>CM066570.1:19680000-20202500 GCA_033816785.1 Picus viridis | reverse complement strand
GGTCTGAGCTTTGCTTGTTCCACTCTCAGGAGTTAATATCCTTCTCTAAAATATTTTCATCTAGACAACAAATGTGGTTAAGTTTCCATGTGTGTGCTTTGCCAGGGGTGCCCTTCTCATGGCAGGTGCAAAGGTAGGCAGTGGCATGGCCAGCTTGCCCGGCTGGCTCAGGTCCTAGCCCTCTGCCCTGGCCTTTTGAAACCCCAGGTCTCCCCTCTGCAGATGCTGCCATTCTGCCACAATGTGCCAAAGGGTGGGATGATTTCCTACTAGGAAGTACTTTAAACAGAAACCAGCCTTAGGACTCTACACTGAGATAGCTGAGCTCTATTTTAAATCATATTTGTGCCCTTGCTTCCAGGCAGAGTTGTGCTATATCTCCCTTCCTCCTAGTCCCTGTTGAACAGAACACATATCTAAACATTGCTATGCAATATTTAAACAGGAAAAAAAAATACAAAGAAACCTAAAGAGGGAAACCAGTGGGGAAGCAAGTGTCACGAGCAGTCACTTAGCTGAGGCGCTTGGGAATAGAAAAGGTTTAGAGACTGCCACCTGATGTTTCTAGCTCCAGCAAAACCCAGAAGGCTCAGAGATTTCACTTTAGAAGACTGAGAAAGTGGAAACTGAAAAATTAAAATAAAGCAATTTGAATGAGCAACAGCATGACCAGTCCCAGACAGGCAGCTGGAGGGATGCCCAGTGTCTCTGCAGCAAAATTTAAGTGGAGAGATTTCAGGTCTGCCTGAATACTGCTCCTTTCTCTGTGCAAAACATCACTGGTTTTAGTGAGTTCAGAAGATGGGAATAGAAAATACAGTGTTTCATCTGGCTAGTTGGAAATACATTTAATAGCACTTCTGACTAAGCTTAAATGAAAGTTAATGGGGCTGACCTTACTGCCCTGTGAACAAGGTGTATGTTTCCCTCCCCTCAACCTGTGGGGAATAAGAATTTATATAACTCTCCTGAACGACATTAGTGCTCAGGAAATCAAGTGGTGTGAATCAGTGCATCTCTTTGTGGGCTGTAATGGAACATGACTGTGTCTGGCCTCTTATCCTCTGAGACTTGGGAGGCAGGAATTTTTTATACCTAAGTGCTGACCTTCACTGCTGCCTATGTTCTCTCACTCACCTCTAAAGAAAATGGATGTAAGTACCTGAGTGTTTGGTTACTACACATGCCTGCTAAGTATGAGGTTTTGAGCATGAAAGTTGCTTTTTTTCTGCTCCTATTTCATGTTCTGTTGCCTTTTCCCTGCTCTGAGATTCCACATCCCCCTCAAGCCCTATCTCTGGGTCTTCCCCCATACAGAGATATTCCCCCTGTGTGCCCTCAACCCACAGACCATCGCCTCCACCAGGCAGCTTGTTGCTCGATCAGGAGCAGCCTGAACACCTCCCATGTGCATTTTCCTAATAGCAAACATGGAGAGTATCATTACTGAATTCACACACAGACTGCTAATAAACACCCACACTCATCTCCTGGAAGAAAAGATGTCATAACTTGTTTCATCATTCTTACTGTTGTCAGTGGATGTTATCTATTTATGGGGAGAAGATCAGGTTGGCACAGCAAAGGCACCAGTCTGAAATCTGATTACATTAAGCACATTGAAACTATTGTCATATCAGAACAGGACTGGTTGAACACCTTCATTATATAAAACTTTCTGACTGCAAATAGATATTTTTTTTACAAATCTGATCTTCTTGCCAAAAGAATTCCTTTGTGGAGAATTAAAAGAAAAGTAGGCTTGGAAACTCACTTAAAAAGGGAATTTCTACTTGAAAGCAGAAACCAAATTGCTGTAATGACTTTAGGAATTACAGGGCGCTTATCATACCCTTGAAGCTGTGCTCCCATGGCCAATTTGTCTCTCACCATGCCATTTTAGAATTAGCAATTCTCAATTCACATTGTCTCAGCTCCAAAACCTCTCCTGTGAGGACAGACTGAGACAGCTGGGGCTATTCAGTCTGGAGAAGAGAAGGCTCCGAGGAGACCTCATTGTGGCCTTCCAGTATCTGAAGGGCGCCTAAAAGAAAGCTGGTGAAGGACTTTTTAGGGTGTCAGGTAATGATAGGACTAGGGGGAATGGAAAAATATAGAAATGGATAGATTGAGGTTGGATGTTAGAAAGAAGTTCTTCCCCATGAGGGTGGTGAGACACTGGAACAGGTTGGCCAGGGAGGTGGTAGAAGCCTCATGCCTGGAGGTTTTTAAGGCCAGGCTGGATGTGGCTCTGAGCAACCTGATCTAGTGTGAGGTGTCCCTGCCCATGGCAGGGGGTTGAGGGGCTGGAACTAGATGATCCTTGAGGTCCCTTCCAACCTTAACGATTCTATGATTCTATGATCATGTACACAGAAGGAAAGCCAACCCAGCCCAAGAGCCCTGACCCACAGGGGTGAACGAGGGAAAAGTCCTGGCTGTACAGCTTCTGTGAGACGTTGTGGCAACCTTTCTCATCTCCTGTTTGGAGCGTTTGAAAAAGATATACACATTTGTATTTGATGGGTTTTGAAACATTTCTTAAATTTTCATTAAGAAATCAGCTGGATTTTTCAATCTTCAATTGCTTTTGAGTTACCTACAAAAATCGATATTTTTTATTAGAGTGGAAATCTTCCTGCTTTTGAGCCAGCTCCATGGTACATAGGTAGGTTGAACCCACATCTCTTTTGAAGAAAAGGCAACTTAAGTCTGTAGCTTTCACTGTTTCCTGTGCTGCGGAGATTCTGCACAGTTTCACTTTTCAGTACTCAACTGTGCCAGCAGTAACGTATGCCTATGAAAACAGAGGTTTTTCTCCCAGACAATAACTTTCATTTAAAAACACTGCAGAGACTATGATTCAGGGTTAGGGGCTAAAATTCTTGAATGCTGCTGGGAGAGACTCCTGTGTGGCTCTGTGCTGGCAGTCACTGAGGTTTTTGGTGAGATTGATTGGGAATTTTCCATTAAATGTTTGTCCTTTTGCTGTCTGGAAAAAAAAAATTAAAAAAAGCTAGAAATGTGAAACTATCCAAAGGGAATTTTCTACTTAGACCAAAACATTTGCTTTTTTTTTCTTTAAGCCACCCAAGTGAAATATTGCATCTCTGTTGAGACCAAATTGCAGTGTTTCTCTTTTTAAAATAAAAAGGGAGCCATTTTGTTGTGTGCTTAGCAGCGACATGCAGCTGCCTCAAAGGAGGTGTAATTCATGTTCCTGGCTCTCCTTGTGGGTGTACTACAACTTCCCTGGGACCCCTGGCTGTCTCCTAATGTTACACTGCTTGACATTTCCCAGAAACTGAATGATTCAGCTGAGGTCTCTGAAATTATGTTACCATTTAGGAGCACTTTGTCCCACAGAAAGTTCTGTGAATTGTCCCTTCCTTTGATCAGGGACTTGGGGGCGGGGGAAGTATTGGAATTTCCAAAAGGACTGAAATTGTGATTCTTTTTTTTTATTCCTCAGGTCAGTGGCATCTTTGGCTATAATTCACTCTTGCAACAAGAGAAGAGGAAATTACTCCTAACAGAAGTGTTTTACTGTGGTCACTGCTTCAATCTTAATTTCAATTGCACTCAGAATAAGCCCGGGAGAGAGTTTGGCAGATACATAATGTGTTAAATGACACAAAAATGTAATTATTATGCTATGGCATGCATTAACTGAGGATTTCTGATGCAGGTAGAAAAGCAGCAGTCCATAGAAATAGATATTCCCAAAGAATAAATTGTAGGCAAGTGCTTGGAAAGTGAGATGTATCTTCTACATTTTTTTTTAATGGTTAACTTTGGCTCTAAAAATAAAAATGCTGATTAATTACCTCTTTAGAGCACTTTAATAATGCCACCATTTAACCTTTACAGCAACCTGATGAAGCAGCTGAGTTTTAGTACTGCCAATTCAGAGATAATTAAGGAGCAGATCTGTTAGAACATCTTCATTCTGGATGCCTTCTGTGTTTTTAATGCCCTTCCCTGAGACACCCAGTGGCTGAAGAGCCTCTGCACCTTCTGTTGGTCACAGGCCAAATTATGGTGCCCCAAAACCTATAGTCCCAAGGCTCCACTGTGAGAAACTGTGTCTGTGGGCAGCCACAGTGATAAACTGCTCCCAAATACACACCCTTGTGACTGTGCTACTGCACACAGAGTCAGGCAGACAGTTTCCAGATCACTGGGTACAAGCATTTATCCTGCCTTTCCACCCCAAGAGTTGGCCAAGTCTTTCCAGTGACATCTTAAAATTAGTCCCATAGTCAGACAGACCGAGAATTAAGTTTTGATTTTTGGAGCAAGAATCTTTTTGATGTGTACCTGCAGAAAACCAGAGAAGGTCAAAGACTTATTCCAAGCCCCATCTGTTTTTGCCAGGTGTCACACTGAGGTTTGTATCAACTTGAGCATCACAAAACCCCCTACCTCAAGTAGCACCCTTGTGATCCTAAGCTTTAAATGTCAGGGTGCATTTTATCAGATTGATATGTCTGAAATAATATCAGAGTTGTCTTACAACCCACTGAGTTGTGGAGAGGTTTTTCGCAGGCACCTAGTTGCATACACTGAAGTGTGACATAAGGGGTTTTGATACTGAAAACCTTTTGGGGTAGTATCAGGCAACTGTATAAGGTGGAGGTAGTCATCTGCAACTGCATTTTCTTTCAAGAATCACAGAAATATTCAGGTTGGAAAAGTTCTTCAGGATCCCCAAGTCCCACTGATAACCCTACTCTACAAGGTCTACCCCTGAACCATGTCCCCAAGCACCACATCCAAACAATGTTTAAGCACATCCAGGGTTGCTGACTCAACCACCTCCCTGGGCAGCACATTCCAATGCCTGACCACTCTTTCTGTGAAGTTTTTCCCCCCTAATACCCAGTCTAAACCTACCCAGTCACAGCTTGAGGCCATTGCCTCTTGTTCTATCACTAATTACCTGTGAGAAGAGGCCAGCACCAGCCACTGTGCAACATCCTTTCAGGTAGTTGTATAGAGCGATGAGGTCTCCCCTCAGCCTCCTCTTTTCCAAACTAAACAATCCCAGCTCCCTCAGTTGCTCCTCATAAGATTTATTCTCCAGGCCCTTCACCAGCTTCGTTCCTCTCCTCTGCACTTGCTCCAGCACCTCAAGTTACTCCAGTGGTGAGCACAGCCAGGTTACTGCCCACCAGATATTGTGAAATCAGCAGTGAGGGTGGTCAAAGGTCCAGTGCTCCTTCTCACCCCTGACCACCTTCTATTCATTAGGGTGTATGCATCTAGCAAAGCTGGCCCACTTGGCTGCCACAGGAGCAATCCCAACCATATCTCTTAGGACAGATGAGAAGAGTTTTATTATTTGTGGTTGTTGAAATACTGTAACATGTGCTTCAGTCCTGCAGCCTTCTGATAGCTTTCCCACAGCCTAATGGTTAGTGTTATTCACCAGAAGGAAGGTCTTGTCTACTGTTTCACAGCCCAGACAGACTTTGCTGGGGACAATGAATACCAAGGTCTTGGTTTAGGACATTGCTCACTTTGTTTTCAAGCATTGCTGCTATCATCTGTAGGAATCTGTATCATTTTCTATGGCAAGTCTTGAGGCAGTTGTTTGTTCCAAAGTAGCAAAAAAGCAAGGGAGGGGGGAAAAGGGCCAAAAAGGGCACTACTGTTTAAAAATGCTTTATTGGGGCTTTTATTCATAAAGACTTTCAGAAGGTATGGAGAAAGCCTGAAAGCACACAAAGGAACAAGTATGGGAAAACATGTGCGCTTTCCTGCCACAGATTAATAAGTGTTGGAACATATTTTAAGTCAATCAGATAAAGCATTTGTTTGTCTGAATGGCAGAAGTTTAATAGTGGAAGAAAACCAACCATTTGTCAAATGTTACTTCAGTTAATAAATAAAATGAACTCTTGGAGCAGGAGCACAGAAGCTTTCCTCTTTAAGGCCTATGTAATCTGGCCACCTGCCTCTGACAATGACCAGCACCAAATGCCTCAAATAAAACTGAATGAAACAGCTCAGTACTGGATTATGAAATAAATCACAAGGCCAGTTTCTTCTTAAACTTCATCAGTCAGAAGGTAGCTAATGCCTTGATGTGAAAGGTTTGTGCCCTATTTCCAGTGTTTCCAGCTCTCACAGTATATGGTATCCTTGAAGCCCTGATCTTACACTGGTGTTATTAAACGATGACTTTGTTTAAAACAACTGTACAAATAAACAAAAAAGAAGAAAAAGAAGAAGAAAAAGAAAGAAACTGACAGCCTTCTCATTTGTGGGGGATAATTTAACAAAAGATTTCCTCTCCCACTGCTGTGCCCTAGGAGACCTCACCTGGAATGTTGCATCCAGTTTTGGGTTCCCCAATTCAAGAGGGACAGGGATCTACTTGAGAGAGGTCAACAGAGGGCTACCAGGATGGATCTCTGGGAGGAGAGGGAGTGGATCTCTGCCTTATGGGGAATAGCTGAGGAATGTGGGGCTCTTTAGTCTGGAGAAGAGAAGACTGAGAGAGGATTTAATAAATGTTTATAAATATCTGAGGGCTGGGGGTCAACAAGGAGGGGACAGGCTCTTCTCTGTTGTACCCTGTGATAGGACAAGGGGTAATGGATATAAACTACAGCACAGGTGGTTCCACCTCAACATGAGGAGGAACTTCCTCACTGTAAGAGTCATGGAGCACTGGAGCAGGCTGCCCAGAGAGGTTGTGGAGTCTCCTTCTCTGGAGACTTTCAAGCCCTGTCTGGTTGTATTCCTGTGCAACCTGCACTAGATCCTCTGGTGCTGCTCTGGCAGAGGGGTTGGACTCAAAGATCTCCAGAGGTCTCTTCCAAGACTGGACAAATACATAAGAAATAAATCATGGAGTCACAGAACTGTTTTAGTTGGGAAAGACCTCTAAGATCATCAATACACAGAAACCACTTCCAGCACAGCATCTCTCTACTTGAAAACATTTGGAGACTGGAAGACTATAAAGGAGAATATCACATGCTCTTGCTCTGTTATGATGCTTCCTTTGGGAAGAGCAGGTGCTGGAGACAGGACTAAATGGTATTTTGGTCTGAATGCAGAATGGCCTTTCTTACTGTAAATATCATTCATATTTTGAGAACTCCTACCCTAATTTATAAAGCTAAAGCAAGAAAATAAATATATTTATATTTGACACACAAGCTGGTTTTGCACATTAAATAGGCAGCACTGAACCCGTGGGCTCCCACAGTGATGCAGTTATAGAGGGAAGCAAAAACTGTGAGAGAGGAAATGAGCCCTTTGGCTACTCATGACAAAAAAGGACAGGAGGAATTTGTGTATGCCAGCACAAAAGTGATTTTTAAGGACACAGATATAATCTTCAGGGATGTTTTATTTTTAGCTTGAAAAACTTCAATACAGCTAATTAACTTAAAACAGGATGCAGAGCATAAAGAGGGAGAAGCCTGCTGATGAAATTAATTATTCACCCTAGGAAGGGACAAGGTGTGTATGAGAATGCTTGAAACAGGGAAGTGGACTTTGCTGTCTGGAAATGGCTAAAAGCAAGGCATAACCTGTGTGGAACGCTAGAGGTTTATATTCATGTGATGATTACATGAGACTAAAGAAGCAACAAACTGCACCTTGTGAGAGCTCTTTTTGCACAGAATTTTTGTGTGAGGGCACAGAAGTTGCAGCACCTGAGAAAGTCTCAGTTCATGGTGTGCGTACTACCCAGTTTATGGTATCATCTAGTGCAGCATATTACAGCAGGGGCAGAACCCTGGTCATGCCACTACAGTAAAAAAACCAAATTCATTAGAAAGGAGAAGGTAAACTCTTCAAAAATCTCTGTAGGATCAGCCTGAACTCTGTAACCCACTGACATGAGGGACATGTAAGAAAAATCTGATTTTGGCTCAATTTGCTTGGCACAGAGGTAATTTTCTTTGGCTGGAAGTTAAACAAAAATCCAGGTACTTCAGTGATGAAATGTACAGTTTGTCTTCAGCCATGCTTTGATTAAGTACCTTACAAGTGAATCAACAGGAAATTAAGAAAGCAAAGATGCTAAATTTTATATCCTGGTGCACTCTCATTGTCAGAATAATCTAATGCAGTCCTGTGGAGAACAACCTTTGCAGACTTACTGGTCCAATTCTCCTGCCACATAGCTCCAGGAACCTGACAGCACCTGCAGCAGGGAGAAAGTTTGAGGGGGCCTGCATGTTCATTACCTCTCTCTAGAGCTAGAATATTCTTCAGGTCAGGAGGAGTGCTGCATCATTCACTTCAGGGTTTTGTGCATGTGTGTGATGTGGGTATATGGAAGAGAGAGAGAAAGAGGGAGACTTATCATTTTTTGGTGTCTCCTAATTGGTCTAATTGGAGCATTGCTACCATGTGCCAAGCAAACTGAGCTGAAATCAGAGATTTCATCACTCCCCCATGACACAGTTTTTCAGGAGGCCAACATAGGTGGCTTCCTGACTGAGTTGGAGGTCAGAGTGAGAGGCAAAGGACCCACACATCATCTCTGCCTGTCAGAGAAGACAAAGCAAAGTTCTTGTGAGTCACTGCTTAGCATGTGCCTATGTATACTTCTATGGGCTCTCCACCCTGGACTCTCCAAGCCAGGATTCAAGGCCACTGCTGCTGCCTGTGCTGGACTCCCAGGAATACATATTTCTCCTGTGTGATTGGGTGTGAGACCCTTCATTTCACTGCTGATCTCTTTCTTGACTGAGAAAAAAAGAGGAAGTTGGTCTTCTCCAAGGTAGACCTGCCTTTTGCATCAGCATGGTGTAGGCAAGCATTATCAGTGATGAGCTGCTTCCAGAGCTTTCTGACATGAACAGAGCAGCTGAAGTTTCACAGGTCTGTTTGCATCTGCACTGCCTATGTAAGCATCCCTGCAACTCTTGACTCACTCACACCCTCTACCTAGTTTGCTTACATCTCAAGGTTCAAAGTGTAAAAGATGTAGAGAGATGGGTAGAAGCCAAGCTTAGGTTACCATAGTCTCTATAAAACTTATTCAGGTGTTATTCTTGAAGACCCAAATAAAAGGGGCAAGGGACAGCAGGAACTTAATGACACTTCTACAAGCCATTAGCCTTCTGTTATGTGTTCAATTTGAATTTGCTGCTGTTATTAAAAACCTCCTGCTTCATGCCAGCTTCAAAATAAAAATGCTGCCTGGAGCCAAGTGTTATGGAGCTTGAAGTTCAGATTGTAACATGAGAAGCTTGCTGTTCCAGTTGCTGCTTTTGGGTTCCTGGGTTTTGGGTGTTGGCTCTTCTCTGCTGAAATGGCAGCAGGACAGGGAAGGATAGGAAAGGAGCTCCCTGGTTTGGGTTTTTAGCTCACTTGCTTTTATTTTCTGCTGCTTTCTGGTATGCTTTTCTGCAAATGGGCTAAGGTAATTGTGCATACTATTATTATTAGCTCATTTATTCAGTAAACTCTTATTTCAACTCTGTCTGAACTCAGAGGTTTTTTTTGTGTTCCTTTTCCCTCACTTCTGTGTTGGGGTGGAAACAGGCAGGTTAACCTGGGTGTGAGACCCCTCATTTCATTCTCACCCATTCTCAGGGATTAACCTGTTACACCTTCCTCAGTGAATTTCTGTGAGCACTTGTGATAGTAATTTGTAAACACCAATAATTAATCCTGAGCTGGACCAGCCAGCAACCTTCCCTTCCATGTAGATGACTCAGTTCAGTAGGGGCTGCTTTTACATTCTGTCTGCGTACTTCACCTTAGCAAACACATGATGCACAACTTGTTAGTGTGCTGCTGCTTTGCTTACAGTTTCTGAAGATGTTGTTGTCTACAGCCTGATCCCATCTCTGCCTAATTTTCAGGCTGGATATGACCAGAGGACTCCATTGCCACTGATGTTAGAAAATAAAAAGGCACCTAGTCAGCTTCCAGTGGCCTACCAGTACCTGAAGAGTGCCTACAGAAAAGCTGGAGAGTGAGTTTTTATAAGGGCATTTGGTGATAGGACAAGAGGCAATGGTTTTACACTAGAGCAGAGCAGAATTAGGCTAAACATTATGAAGAGGTTCTTTATTGTGAGGGTGGTGAGACACTAGAATGGGCTGTCCAGAGAAGCTGTGGATGTCTCGTCCCTGGAACTGTGTAAGACCAGGATGGATGAGGCTTTGAGAAACCTAGTCTAGTGGGAAGTGTCCCTGCTCATGGCAGGAGGGTTGGAACTAGGTGATCTTTTAAGATCCCTTCCAACTTGGGCCATGCTATGGTTCTTTGATTGTTTTGAATCATTTAGTTAATAAGCCAGCTGTAGAGAGAAATGTCATTTAGTCCTTGCTTTTGAGAGAAGAGATTTTTTTCCTGCCTAATTGAGATCATTAAAAACTCCAAATCTGGCTCTTAAAACCATACCTGAAAACTTATGCTACGAAGTTACCCAAATACTTAAAGTATAAATAAACTTGCAGTATGATGTACATATGTTTATTCCACATATAGATCCCCTATGGGAGTTTCACAGCTAAATCCCTGTGCATTTTATATCTTATTATGAACACATATGCTAATGATGCATAGAAATTACTTTCACAGCTGTGACTCACCAGTAATTTTTGTTTCCATTACTTTGTATATTGTATTATAAAAATCAGCAATGACTTCATATTGAGGAATTCCTATCACTTTGCTGTGTCCCTCTACCAGGGAGGAACTAGTACAGAGATCTGCAAACAATGGTTTCATTTGCCAGGCCACTGTATCCTACCTACTTGCATACAAGTAATAATCCATCTGCTGCTGACATTGTGCTCCAAACATAGTAAAATCACAAGCAGTAGTACCATAACACTGCAACACATCACAGCAAACCATCCCATAAAGAACACAAAGTGTTTGCCAGGGTAGGTTAAAAGTACTTGCAATGTGTGTTACCTTCTTTATTGCCAGTAGCATTAGGTTAGGAATGAGAGTTACATGAACAATTGCTTGATGCTTGAGCAGAAAAGTTAATGTTTATTTAGGGAAATGGTCTGTGTGCAGAAAGATCAATGCAACTGGACACAAACCAGTCACCAAAAGAAGATTTTGGATTTTCATGGTGGTTATTTGCTTCTCCCTTGATAGTTATGACTGATTTTTCCTGTGAAATCTAAGGTCAAAGTCAGTATTCTACAGCTAGACTTAGCAGCGGGATGCCTTTCGGTGAGATATTGACACATGACATTGACATTCATCCTGACAATCCCACAGCAGCCCCAGAGTCCTTGTGGCAGAGCTGATGGCCCCCAGCATTAAGTTACACCAAAAAATGGGGCAATTCTGCCCTGGCACAGACCCTGACAACTCCTGTTAAACTTCAGGAGGTTTGGTAACCCAGTTCTCCAGATTCTTCCATACGGAAGATCTCCACTCTAAGAAACAGATCCCCTGGAGAAGGAACTGATGGAACTGGAGAAGACAAGGCTCTGGGGAGACCTAACAACAACCTTCCAGTACCTGAAGGGAGCCTACAAGAAGGATGCAGCGGGACTGTTTCCAAAGGCCTGCAGAGATAGGAAGAGGGCCAATGGTTTGAAATTAGAGAAGAATAGGTTTGACTGGGTGCTAGGAACAAGTTCTTTACCATGAGGGTGGTAACAACAGGTTGCCTGGGGAGGTAGATGAGGCCCCATCCCTGGAGATATTCAAGGTAAGGCTGGGCAAGGCTCTGAGCAACCTGGTCTAGTAGAGAGTGACCCTGCTGACTGCAGGGGAGTTGGACTAGATGACCTTTGGAGGTCACTTCAAACCCAAACCATTCTATGATTCTATGATAAAAGGGGCATGATTGTGCCTTCCTAAACCACACTACTGACCTTTTCATTCCAGGATGTGCTGAAAAACTTCTATTCTCAATCATGTTTTGTCTAATGGAAAGTGAGCTAGACAGAGCAGTGACAGCTGGCAGAGAGAAAAGTACCAGTGCCACCTAAGAAGGAAGGACTGCAGAGAAGCATCTCAAGAAGATGAGAAGATCTGCTGAACCCTGTTCAAACCTGTGTCCCTTCTGTGTTAAATAATTCTTCAGGAGCATGAAGCCTTTAGTCACAGAGCTATGTGTCCATATTAGTGCTCAAGCTTTATTTTATTGGTTTTTTAATAGTACCAAGGCTTGCTTCTTGAGAAATGCACATATCTTATGATTTTCTAGGGTTTGGCTTTTGTTGATGGTTGGGGTGTGTGTGCGTTTGTTTTATTTAATTATTTATTTATTCAGGCTGGTGGGTTTATTCCTTCAAGAAATTATGCTAATGGCATTCTGGATATAAGGCAGTTTTGTTGCTAAATGAAAGCATTGAACTAAGTACTTAATGGAGTCTCCTATTTATGTGTGGCAGTCAAAACTTCTATGTGAGTAAGAAATCTTTAAATACTTGTAAATGCCCCCAGGTTACTATAACATTCCAGTGATCAGTATTACACTTTCCCTTGGGTCTATTTTTAGTCCAGGTCAAAACTATAGGAAGCATCTGAGCTGTATTTGTCTGTTTGGTTTTGGTGTTTTTCTTTTGGTTGTTTTGTGTGTGTGTTTGGTTGTGGTGGGGTTTGTTTGTTTGTTTGTTTTTTCCTTTGTCATGAAGGAAAACCAGTGGACAGGTGGTCAGGTAAGAGAACAGCTCCAGACCATCTCATGGGGGAAAAGGAGGCTTGTGTTAAATAAATGCAGACAGGCAGAAACAAAATGGAAATTAAAATTGGCGTGAAGAAAAGAAGAGAGGAGAGGAGAGGAGACTCGAGGAGACTCGAGGAGACTCGAGGAGAGGAGACTCGAGGAGAGGAGAGGAGACTCGAGGAGAGGAGACTCGAGGAGAGGAGAGGAGACTCGAGGAGAGGAGACTCGAGGAGAGGAGACTCGAGGAGAGGAGAGAAGAGAAGAGAAGAGAAGAGAAGAGAAGAGAAGAGAAGAGAAGAGAAGAGAAGAGAAGAGAAGAGAAGAGAAGAGAAGAGAAGAGAAGAGAAGAGAAGAGAAGAGAAGAGAAGAGAAGAGAAGAGAAGAGAAGAGAAGAGAAGAGGAAGGGAAAGAGAAGTGGAAGGGAAAGAGAAGTGGAAGGGAAGAGGAAGGGAAAGAGAAGTGGAAGGGAAAGAGAAGTGGAAGGGAAGGTGGAAGCAGAAAGGGTCCTTCTCATCAGGGTCTTGAGACTGAAGAGGTGGAGTTTGGCCCCCAAGATCTGTACCACTGGATGAGACACTACTGTAGTACACACTGCAGTACAAATTTGATGTGGGTTAGGCATAAGTGTATGTCTGCATTCCTGTCCAGATAGTCCATGCACATGATATGGAAGTGCAGAAGATACCTATTGGAACACAGTGTGGTGTGAATACACATCATGGTATGAAGTCTGCCTGTATGAACATCACCGTTGGATATTGTTTCAGCAGCTCTGAGCTGGCAGAGTGAATTCATATTGGTTCAACACAAATAATGCTTTGTGTTATGTGGCCACAGCATTTCTGCTACTATGTTAGCATCTCTGAAGTCAGATTTGTGTATAGTCAAACAATGGCTTGAACTGGCACAGGAAGAAAAGCTATTTAAGGTCATGGCTGTGACAGACTTCTGGGTCTGTCTGCAGCAGCTTGTGTAACTCCTCCACAAGCTCTGCTGGCTCTGATTGTTGTGGTGTCTGAGTCTGTCACAGTTTTTATTTATGAAAAGGGGAAAATAGCTAGAGAAACATGCAGGGAACATGTTTCCACAAGTTGCCTTTGTTATACAAAATTTCATTCAGTTATAGCCTCTGGTGAGGTTGTGGTTTCAAGTAGATTCTGCTCTTCTTGGTCTTACAAAGCCAAGACCTCCATTGCAGGCACATTTCTGTCTTTACAAAGAAACTATTCTTCATTAAAATCAATCTCTCTTCTGTTAAGATGTATCTTTCCTGGGACTTCATTATATCAGTTTTAAAAGGACAGCAGCCAAGGATGTTAGGCTTTCCTTCCCATGAGAAGAAGTTCCATTTCCATAATTTTAACCTCCCTTTAAACACAGGAGCTGAGAGAAAGTATTTGGAATAATTCTTTCTCTGCTTGGGAATTAGAAATTAATAGATCTGAATGCTTCCATGAATATTGGTGAAAAATGGGTCACAAATTTTATAAACTGCTCTACTGTCTAGTAAGGGCAGAGGACAGCAGATCCCTAGATTTCATCTGAATGTTTCAGGGCAGAGTTCTTTCAGTCTAGACAGACACTAGCCCTTCTCTTCAGAATGGAAAACTTTAGAGTGACTAGGGAGAATAATTACTGAAATACTTGAAGTTGAACTAATATATTGGATGTGCCATTGTAGATAAGTTCTTTATAACCTCTTTTCCACACAGAGATTTTTTTCCCCAATTAATATCAATGGCTTCATTTTGTCATCTCTGTCTGGACATAACATCTACCAAAGACCAAAGGCTCAGGTAGAATTGTCTGACACTATCCCCCAGACACAAGATGAAGGCAGGTTCCTATATTGAAGAGTGGCTTGCATGTATGCCACTGTAGAATAGTGGCTTATTTAATGTAAGAAACATTCAGAAGTACCAAAAAAGTACAAACTCTTTGTTATGATGGCAGAAAACCACTAAAATGATTTTTCAGAAGTCTAGTGAGACCAGTCTAGCAGATATCTTCAAGTCATGCATCAGTGTTTAAGTTCAGATACTCATACCACAGGGGAATAGCATGTGGAAGGTGCTGGAGGCAGAAAGCAAAGGCTGCAACAGGACAGTAAGACAGAATTTCTCCAGCTTTGTGCTTGAGCTGTAATTCAGGCTGGAGATTCTCTGACCAGACTGGATATGTGTTACTTGCTGGAGAATCAAATACTGAGCCATGCAAGGAGTGGTTCTCTTGCTTTGTTGAAAAGACCACATGTGTAGAGAATCCTTCCAGGATGGCATAAATCTTTCATCTTATAGCTAAAAATCAATCAGCCCTATGTCATTTTATAATGCATAAACATTTTAGGATTAAGGAATATAAAATAATGAATTAAATCATGTTCCTTTAATGTAGTCGAGGCCACTTTTGGTTTGTTTCTCTGAATGTCCCTTTTGTAACAAACTGATTTAAGAAAAAAACCCAAAACACCTGTATACAAAAATGTACATCCCTCTTTTGTCCTTTTGTAAAATAAAATGACAGCAAAGGTTGAGACTGTTGATTTAAAATACAAATAGAATCATAGAATCATAGAATCATAGAATCAGTCAGGGTTGGAAGGGACCACAAGGATCATCTAGTTCCAACCCCTGCCATGGGCAGGGACACCCTACACTAGATCACGCTGGCCAGAGCCTCGTCCAGCCTGGTCTTAAACACCTCCAGGGACGGGGCCTCAACCACCTCCCTGGACAACCCATTCCAGGGCTTCACCACTCTCATGGTGAAGAACTTCTTCCTCACATCTAGCCTGAATCTCCCCATTTCCAGCTTCAATCCGTTCCCCCTAGTCCTATCACTACCTGAGATCCTGAGAAGTCCCTCCCCAGCCTTCCTGTAGGCCCCCTTCAGATACTGGAAGGCCACAATGAGGTCACTGCAGCATTTAGCACAGTAATAGTATTACCTGAGGGGGGTCTACAGGAAGGATGGGCCTTTGGTGACAAGACAAGGGGCAATGGCTTCAAACTAGAGAAGGGCAGATTTAGATTGGATATCTGGAAGAAGTTCTTCACTATGGGGGTGGTGGAACACTGGAACAGGTTGCCCAGGGAGGTGGTTGATGTCCCTTCCCTGGAGATATTCAAGGTGAGGCTCGACGAGTCCCTGGCAGCCTGATCTAGTTGAGGATGTCCCTGCTGACTGCGGGGAGATTGGACTGGATGACCTTTCCCTTCTGGCCTGGACCATTCTGTGATTCTTTGATTACAGAGGGTGAAAAACCCAATTGTTCTTGTGTAGTGTGATGTTATGCTTTACAATACAATACAATACACCAGGTTGGAAGAGACCTTCAAGATCATCGCGTCCAACCCATCAAACAATCCAACCCACCCAACAACTAGACCATACAGCCAAGCACCCCATCAAGTCTTCTCCTGAACACCTCCAGTGAAGATGACTCCACCACCTCCACGGGTAGCTGATTCCAATGGACAATCACTCTCTCCGTGTAGAACTTCTTCCTAACATCCAGCCTAAACCTGCCCTGGTGCAGCCTGAGACTGTGTCCTCTTGTTCTGGTGCTGGCTGCCTGGGAGAAGAGGCCAACCTCTGCCTGACATGGTCATGTTTAGGAATGTTATCTCACTTTGGATGTGGACAGATACTGTCTTCCATGTTGAAATCTGTCAGCGGAAAAAGATGCTCTCCCCAGTCTGCCCTCAGTTTCTTACACTACCTTGCAACTAGAGGATATTGCTTCGCAGGTGTCAGCCCATACACTTGTGCAAACAATCCCTGGCTTGCTTCAGTCCAGAAGGGGCCAGCTAGCTTAAATAAATTGAGTGGCAGGTGTTTGCTCATAGAGGTCGTTCTAACTCAATTGCTTAGGGAGCAATCAGACAAGCAGCTCTGCTAACAGGTAGCAAAAAATCAGACATGAGAGGGGGTGATAACCTTACTACCAGCACAGCTGCTTGAAAACAAATGTTTGTCTGTCCTGTGTGGGGCAGATGGCAAGTTAGCTTGCCTGACTACAATATAAATTGGATGTGAAGCTGTGTGAATGGGGAGAGGAGAAAAGCTGGTTACAAACTAAGTAATGTAAACCATCTACAACCATTCACTCAGGTATTTGGTTTGAGAATCTTTAGATTCCGCCCCCCCCCCCCCCAGATTAATTTTAAGTGAGTAATTGATCATGATAAAACATGTTTCAGTGGTTTCAGGCAGGTGCTGTTAAGCACATCTTCCCACATTTAATGGCAAATGCTTTCCTGATAGAGAATATTTGTGATTAGATGCAGTGGAAAAAAATCCTGTTGACCAAAATCCTCTTCAATGAAACTCAGTTAAAGTTAGAGGATATAAGGCACCAAGGTATATGACAGTTACTGGGATTTATTAGCTCAAAGAATGATTCAAGAGAAATACATATGTGCATGGAGAATTTAAACACTTAATTGAACTTTTGAATGTGGAAATAAACGCTCTCTATCCCTAATGTTAGAGTTAACAGCAGTACAGCTTGTATCTAAAACAAACCCTTCCAAAGGCCCCAGAAGGATCTGGGGACATTCGAGAGCTGTAATATCCTACAGGGGACACATCTCAAGCTCCTCTTGTGTACTGTCTAATTCTTCCTACTATTTTTACCACTAAGAGAGTTAGGAAAACATTTCACTGGGGGTTTATCATTCCACCACCGAAATTATAAACTATTCAGACCAGTCGGGGTTTGCTCTCAGCCTTTCAGGCACCATCAGAATTTCCCTTGCTGCAAGAAGAGGTCTCACCACTCACTAAGCATTACCTTATCTTAGTGTTTTCTTTATACTTCCCATCTACTCTGTTACACAACACTGCCCCACAGAAAAGGCAAGACACAAGCTGCACGAGGGCAGCTCCGCTGGCTGCCTCTGCTTTAACACAATTAGCTGCTGGAGAGTATCGCTCTGCCAACACCAGCTGAAAGGATGCAGGAAGAGAGCCATCTTGGCATGGTCCTCCCAGGAAAAAAATTAAAAAAGAAAAAAGAAAAAGCTGAGCTCATCAGCTGCCAGCGAGAAGGATAAAGCAAAACTGGCTGTGGAGAGGGAATCTACAGAGCGAACTCTGAAGCAAGGGAGAGGCCTTGCTAACAGGCAGGAGATGCCTGTGATTTTGGCACTGGGCCTTGCTGTTAAAGCGGCACTGGTTCAGCTAGGGCATGCTGCAGAGCTAAGAGGAGCTGAACAAGAAGATAAGGCCAAATGCAGCGGCAACCATCCTTACTAATGCCAGGCACTGGTCGTCGAAGCCCCTTGTCGAGCTGCTGAACTTACTGGGGTCCTGTCAGGGAAGAAAAGCGCTCATCTCTTAAGCACGGTCTATTATTATTTATAGGTAAGACGATTAAGAGCCCTTAGTGACTGTGGCACCTCTGAGACAGGTCTTAAATATCTCACCCGTTCTACAATAATCTTTGATTAGCCACTAATTCAGCAGCAGAGTACTTGTGTATTCAAAGTCTGCAGGCCTGCATTTGGAGAGCCACGATCAGCATAGAATTTAAAGGGAAACAACCCCAGAGAGCCGCCGCATTTAGCCCAGCAAGATGCGCTGTGAATGGGGCAGACAGGACATTGTGGGCTGCTGGCAGCAGTAGGTGTGGAGGTAGAACCCCAGCGCTGAGTTGCGGGCGAAGGGAAGACTGCACCATACCTACAACCCCTCAAACGAAGCCTCCTTCCTCCTTGCCATGCCACTACAGTCTGGCACTTTGTTTGCTTTTGGCTTCAGCAAGATTTCTGATAGCATCAGGAATCAGGGGCTGAAAGCCTACCTTATCTACTTAACTCACGACTGACTGGCTGCATAGGTACATAAAAGGCAATATCAAAGAAGGATGCTCAGGTCTTTGCTTCCTTCCAAAACTTCAATACATGCATATAAACCCACCACCACGCTGATCAGAGCACCTGCAGCACTTCACACAGGACCAAGAGATGCACAGACTTTGCACAACATTCCTACACCCTTCACGCCGATATGGACACTTGGTTCAGACTGAAGCTATATCCTCACTTGTCACAACTTTTCAGAGTGTTCTCCAGAACACTGCCCACAGAGGAAGCAAGCAATAAGTAACACCAACTTCAGGACAACTGGGATCCAAGGGACACCCCAGGCTGCCACATTAACAAACACATCACTCATTTAAGCAGATACACGTTTACTGGCTGAATAGAACTAAATAGATCTGTTGTTACTCTCGAGAGACTTAAGAACTTTCAGCATGGCCAAAAAATAATTTGGGCTGGTGGAATTGTGAGGTGGCAGAGGAGGTAATGAATAAGGCATATTCAGTGTAGTTGGAAAAGCAGGGGAGAGAGGTAGGAATCTTTGATGGTGGGTTAGTTTGGGGCTTACGTTTTAAGATTCTAGTATCTTTTCAAGGGGTGAACACCTTCAGGAGTTTGAATTTAAAAAACAAGGCAGCTGAGGAAGACTCACTCTTCCTCCAAGGAGTTAAAAGACAAAAACTTTTCGAAAGCTTCATAGGATTTGTCTCATGAATGTCGTGGTTTACTTTACAGAGACAGGTAAGTCTGGCCCTACCAAAATGCGGTAGGCAACACCGACCAGAAATTCCTTAAAGAAGCTTCTGCTCTCTGCTCTGCTCAGCTCAGGACAGCTTGACCATCTTTCATCTGTATATTAGATGCCTTTTGGAGTCACACTTGTCTGTTGGGCAGCTCTCCAAACAAAGCAAAAAGTGTGCCATCAGAAAAGAAAGGGAATTGCAAGTCGAGTTCTGACATCAGTCTATGATCAGATCATTATGATGTTAATTTCTAAAATGCATTTTCCCCCATAACGATTTTTCAGGGTACAGAAGCCAAGTTTCTTGAAAATCAGTTCCATCTGTGAATCAAAATCAAAAGGTAGACACTGAACTGGCAAGTGATTAAGACTAGTGAGAAACTTCCTGAGGTTAATTTTCTATACAGGCTATTCCAGCAAGTGAGACACAAACAATTCAGGCTTCTTTTTACGGCAACTAGCCGTTGTTGCATAGGTCACTTATTAAAGCTGGAGACAGCAGAAAATGAGAGGCTGTTTATCAGCCTAGATAGCTGAGGGTTCTTAAAAGGAGTGGGAGATGAAGAAAGAATCCAACAATCCAGTCAGAATTTCAATGTTTCTTCAGAAATGTCTCCTTTAGGCCACGATGGGCTGGTAACAACTGATCATCATGAACCTCTAGGGACTTTTGTTTCCCCAACTCCTCCCTTCCCAAGCTAATAAATAAAGAGCTTAAAAACAAAAGAGTCAGACTCTTAGTTATGCTAATTTTACCTCCTGGCTATTTGGATGGTGATAGTAAATGCTGATAAACTGTTTAAGATAGCAAGCCAGCGGGAGCTTCACAGAATACAAAGCAACCTGTGCCCCAAAATGCATAGACTGGACCCCCAAAATGCATGGACTGGATAACGTTCTGCATATGCTGAAGACAAGTTAACACATGAGCAGTTCTGCAGAAGTGGTCAACTAAGTACTGCAAGAGATGCACAAGAAGCCTGAAAAGGTGTGTAGCTGCATTTCTACCTCCACAAAAACAAACAAAACAAAACAAACAAACAAACAAAAGCTCATTTATCTATTCACCGAGCACAGGAACTAAGCACACCTACTAGCTTTTTAAAGGAAACTAAAACAAGGCTAATTCAAGAGAGAAAAAAGCCTTCAGAAATATCCAACGAGAAGATCAAATTAAGCAGTTCAGAAAACCAACATTTTTATATAGCATATATAGGACTTGCATACCAAATCACAAAAAGCCTGAAGTGCTCTTAAAAGTAACCCTGCTAAACAAGGCAAAGCTCTCTCTTTGGCACAAATCAAAGGACCTGGAGCACACACAAGCAGGGCTGCAGTTCAAGTATCACTCCCTTCCTGCCCTGCAACTGGCAATTTCACAAAACTCTTTACAAAAAATAAAGCACAACTTACTAAGATTCCCGGAAGAAAGAAAAAATTGCACTGAACTCCGAGTCACAACAAAGGCACGCCCCCACCACTTTATCAACCAGAGAGCAGAGGAGCTCACCAAGTCTCTGCACAATCTTGGCCGAGGACCAGCAAGAACACAGTAACGGAGGACCTTGGCAGAATTACCTGCTCTGGGGGTTTCATGCAGGATGGGGAGGGGGCACAAGAGGAGGATAAAGAGGCATTAACAGAAAAGGAAGGTACACTTTCCCACCACCACGGTCACAGAGAAACCACTGCCCAGTGGTGGTGACCATGTGACACTGGGCCAGGGTGCTGTTAACCTGGTTCCGTCCTGAGCGCTGCAGTTGACATCAGCCCTGTACTCAAGGAGATGCCGCACGATGCTCAGCCAGCCTCTGGCACAGGCCTCATGCAGGGCACAATAACCTGCGTTGTCACGATGATTCACATCACACACCTTGTTTTCCAAACAGCATAGAACCACTTCCTGGAAATAAGAGGGAAAACAGATATAGATTATTTCCTACTGCAGAGATGCAGAGACTTTTCTTCATTAAGGAGACGGCTTAGGGAGGAAGGGCGAAACACAAATCCCTAAAAACATGCCTAAGGAACACTCTTTAGACAGGTCAGACAAAAGGAAAAAGAGAGAGTTGTTGAAAGCCATGTTTATTCTGCAGAGACACAACAGAGACCACAACTTCCCACAAAGCTGACTAGCTTGTGAAGCAGCGTTGAGAGCTCCACGCCCCGCAGGGATCTTCCCACAGCCCCCCAGTCATCAGGAATCATTGCAAAGTGGGAATGTGCAAATTTCACAGACAAGCCTCACAGCTTTCCATTTCTCAAAACTTCCACACGTAAGTAAAGCTAGCAGAAGGAGGTTTTCTCCCATCTGCATTTTTTAGCAAACTCTGCAAGCACAAGAGCAGCACAGCCCACCTCAGTTTGATTTGGAAAAGAAAGCACGGACCCAAAACAAAGCACATTTCCCAGACACACAAAGGACAGTACGCTATTGGCAAACAAACAAACACAAGCCCAGCTCTACCAAGATTGGAAATCCCATTTTCACCCACCCTGCTTTTCCTGCCCATGTGGAACTAAAGCCAGGCACCAGATTCAACAACAAGCCCTGCACTGTGGGAAGCTACGTGAATTAAACACAATTCATCTTACAGTCAAATATACCACGGCTGAGAGCCTAGGCCAGGCTCGCCTCTACGCTGCCTTGCAGCCTTGAAACAATGACTGCTCCATCACTCAACCGTCCAGGATAGTGAGAGTCCTCCTCCATTTGTGTTAAGACACAAAGGAAAAACAAAACAAAACACCACCACATTTCTGAGTGATGCTGTATGTATAAATAGCCGTGCCCCCCCCCCAATATTCCCAGATTAAGGGCAAGCCATTGGTTTGGCATTTGCTTCTCTGGAAGAAGGCTGAGTGACTTCCTTGCAAAGTCAGATACAGGGGTGGAGTGTTTTGCCCAAAACAAGTGAATAAAACAACTGCTGGGTGCAATGCATTTATTCTTCTTGTTTCAAAATCTACTGGAAAAGCCCACAATAATCTGTGCTCCGGGTATACCTGACCCCAGAGCTGGTATCCAGGATAGCATGAAGCTGCTCTTTAGCAGGCCCTCACTAACCAGTCTAAAGAGGGGAGCTAATGAGGTGTCCAGGCACCAGAGCATCTCCCTTGCCTGACAATGGAATGGTGCAGTCCACCACCTACTACACCTGATGCACCCCCAGTTTAACCTGGGATCTCCACAGCCCCACCTCTCACCAAACAGGAGCTCTTAATTCCTGATAATCAGTGCATAGACCAAAAATTAGTCCAGAATGGATGCTCTTTACCCTGCACTGGCTAAAGCCTGTAAAAAAGGCCTGTGCAAAATTAAACCCTAGAGGTATGAATTTTCCTTCAAAACCAGACCACCCTGCCAGGCAAATTAGCAGATGGATATAGGTAGCAGAAGCAGCTGCCGTATTTGGTCTAATTTTTAGCACTGAGTTACCATTTAAAATAGATTCTGCCCTCCAAATAAAAGACCTTTCATCTATTTTTGTAAAGGGAAAGGCTCGTCTAGGCGGATACCTACTACTGGACAAAAGCCTTAAGCCTGTCAGGCCGTTCTGTGTTAAGAGGCTATAAGAAGAATGTCATTAACCACAAAATGTGACCATGAAGACCATAAAACTCTACATTGTTAATTAATTAAATGCCTCATTAACTCCTTTTTTTTTTTTAACATGATTTATTCAATTTACAGGGAAAAAAAAACTATTTAAAACTGAGGCATTGCTGCAGATCCAGGAACACGTGTGCCACAAACACACTTTGTTTTCCCCTAGTTGCCTCTCAGCTAGGTGCGAGAGGAAGGCTGTGAAAGCGTCAGGGGCAATTTGAAGTCTGTTCAGGTGCTTAAAGCAGCAATCTGAATGCCACTGGCTGTTAACTAAAGAGTCAGGCCAGCACGATCACCAGCCAGGACGTGCCCCTGCCCGCTCCTGCTGCCTGCAGTTTGTTAGCCCAACCGCCAACAGCAACGCTGAAAGGCGCAGTCGAATCTGCACGCTCCTGCATCTACAGAGAGGTGCCCTTTGCTTTCGTTTCTCCCACTCAATCTCTGCAAGAGCTCCTGCTCCCTTTTTCCAAAGGAAGGTGTTGGCATCCCTTTGCACATCCCCCATGCCCTGGGTACACATACTGCCACCAAAGCAGCTCTATTCTACTCAACTTTGAAACACAGCCATGGGGTGAGGCATTACAAACTGAGCCTTAATCATAGAATGGTCCAGGCCAGAAGGGACCTCCAAAAGTCATCCAGTCCAACCTTTTCTTTCTTTCCTTCTTTCTTTCTTTCTTTCTTTCTTTCTTTCTTTCTTTCTTTCTTTCTTTCTTTCTTTCTTTCTTTCTTTCTTTCTTTCTTTCTTTCTTTCTTTCTTTCTTTCTTTCTTTCTTTCTTTCTTTCTTTCTTTCTTTCTTTCTTTCTTTCTTTCTTTCTTTCTTTCTTTCTTCCTTTCTTCCTTTCTTCCTTTCTCTGTTGGGTTTTTTCCTTTGTTTTTGTGTTGTGTTGTTTTTTTTTTTTAATAGCTATTAATTGATGATGGCCATTTATGCCATGAATATTTAGGTTTTGTAGGCCACCTTGACAGAGGCTTGTTACAGTTTTGAAGGCAGAACTTTAGCCTAGTGCCTGACTGCAAAGACTGAAAGTAAGATAAATGAACATTGGATGTAAAAGAAAAAATAATCATAAGGTCTATAGAATATATTGCCTTGCTAATAGGATAAAGAGTAGGGGCATAAACAATTCTTTCTCTTTTCTTCTGTTGCTTCTGCTTGCAACTTCTCTCTCTCCCTTTTCTGTGGCCTTGCCAGGGTTATCTCTGTTTTGACTGCTGTGTGAGGTAACAGGAAAGAGGGAGGGAGGGTGGAAAGAGGGGGTGAATAATCCCCTGAATCCAGCCAGGGGGCTCTGAGGAGTTTCTGTGTTGTTTATAAATTGCATATATTATATCTCTATCTTGATAGAATAGAATAGAATTAAACAGGTTGGAAGCGACCTTTGAGATCATCGAGTCCAACCTATATCTACCTATAAGAAAGGTATATTGTATATTTTGTACATAATCCTTACATTTCATATCTCTGGATTTTTGTTTGCTTGTAAATATAGCTTCATTTGCTTCCATCCCAAACGGAGCAAGGCTGGCAATTTTATTTTGGGGGGTATTTTCTCCAGATGAATGGGGGTGGTGGTGGTGGTGTGATTTCAACCCAATACAAGACTCTCATGCCATTTTTTTCTAGCAGTCAAGCAGACTCTATCAGCTGTAATGTTTTTCACTCCTTGACTCTTTTGAGAACTGTGTGATACATGAGGCGGGGCTATCCCTTGCAAAAGCCATGCTGGCCCTTCCACTATTTCTTACAGATACAATCTGGGGTCCCTCCCTCTCTCACTTTGCATATAAACTACTAATGTCCTCTGGGAATAGTAACACTGCCAGATGGTAAGCAGTAAGCCTGTATTGTGGTCACAGTACTTTTCTACCTTGCCCTTCTGGCAGCAGCATGGTTACCTTCAGGTTTTACTATTGTATTTCTTACAGTGAATGTTTGTCCATCAGTTCCAAGTGACTGCCAGTGTGGAAAAAGGTATTCCAGGTTCTGCCTCATTTCCCCCCTCTCTCATGCACACAAGCATGCACACAGCCATGACTCCTTAATGGTGGATGAAATCACTGTTTTCCCTATGAGAGCAAAGAAGTAGCAAGACATCTTGGGCTGGAAGAAATGGATTTCTTTGTGGAATATCTTGAAAGAGATGTGGATTCTTTCACAAAAAAAGGAGGAGTGTACTTCTCTGACTTGCCAGTGATATATCCTAGCTACAGATGGAGGATTCAAAATATTTTACAGATGAAATTTGAGGACAGAGCATTAGAAACTGGGTTAGTGTCACAGTACGAACTGCAAAATCATGTATGGGCATACATGACAATTATACATGGGCAATTATAACAACACTTTCTGTCGGCAGATGCCTACTATTGAAGCCCCTCTGCCCCCTCTGAACAAAACAAGGTAAAGACACATAACATTGTATACAAACTGTCAATATAACAGAAAAGGTAAACCCTGGAAACCCCAGATGGATTGGGTGAGTTATTTCCTGCAGAGTGGGGGAGTGTACGCATGCGCTGCTGCCAGATGAAGCATAATTTGGTCACCCAGGTTCACAAACAATGGCTTTGAAGTAGAAGGCATGATTGACAAGGGCTATTGAGATGGTTAGGAAAATGGAGAGCATCATATATGAAGGGATACTAGAAGAGCCTGCCTCGGTTAATTTACAAGAATGGGAGCAACAGGAAACATGTTTTCTGTTGATAGACACCTGAGTGGGGTGAATTAGAAACAGGGATAAAGCTGTTGTGGCCAGGGAGTAATGCTGGCAGAAAATCAAATGAGACACCTCTCCTGTGGGAGTAAAAGAAGCCTGAATCTCTGAAGGAAGTTCCCTAGGTGCAGGCAGGTGAGCACATGGAGCATCCTGGCAAAGAAATGAACCCTTTCTGAGACAAAGAAGAGAATCATTACTACCTGTAGTAATGGAACCAGTAGTTCCTCCTGCTCTTCCTACCAGATCACTGAGTGTCCTTAGACACGGCTTGTTGTTTGCTGAGCTCTGGTCTCCATCACAGTAAAATGTGGGTAATTATGCTAATGCCTCCTGTAAAGAACCGTAAGACCTGCCAGCAAACAGGGCTAAGTAGAAGCAAGGTGGTGTTATTCTCATTTCCGTCTACTTCAAAGGAAAGCAGAATCTGCCTTTCCAGCCATCAGGTGAAATGAATCTGTGTGAGGGGGTGAGAACAAGGGATGAGACAATAATGGCTATGTCACTTGCACAGCTGCTCATAAAAACTCAAGTATTACTCACGGTTTCATAAGGAGACTGTAAATTAAAGAGAATCTTTATTTACTCCATGTACCACTGCTTTGAAATGGATACATTTCCTAACAGCAGGGACTGATACTCTCTATTTTCTTTTTTGCTGAGTTTCATTTGATCTTGCCTTTTCCACAATAAACAACTGTTCTGAAGATAGCTGCCTCTTAGTAGCAAGTGAATAGCTCCCTTCATGGTCTGTGTCGCACTTAGCTCAGTCAGGCTGGCTAAAATCAACGAGTACTGCTAAAATCCAGAATTCATCCAAAGAAGGTCAGAGTTAGTCTGATTTGTGTGTTGACAGATTTCAAAATCTTGAAAGGGGCAATGGTTTTAAACTAGATAAGGGTAGATTTAGATTGGACAATGGGAAGAAGCTCTTTACTATGAGGGTAGTAGAACACTAGAACAGGTTGCCCAGGGAGGTGGTGGAGGCCCCATTTCTGGAGACATTAAAGGTCAGGCTTGATGGGGCTCTGAGCAGCACTGGGGATGTCTCTGCTATGGCAGAGGGATCAGACTAGGTGACTTTTAAAGGTCCCTTCCACTATCCAGTGCATTTTATGATTCTATGGAATTAAAGTCCTAAAATGTTAGTGCATTCCCACCAACTAGGAAATACTAATTGCAAATAAGAGGGGAGAGAACACAATTGATCTTACAAGTATTTCTAAAATGAAATTCATGGAACTGTTGGCCACCCACAAATACATTTCTTCATTTGTGTTGTCAGCAGAACATTTTTGATAGGGATTCTTCAGGTATCTGTCACCATCACTGGAAGTATTTAGGAAGATATTGGATGGGGCACTTGATGCCATGGTTTAGTTGATTAGATAGTGTTGGATGATAGGTTGGACTTCATTATCTCAAAGGTCTTTTCCAACCTGGTTAATTCCATTCTATTCCATTCTATTCTATTCTATTCTATTCTATTCTATTCTATTCTATTCTATTCTATTCTATTCTATTCTATTCTATTCTATTCTGTTCTATTCTGTTCCGTTCCGTTCCGTCCGTTCCATTCCATTCCATTCCATTCCATTCCATTCCACCTCCTTTCCCTGCAGGCTTTCCAAAGATGGAAATATCAATGAACTGTCACTGAAATTGTTAACTAGGATTTCACCTGGGACACAAGGCTGTCAGGTTAGGGTTAGGATCAATGTGATTTATTCAAAGAATCTTCAACTCCAGTTTGACTGATACTGGAAATTCTTGACTATGTAGTGGTATTTCTATAGCACTGATAGTGCTGGAAGATCTCTTTTTTTTTGGTGAAAAATATCTTCATTCTGTCAGAGGATGTTTAAATAAACAAATAATATTAATGTATTTTTTAAGCAATATTTCTTTTGAATAGACTCAGACAAATACATAGCATGTATAGTATTAGTTACTCTTTTCAGTGCAAAGTTGGGCTGTGTTGCTTTTCTGAATTTGTTGCACATGTGTTACAGGTTAAGACTAATATGCTTAGCTGTGAATAAAGGTTTCCAGGGGATTTGAGTTCCTAGGGATGTACAGCATTTGGGGCTAGACACAGAATAATGCAAGATAAGTTTATCTCATCCCATCAGACTGCTGAATATCTTGTATTTTGCAGCACAGGCTTGTTTCTCTCTCTGGGCTGGCCTCTGCTTGTTTCTTGCTTCACTGTTCTGCCTGTGACTTTGCATGCTTCTGGCTGATCTTCTTGTTTGGGTTTGCAAAGGTACAGTGGATAGAGAGATAACTGGGGCTAGCTGTAATACAGCCCTCTGGGCTTTGTGTCCAGAGAGGCAGGGTGTGGGGTGTGCGTGTGGGAGAGGGAGTTGAACTATTGTACATGGGGGCATTGTGCTGCTGTTGAACTGGATATATATGTAGATAGATTTTGTATATGTTTATTGTCTTCTTTTATACTTTTGCATTTTGTCTACTTTTGTAAACATAATTTCATTTTTCTTCCAAATTCTGAGTAAGTGGGGTAAAATTACTCCTTGGGGTAAATGTCCAAATTTGATGGGGGGGTGTGGGGTGTGTGTGCAGTCCAAAGCCACAGCAATGTGGCAGAGGAGTCTGTATGTAAGGGCAGGTGCCTCCAGATGCAACAGTACACGATTCTCCATTACATGTGCTGTTAGATTTCTCAGGTTATTCAGATACACATTTGACTACGCTGACATATCCTAATCAAAACAACATGGCAAACAGAAAAAGGAAAGAAGCTATATAAGATGAATGAGCTGCAAGCTCAAAAGCTCACTGAGATTGTTATAGAGCATAGCCAGGTCTACACCTTAAAGTACTAAAAGGTTGGTAAGTGTGTGACAGTGCTAAGTGTGATCTTTAGCTCTTTTTGCTAGAGGTAGCCCATTTTGGAAGTACAAACATCTGTCTCTATCAGGAGACTCCCTGAAGCAAAGCAGCACAAAACGTCCGCCTTCAATATGGCTTTCACGGTTTCCTTCTCAGTCTGCTTCATCTTAAGGCACTTTCTCCCTGGTGTCTTCAGACAAATCAAGCATGAAGTGTGCCATAGACGCTGATAATGCTACCACCTCATCTGAGCAGAGCCAGGCTTGGCTTTGGGGTAGTATCAGTTTAAAAAAGTTCCACTTAACAACATACCTGCATACATGCCACTGCACAGTGGTCTCAAAATATGCATTGGTATTTCATGACTGCCTATTTCTGTGAGCAGCTGTGGAAATAATAAAACACTCGGTTTTTGAGCTTAAAATTTTTTGAGCTTAAAATTGAAGGCAGCTTTGTGAATCCACTGAGAGTCAAAAACCTAAATGTAGGCTCCCTGTAACAATGACAAATACCAGATATCTTCTGGTCTTTTGCATACACTGAAACTGGAGTGCATCTTATGCAGCTGCATGCAAGTTAGGGATTCAGGACAAGTTGTTGATGCCCCCTCTGTAGCCAAAGGGGAGGGAAAGACACTTCCAGACATGTGCTTCCAGTTTATACTATCTGTGCCCATAATGAGGTAAGCTAAAAAGCTTATGTTAGTGACTGAGCCTCTAGACAATCTCAGATTCACTGGTAGTTGCATTTTAACGGAGTAATAGGCATCTCTCCTTTGTAAGCTTCTACCTTGACGAAGGTATTTGGTTTATGGGTAACAAAAAAACAACTGTTTGAAAGCAAACCAGTTTTTGTTTGCCCAGGCCTCATTACATACATTGTCCCTTTTGCAAGCCACACACCCTTGCTTGCCAATTATTCCTGGTTTCATGCAATAAGACAGAGCTTTGTAACACATTGGAGAGCACAGCAAACGTATCATTCATCCATGGAGGGTAGCATTCCCATCACTGGAGGGTGTTAGACATGAGTTAGTCGTTAAGGAATGTTTCAGTGCAGCTGAACTTGGAATGATGACAGTACAGGTGATTTAGTCAGGTTCTATCCAGTCCATTTTCCTCTATTTTTATGGAATCACTAAAACATTGAAAGTATAATTAATACCATCTGACTGAGAGATGGGTAAAAGGGTTACTGCATGTAAACAGTGAGTGTTCAGTGAATAGAAAAAGAAACGAAAAGGAAACCATGCATTTTTGATGTCCCAGCCATGTGCTGCCAATTCCCCAGTTGTTCTGAAAAGCTTATTTGAAGACGTTAGTAGTGTATTACTTGACAGCCTGCTGCCTCCAAAGCTCAGAATTTCTGGCAAGCTGCAGGCTGCAGTTAATATGTGAGCATTCAGAAAGGACGGTAACTGAATTTAAATCTTAAATTACATAGTGCTGTCAAGTATTGATGTTTATACTTGATAGCTTTAATATTGCTATTTATGTCTCAATAAATTATACTTGCAGAAGTAAAGAGGGAAAAGCCAGACTGCATTAATATCTATACTAAACATAAATCTCAAAATATAATTGATGTGGATATTAGCAGTGTAATTTCAATAATATTAAACATGCCTATGGCTTGTGATAGGAACTTCTAAAGCAGTGTACAAGCGATAAAGTGAATCAAGCAAGAAATACTTTTTTCAGAAGTGTTGGCTTGAATGAATGATTGAAATCCAGGTATTGGATCAGAGAGTCATAGAATGCATTGGGTTGGTAGGGACCTTTAAAGGTCATCTAGTCATAGAATCACAGAATCATAGAATCATAGAATCAGTCAGGGTTGGAAGGGACCACAAGGATCATCTAGTTCCAACCCCCCTGCCATGGGCAGGGACACCCCACACTAGATCAGGCTGGCCAGAGCCTTGTCCAGCCTGGTCTTAAACACCTCCAGGGATGGGGCCTCAACCACCTCCCTGGATAACCCATTCCATGGCTTCACCACTCTCATGGGGAAGAACGTCTTCCTCACATCTAGCCTGAATCTCCCCATCTCCAGCTTCATTCCGTTCCCCCTAGTCCTATCACTACCTGAGATCCTGAGAAGTCCCTCCCCAGCCTTCCTGTAGGCCCCCTTCAGATACTGGAAGGCCACAATGAGGTCACCTGGGAGCCTTCTCTTCTCCAGACTGAACAGCCCCAACTGCTTCAGTCTGTCCTCATAGGAGAGGTGCTCCAGCCCTCTGATCATCCTCGTGGCCCTTCTCTGGACACGCTCCAGCACCTCCACATCCCTCCTGTAATAGGAGCTCCAGAACTGGACACAGTACTCCAGGTGGGGTCTCACCAGAGCTGAGTAGAGGGGAAGAAGCACCTCCCTTGACCTGCTGGCCACACTTCTGATGCAGCCCAGGATCTGATTGGCTTTCCGGGCTGCAAGCGCACATTGAGAGCTCATGTTGAGCTTCTTGTCCACCAGCACCCCCAAGTCTCTCTCCTCAGGGCTGCTCTCCAGCCAGTCCCTGCCCAGCCTGGATTTGTGCCTGGGATTGCCTCGACCCAGATGCAGGACCCTGCACTTGGTCTTGTTGAAGCTCATGAGGTTGGCTTGTGCCTACCTCTCTAGCCTGTCAAGGTCCCTCTGGATGGCATCCCTTCCCTCCAGCGTGTCCACTGCACCACACAGCTTGGTGTCATCAACAAACTTGCTGAGGGTGCACTCGATGCCACTGTCCATGTCACCCACAAAGATGTTGAACAAGACAGGTTCCAGTACTGATCCCTGAGGGACTCCGCTTGTGCCTGGCCTCCACTGGGACACGGACCCATTGATAGCCACTCTTTGGATGCGGCCTTCAAGCCAGTTCTTTATCCATCTAGTGGTCCATCCATCAAACCCATGTGTCACCAGCTTGGAGATCAGAAGGTGGTGCGGGACAGTGTTAAAGGCTTTGCTCAAGTCCAGGTAAACAACATCAGTACTAGTCCAACTTCCCTGCAGTACGCAGGGACATTCCCAGTGTCTCCAGAAATGGGGCCTCCACCACCTCCCTGGGCAACCTGTTCCAGTGTTCATAGTAAAGAACTAACACCTTCATAGTAAAGAACTTCTTCCTGATGTCCAATCTTAATCTACACTTATCTGGTTTAAAACCATTGCCTTTTGTCCTGGTGCTACATGCCCCTGTAAACAATCCCAACACAGCTTTCTTATAGGCCCCCTTCAGGTACTGAAAAGCTGCTACGAGGTCCCCCTATGCTTTCTTTTCTCCAGGCTGAACAACTCCAACTCTCTCAAGTCTGTCTTCACAGCAGAAGTGCTCCAGCCCCTTGATCATCTTCATGACTCTACGGTGGACCCCTTCCATCAGATCTGTGCCCTTCTTGTGTTGAGGGCCCCAGAGCTGAATACAGTAAGTTCAGTGAGGTCTCACCAGAGCAGAGCAGAGTGGTAAAATCATCTCTCTTCATCTGCTGACCATGCTTCTTTTGATGCAGCCATTAGGATGCAATTTGCCTTCTGGGAGGCAAGTGCACATTGTTGGTTCCTGTCCAGCTTTTTATCGGCCAGTGCCCCTCAAGTCCTTTTCCACAGGGCTCTATCACATCCTCCCCCAGCATGTATTGATAATTAATATTGTCCTGACCTAGATGCAGGACCTTGCACTTGTCCTTGTTGAAACTCATGACATTCACCTAGGCACACTTCTCCAGCTTGTGCTGTTTCTTCGGATAACATCCTGTCTCTGCATCATATTGACCACACCATTCAGCTTGGTGTCACCTGCAAACTTGCTGAGGGTGCACTTGATCCCACCGTCTATATCATTTATCAACAGCACTGGTCCCAGTATGGATCCCTGAGTGACATAATTTCTCACCCATCTTCAGCTGGACATTGATCCACTGTCCACTTCCCACTGGATGTGACCATCCAGCCAATTCCTTACCCACCAAACAGTCCACCCATGAAATCCATATCTCTCCAACTCAGAGAGAAGTATGTTGTGGGGGTCTGTGTCAAAGGACTTGTAGAAATCCAGATAGATGACATCCATTGCCCTTCCCTTGTCTGCTGATGTATTCAGTCCATTGTGAAAAGCCATTAGACTGGCCAGGCAGGACTTTCCCATTCTGGCTGTCTTGAATCACCTCCCTGTCCTCTGCATGCCTTATCAGATCTTCTAGGAGGAACTGTTTAATGATTTTCTGAGGTACAGAGATGAGGCTGCTAGGTCAGTAGTTCCCAGGGTCCTCCTTTCCAGCCTTTTTAATAATGTGTGCAATGTTTCCCTTCTTCCAGTCACAATGGGTGACACCTGACTACCAGGACTTTTCAAATATCCTGAAAAGTGGCTTGGCAGCTGCATTGGCCAAACCCTCAGGACTCTGGGATGCATCTTGTCAGGTCCCATAGACTTGCGTATGTTCAGGTTTACCAGGTCTTCACTTACCAGAAGGACCTCACTTACATCAGAAGGACCTTGTCCCCCTGGTCCCCTGTGGTTCTTCAGCTTGGGAGGTGTGAGGAGAGAGGTTGCCAGTGAAAACTGAGAGAAAAAAAAATTATTCCACCTGCATGGAAGATCAGTAATAAGTAATAGTCTGAGGACTGTACCAAGCCAGGGAGTGTCCTGATTATGTCCTTTGCCTGGGCTGCAGAGAGACAGCATACTTCCCTACGAGGAGGGTCTACCTGGCATATTGGACCAGACACTGATTTAAAGTGAGAAATTTAAGACCTTTCATGAACCAAAGCAAGATAAACCTCATTATTTTTAATATCACACTAAAACTGGTCTCAAATTTGAGGTTAGCAAATTATTCATGTAACTGCTGCGAGTTTTGCAATGGAGCAACACCGTGTTATTTTCTCTGGAGAGAAGATAACTTCTTACTTGCCAGTCATGCTCCACAACAATTGGAGATGGGAAACATCTCCCCAGAGTAAAACTGCATCTATTAAATATTTAAAAATTAGCACAGTATAGCAGAAGAGATGTAGCAAGTTAACTGCAAGCCTCCTGATGCTCAGATTATGTTTCAGGAATGGCAGGGCACTGCACATCACTCAGAAGAGGGCTGTGTTTTTACAACAATAAATCTGTCCTCAGCTCCTCTTGATGATCTCATTTACAAGACTGTTGTTCACGTTATATATTTGTGCTTAAGATGGGCTAGAGGAAGCTGAGAAGCTCATAAAATGAGCGTATCTTTTGTGTTGTGTGAGAAGTGCTTTAAACTGTTTCAACCATGAACTCCACAGATAGTGCAGCTACCCATATGTGAAATTACATTCCATAAAGCGGCAATTTCACTCAAATCCATTAATGAATTTTCTAGCCTCCATGGGTTCCAGCATGGTTTTAATTTGGGTAGAGCATCTGCAGAGAAAGGGATGACTGTTACATGGAAAACTGCAGTGTGTAGGGATAGATTATCATATTCTGCTGAGATGCCTGAGGTAAAGCTCTGTAAAAGCTGGCAGGGTTGACCCTTTGACCGTTCTGACTCCTTGGTGAACTTTCACATTTGAGGAAATAGGATGGTGGAGCGTGAAGGACTGAGCAGCCATTGTGCTCTTGCTTCACCCAGTGCAGGAGAAAAAGGCCAGGGAGTCTATATAAATTAATTTATTTTTTATATTCTCAGTAATCCTTTGCTTCACCTCAGTACTTTCATGTGCTTTCCCCCAGTAATCTTTTAGTGAGAACACAATTAGTTGTCCTTTCTCCAGGTTGTTTAAAGATGCTTCAAGGTTTGAATGGTCTTTGTGGCCTTCCGTGGCTGCCTTGCAGCAAAACTCTATGGCTTTGGGAAAAAAAAAAAGAAAATAAATAGAGCTCTAAAATAAATGATTGTGGAAATGAAGAGAATAAAACTTCTCCTTTAATTCCTTTCGCTCAGCACTTGACACGACTGCAAGTGGTGGCAAACAGAAGTCGCCTCAAGTATCACAATGTCTTCAGCATGTAGAAAATATTGAAATATCTTCTGAAATGAAGGGCATGTCCTGCTGGCATAGCACTGTGGTAAACTTTCACTAGTCAACAGGCTTTCACTTTACGTGAGGACAATGTGGCTTCACAAAAGGTTTATGTGTACATCAATGAATCATACTGGGAGTGGTATTGGTGGGGCTTGATGCCAGCCACAGTCCAGACATGATATATAAATTGGTTTATGAAATAGAAATCCTAGATTTTTTCCATAAGTGGAAAATAATATTTTTTGGGTTTCATAAGGTTAATACACAGTGTACTTATCTATCAGTTGTAAATTACACCACTTGTTCTGGTTTAGAGCTGGACAGATCCTCTGCTACCCCAGGAGAGACAAAAGAATGACACACACAAATGGAATGGAAATTGATGGAAAGTTTAAACGGCAAAGCAATTAGTGTTTTACAGAAACTACAAAGCATAGTGGCAAAGATATCCCAAAGCGTACAGACTCCCTTACCCAAGGCCCCTAACAGTTCCCTTCTCCCCACCTGTGGGTGTACCAGTAACCCCCAGGGCTCTTTCTTCCCCCTGCCCCCCACTGTTAGGCTAGTCTCAGACTGGCCAGGTCTGAGACTGCCCCCCCTTCTCCTCCTGGCATTAGGCCTAGCCAGGCCCAAGAGGCCTTGAGATACTCCCCCACTGTTACCCGATAGCGAGCATCTCCCATGGGAGCAGAGAGGGAAGGAAGAGGAAGAGAATGACTTTGCAGATGGATTTATAGAGTGCAGGATTTATGGGTATCAAATACTCTGTTTCCTGTGTCCACCTTACTGGGTTGGACACTCAGGACACCAAAGGTGTAACCTATGTGGCAGTAACAGGAGGCACCCAACCTGAGCTGCCACACCACTGTCTTGGGTTAAAGGAACAAGACAGAGTTTTTTAACTCTTCTCAAAGGAGTTAAAGAAAATGCTTCCACATAGGATTGGATAGAATTGCAAAGTTTGAACGGAAATGCTATTCATGACTGCACACTCCAGTGCAAAGCATGCAAAATAGACAAAATCCACAGTACACCTCAGCCATGGTTCTCAAAAAACCCCCAAAACCCCTTCTTAGGTTGTGGCAAAATTACTACCAGAAAGCAAGGATGTGAGCTATTGTCAGATTTGTCTTTATATTTTACAAGGTTCACTCCTGAACCATATCCTCAGGTGTTACAAGATGGGAAGTTATGATTTTAGCTGTGCAAATACCTTACAGAGTACACATACAATCATAAGAAGCCATCAGTAGAGCTAGAATGAGCAGCAGAAGCAGTTAAGGAGTTTAAATATTTTTTTAAGCTGAAACTTATCAGGGAGAACAACTGAATTACTACCAGAAAACAAGGATGTGAGCTATTGTCAGATTTGTCTTTATAGGAAAAGCCCTACTGCCTGAAGAATACATCTACAGGGCATCAAAATAAACAAGTTTAAGGGGAAAAAATAAAAGGAAAGAAAAATAAATAGAGAGAGAGAACAAGAGTTCAACTGTGTGACCTAACAAGTTTTAAGATTTGCCCAATTTCCACTGCCAGAAAGATCCAGCCTACCTGTCTGACAACATCTTTTATTCTTCAAGCAACTGATTGTTATCAAACACAGAAGAAAGTGACCCCATCTTAATTTAAAAGGCATGCTCAAGTGACACAACTCAGTCCTTGTTGCATAAGCAAACCCCTGTAAGGAAAGTAATGTAATAAATGAAAACTATAATAAAAAGCTTCCCACCATCTTCCTCCAAACCAGGCCAAAAAGCCAGCCCTCCAGTGCCCCCCTCCACCATGCTTCTCTACCCCCTTCCATACCAAACCTGAGCGATGCAGCTAAAATTTAGCTTGCCAGCTCCATGCCCCAGCCAGGCCACTCCCCCACATCACAAAGATAAGGAAGCCCCCAGAAAGGAAGAGAGTGAGGGAAAAGAAACCTGGCCCTGCAGCCAGTGTATATAGACATCACAGAACTGTGGGATGTGATAACAGATTTACAGTTTCCTGGGTCCGCCTAGTCCCTCTAGTTCCCTCTTAAGGACCTCTATGGTTCTTAAAATCATCCAGCCTCAAGCCTTAACAACCACTCATATTTTCCATGTGTGTTTACATCCCAGGAAACTTGTTGAGGATGATTTAGCCCATTTACTAGTGGAACTGGAAGCTGGCATCACATAATACCAGAGTGCTACAGACTACATAAGCTAGAGTAGAGCTTAATATTGGTTTTGTGTGTGGGGATCCAGGCAAAATAAACAGGAATCCACCTGTTGCCTCAGAATTGGATTTAAATCCCTAACTGATTTGGGTCTGCATTGCCTGAAGGCAGTTGATCTTTTCCTATTGAATACTCATAACTGAGACTATCAGTCGGACAAAGCTTTTTCAATATAAAAGGCAGTCATCGATAAAGGGATTTGCTGAGAAATATTTCTTATTCTGGGCATGAATGTCAAAGCTCAGGTTAGATAATCTCTCCATACATGCTACCAAAAGTTGGGGTTTTTTTCAGAATTCAGATGTTTGAGAAGAGGCTGGAACAAGACTGAGATAAGTTGTTGTTTGCAAACTATAATGAAGTCATGGGGTCACATCAAGTTGTGAGCCTACGGGCTGGCAGCGGCCTTATGAAAGATTCACCTCCTTTAATTACTAATATTTCACCTAGACTGATTTATTTCCAATGAATGTGTTTCTAAGGTAGCTGGGATGGAATTCTTTGTGCACTCTTTCAACTTTGTGCACTCGTTCAACCTCTCTTTCAACTGAATGTAAAGAATAGGCACCCCTAGGTCACACTTGACACCTTGGGTAAGCTTTGGGTATCATTAAATATTTATATTATTGTGAATATTCACCATCTAGTGAATTCCTGCTTTTCTATTTGATAACTGACATACAGTAATTAGCAATCTGCCATGTATAAGGGGATAAAAAGAAGTCTCTCTTAAAAATCCCTTTTGGGGCTTTACTTCCGGCTCCCCTTTTCATCGTGTTTTGGGATATCTTGTTGTGGAGAAGAACAGAGCTACTCTGGATCTCAGACCATCACTGGCATCCTCAACTCTCTGGTGTTTTTTTTTGTTTCCTTTTCTCCTTTCTCACCTTCTGTTGCCATTACTTGCCAGATCTGAGATCTCACTATCTTTTTTCTCTCCCGGTCAGGTTCTGAGCAATAACACAGTGCATGGACGCAGTGTCTGAATATTTCTTTGTGGATCAGCAGCTGCACTGGCTCCCATGCATGGAGGAGTTTGAATTTCCCAATGGTTTATTGCAAGTGTGATTCTTCACATTTCTCTTTCAGGCAATTCTTCATCTCAGGCTTAACAGGCCCAGTCAGGCTTGTATCTGAGGACAAGCACAGCAGGAGGTGAGCAGTAAGCTTGTTGCCTTTGAGAGAAAGCACTCAAGGCTTTATTCCTCCAAGGGCTCCAGGTGATGCTGAGATACTCTAAAAATCCACCACAAGCTGAGGATGCTGCCATGTTCATAAACCCAGGCTCCTGGTGCAGAAGTTGAAGGACAGCAGTATGACTTTTGAATCCAGGAAAGAAAACAACACAGCAATTGCTTCATGACAAATAGAAACTCACAAGCATTAACTGAGAAGTAAAAAGGTCAAAAGAGCTGATTTTTATCTCATTCATCTAGCTTGCTTCCTAATTCCTGTCAGGCTTTTTTACTTCTATAAAGTTATAATTTCTGGCAGACTCTGCAGTCTGATGGTATTAGAATGACTCTTTTTTTAAGGACATCTCCCTTTGGAACATTTTTGTGTGTGGTTTCTTTGTTGGATGATCAGAATACGCCTGCCAGCAAGACAGAATCTCATTTAGTTACAAAATACACTGATTCTCTTAATGAAGTTGTGGATCTGTTCTGCAGAGAAAGCACAGATGAGGGTCTCCTCAGCTTCTCTCTGTTGGGCAATTATGGCTCATTGTCAAAGTACAGAAATTCTTTGAGGCACCAACTCCTTTGGGGGTTTTTGGTAGGTTTCATTGGATGATATGCTACAAAGATTTCACAAATTGGTACCACATTCTATCCTGAGAGAAGAGCTTTAGGGCTGGGATTTTTTGGGGGTAGTGGTGGCTGGTATTTTATAGTTTTCATTTATTACATTACTTTCCTTACAGGGGTTTGCTTATGCAACAAGGACTGAGTTGTGTCACTTGAGCATGCCTTTTAAATTAAGATGGGGTCACTTTCTTCTGTGTTTGATAACAATCAGTTGCTTGAAGAATAAAAGATGTTGTCAGACAGGTAGGCTGGATCTTTCTGGCAGTGGAAATTGGGCAAATCTTAAAACTTGTTAGGTCACACAGTTGAACTCTTGTTCTCTCTCTCTATTTATTTTTCTTTCCTTTTATTTTTTCCCCTTAAACTTGTTTATTTTGATGCCCTGTAGATGTATTCTTCAGGCAGTAGGGCTTTTCCTATAAAGACAAATCTGACAATAGCTCACATCCTTGTTTTCTGGTAGTAATTCAGTTGTTCTCCCTGATAAGTTTCAGCTTAAAAAAATATTTAAACTCCTTAACTGCTTCTGCTGCTCATTCTAGCTCTACTGATGGCTTCTTATGATTGTATGTGTACTCTGTAAGGCATTTGCACAGCTAAAAGTGTAACTTCCCATCTTATAACATGTGGGATATGGTTCAGGGGTGAACCTTGTAGGGTTATTGGTTGGACTTGGTGATCCTAAAGATCTTTTCCAACCTGAATGTTTCTGTGATTCTGTAACACATTTGTGGTGGTTTGTTTTTTTGTTTTTGTTTTTTTTTTTTTTTTTTTTTTTTTTTTTTGAAATCTACTATTTTTTGGCCCTTTCAATATACCTGGAGCACCTCTCCCATGAGGACAGACAAAGAGAGTTGGGGCTGTTCAGTCTGGAGAAGACAAGACTTCAAGGAGACCTTATTGTGGCCTTCCAGTATCTGAAGGGGGCCTACAAGAAAGCTGGGGAGGGACTTTTTAGTGTGTCAGGTAGTGACAGGACTAGGGGAAATGGAAAAAAACTGTAAATGGGTAGATTCAGATTGGATGTTGGGAAGAAGCTCTTCACCACGATAGTGGTGAGACACTGGAACAGGTTGCCCAGGGAGGTGGTAGAAGCCTCATCCCTGGAGGTTTTTAAGGTCAGGCTGGATGTGGCTCTGGGCAACCTGTTCTAGTGTGACGTGTCCCTGCCCATGGGATGATCCTTGAAGTCCCTTCCAACCCTAACAATTCTAGTATTCTATGATTATCTTTCTTACTAGATAAATAGCTGCTTTTGTTTATATTTTATTGCAGGAGGGCCTATAGGACCCAGATGAGACTGCAGACTGCTGAGCTAAGCACAGTGTTTACATAATGTGTCGGTCTCTGCACTCAAAAGCTTGTGATCCAAGTAAACAGGACAGAGAGCAGGAGGAAAGAAGAGAGGTGAAGTGACCAGCTAAGGTCATACAACAGACTTTGGTGAGAGCAGTGGGACCAGAATGCAGGTTTTCTGAGTCCTAGGATGGCACTCATTGCACCAAACATGGGATGTTTTACATAGAGGATCCCTAGGCTCTCAGAATTCAATTATTTTTTGTTTCCATCTCTATGCTTCCCTTACATGTGACCGGCAGCAGCTGTGGCGCTGGCTATTGCCAAAGTAGTAAATAGAGACTTCTATCCCCACTGAAAGGAGAGTGAATGATGTCATTTGGCTCCTTTTCAGTCCTGCTGCCTGCCAAGACATTATTTCTGTATCAGTGCACATGGCCACTTGGCATCAAACAAGTCCCCTCTCTTTGTGTAAGTGGAGGCAGGATGTTAATACTTTTTGATGCACCAGTAACATATCTGCAGCAGTGCAGCAGTATTTCTTTCAGGAAGCAACCAATTCTTAGTGTTCCCTAATAAAAAAGGAGTGTGAGCTCCTTTCACGGAACGTGGCCTGACCAAGGAGGTAACCACGTACCGCCTTTGCTGCAGCCCCGATAACCACAAGGCAATTTTGTTGCGTACTTCTAATTTCAGTGGGACAGCAAGCGAATTTCTTTTGCTTCTTGTGGTAGTTCTGCTTCAGAGCATTTCTGCATTGATTCAGTAAACTTCTTTGTTCTACAACCTTTACGTTTTTGCAGAATTGCTTTCAAAGGCTGGAAGAAGAACTCAAATTCTGTATAACATAGAGAGCCATATGGCACCCACAAGGCCATATTTCTGCCTACTCTTCTTCTGTTTTCTGACCATATGAAAATATTCTTACTCCACTGGCTTTCCATCAGGTCATTAACTTTGGTTTATTGCCTATGAAGGCAAGTCTATGAATTTTCTTCCTGGATTTTTGTGAATGGAAGCCATTTGGAAGAAGGGAGGGGAAGGTAAATGATCACCTTCTCATGCCAGTCCAGATTTATGTGTTTGCCCAGCTTGTCTAAGGCCTGGAATTACTGTGTTTCTTCCTTATGACCTCCTGCACCTCACATTGAATGGTGTGATGATATCAGGAAATTTTAATATATTTTTTTTTCTCTTAGGACTCTCAGAATGAGAGCCCTGGGCAAACAATGGATGTCCATGGAGGTGCCAGAATCACTAAGGAGCTGCCTTTTACACCATGTGTCTGCCCCTATAGGGAAAGAAAGAAGTTGCTTTCATTCAGGTAGAACAGATCTACCAAAGGGATTGGGTCTGCAATCTCTGCAGTATTCCATCTCAATTTGAACAGGCTAAACAGTGCTTACATAGTGTCTACCACAACAGACACTGAAATTCACAGAGTCAGAGTCAGAGTACAAGCTGGCTCAGAGCCTCTCCCCAGGGCTGTTCATCTAACCAGGACAGCATCAACAAGACATAATTTTTGAACTACACATTACCAGCTTGACAGCGCTCTTTCATTTTTACTGTATTTTCAAGCTGGCTTACCTAAGTTACCAGAGGCAGGCTCACATGTTCACAAGTGTGTTGCTAATTAATGGTTGAAGATTTTCATTGCCTTTGTGAATTGACAGAGGCTTGCTCCTTCCTTTGTTATTTGGCAATCAAAGCAAAGAAAACAGACTAGGCATGCCTGCATCTGTAGCATCTAAACTCACTAGTAGTCAACTTTATTGCTCTCCACTCAAGGGTAAATGCAGTGAAGAGTTGAGCGTCCAAAAGTGGTGCTGACACTGGGGAGCAGAGATAAGTGAGAAGGTCTCAATTTCAGCCTTTGCATGTGGATGAAGTTCTGGGGCTAGTGTTCAGGGTCATCCAGACTGTTTGAGACTCTATGGGGCATAGTTACCTTGTATCCCATCTTACTAGGGTAGGTTCCTTACTAGGGTAGGTTCCTTGTCTCACTGCTCTGTCCTCACCACACCACTGCCATGGGATTGATCTGCAGAGGTGCAGCTCAGCAGCACAGAGAATGATGTATCAGAATCTCAGCTGCTTCTTAATGCTGCAGGATGAAGCCAACCCAGGCAGAAGGCTGGATTTGTCCCGTCATGCACAGGGAGAAACACAGTTTCCTACCTTTCTCCCCAGCTAAATGTATCAAAAAACCCCAAACAAACCAACCAACCAAACACAACATTCCCCCCACACCCCAACAACCAACAAACCCACAAAAAACAAACAAACAACCTTGAAACATTTGGTTGAACCATCTATACCAATTTCCTACACTGGTCTTTTATTTTCTGAGTGGGTTCTCTTTCCTTCTCCTCCTTCCACTGGGAACTTTTTTTTTGTTTAAGGTTTTTAAGAGAAGGTTTTTAAGAAGAGGTGTGTGTCTAAGAAACCAACACATGTACATAGCTTCCCAGTAACAGATCACTGCAGCCAGTCAGGACTGATGTAACACAGAGGGCTCAGACTCACTGATTTCACCTTCAAAAAAACCTCTTGACCCAAGGTGTGTGTAGAGTTTTACCACTTGGAGGTGAAGCTGCTCCCTCTGTGGAAAAAGGACAGACTTCAGGGGAGAGCTCTCCGTAGAGGATTAGACTTTTGTTTCAGCTGTTTCTCAGGGAGGAGAAAACCTGCTGCTGATGGGAAGGCTCTAGCTGCACTCGAGTGCCTGCTGTGGCCTCTCTCTGTCTCACCTGAAGGTGTCATCTTCATCAGTGGCCCCAGGTTTCTTCAGAACACAACTTCAGTGAGGATGGCTGAGGAGGCTTTGGGCTAGGGAGGAGTTCAGGAGGGTTTTGGCCAGGGAAGAGATAAGAGAAGGGTTTGCGTCAAGCTGAAGCTCAGGACAGTTGTGGCTTCATTTTGGGCTGCTCCCTCCAAAGCTGCTGCCTGGGGTGGGCGGGGCAGGTGACTTTCTGCACCTTGCAACTTGGTCTTCCAGGTGCTCAGAAAAGGCTTGGATGTGGCACTTGGAACCATGGTTTAGTTGTCAGGAGGTGTTGGGTGACAGGTTGGACTCAATGATCTCTGAGGTCTTTTCCAGCCTTATTGATTCTATGATTCTATGATCATGTCTAACTGCCACGCTGGGTATTAGTATTTTCTTTGGAAGTAGAGCTGAGCATTTTAGCTTGTCACTGGCCTCTCATTCCTGGCTGCCATTTCAGCTTTGCCTCTGGTTGTACCCCTTCCTCACAGGGTTGCCTGTGGTAATTACTCTGTTAAGCATTCTGATGAATTGTCCAAATAAATTTTCATCCTGTCAAAAATATATGCATAGTCTGTTCATTTAATAATTCACTCAGGCAGAATGTTATGCAATAACATACATAACAGCTGTCTTCCTTAGCTTGCTTTGCTGCACAGTGAGACCTGAGAATGACAGCTGTGGATCTAAACGTTGCCTTCCTTACTAATGAAGAAGAAACTCAACCAAGACTCATGTTAGATTCAGCAATGGAATTAATGGTATGAGCCACAGGCTGTGGAAAAGGTCCTTGTGTCTAACTCAAGCATTCATTGAAGTGAATATGGATTTTGTCTTGGGACCAAATTCAAATTTTGGAAGAGAAAGGATTAGCTGGTCCAAATATCACACATATGGAAGTGGCCTTGTCTTCTGAGCTTCATTTGGCACTGCTTAGGATGAAAGTTAAGTCTGCGGTGGGTCTGCAAACTCCTGAGCTGTGGACCCCAAAAGGGAGGTTCACATTTACAATCCAGAACTGGAGACAGATTGAACTTGTGGATTGGAGCCTGCACAGGAATGTTTAGATGCACTGCACTCTGACCTACCTTTGTTGCTGAGACAGAGTAATGGGTGACATTTCTTTTCAGGAGTTAGCTGGCTTCCCCCTCTAATGCTTGTGTAGGAGAGATGGACAGACAGCTACTCACAGCTCTGCCTATTTCTGTATTTGGGGCAGAACCCAAGATGACATTGTGTCTACTCTGTCCTCTGTGCAAGAGACAGGATGGCCTCAGTCAGTTGCTAATGGGGAAGCCTTTCCTTTCTGGTCTGTGTTTGTGTGCATATTTGAAAGTGTGTGCATGTGGCTAATATTGTAGCTCTAAATCCCTCCACAGTTTATAGAATACAGAATGAACCAGGTTGGAAAAGATCTTCGAGATCATCAAGTCCAACCTATCACCCAACACCATCTATCAACTAAACCATGGCATTAAGTGCCTCATCCAGTATCCTTTTATAAACACTTCCAGTGATGGTGCTTCCACCACCTCCCTGGGCAACCCACTCCAATGGCCAATCACTCTTTGTGTGAAGAACTTCTTCCTAACATCCAGCCTAAGCTTCCCCTGGTGCAACTTGAGACTGTGTCCTCTTGTTCTGTCACTGGTTTCCTGGGAGAATAGACTGACTCCCACCTGGCTACAACCTCCCTTCAGGTAGTTGCAGACAGCAATAAGGTCTCCCCTGAGCCTCCTTGTCTCCAGACTAGACATCCCCAGCTCCCTTAGCTGCTCCTCATAGGGTTTGTGCTCCAAACCCCTCCCCAGCTTTGTTTCCCTTCTCTAGACACGTTCCAGCAACTCAACATTTTTCCTAAACTGAGGAGCCCAGAACTGGACAAGGAAGGATTCAAATCCCCTATCACCAAGGCTGGCCACTTGGATGCATCTTCACTAAAAAATTATAAACAAAGTCCCACAGACTTATGGATACTCTAGCTGGAGCTTTGCTTCCCACATCTCTGCCATAATCAGAGATGGTCCTAAGTACATCAGCAGAGCACTGTAACAAATGGTACAATTATTCTTGCATAAGGCACTGCTTCAAAAACAGTTATTTTATCAGCCAGTGAATTTAAATGGGATTTATTTTCCCTCCTCTGCTATTCATTTACTTCACTTCTTTTCATTGCAATAAGAATCTATTCAGAGGGAGAAAAATCTGGGTGTCAGTTTGAAATGTTGTAGTAAATAATTCACAGTAATATAAGAAGAAATTGCTTTTTGTTGACCACAGCTCATGCAGAGCACTGTGTGCAGCTCAGCCCTAATGAACATGGCCAGCTCTGGATACACAAATTTGAAGTCTGTCTGTCTTCTATTGCAACTCTGGGTGATGTGATATAGGGTATCATCACAGAGTGGGGTTATGTGTAATACATCTGGCTAAGGTAAACACCAGGCATTTATTTCTTTCATCTTAATCCCTTTCTCCCTTCACTGCTTTTGCCACAAAGGAAAATAAACCAGAGGTGATATGTGAAGCTTTCCAGGTGCCTCCATCTGTTAACCAATGCATTTCTTTTTTTTTTTTTTTTTTTTTTTTGTAGGAAATGGGAGGATAAAAAAGGTGAATACAGGAGTATGTCTTAATCTCCAGAGGTTCTAGGTCAACAAACAAATGTAATAGTTCAGTCAGTGCCATCTATGTCAGCCATGTTAACCTGTTGAACCAATGACCCATGGCTCCCACCTCGAGTGTGACTGGAAACAGGAGTTTCAGCAATGTCCAGGGCTGCAGATGGAGCATAGCCTTCATGGTGCTACAGTGATTGAAAACTATCTGGACTACAGAAACTTATACCACCCAAACAAATGGGAAAAGAGCAACCCTTGCCTCTGCATCTGCTTGACAGAACGTTAATTCAGATACCATTCAAAACATTTATCTTTGCTCAGTTTCCAAATCTGAGCTGAAACAGACAGGCTAGAGTTACTGGAGTCAGTATCATAAGATGTGCTTTTTAAAGTTGCTTTTAATCTTTTTGTTCTGTGACAGGGTAAAATATGGCAGTCTGACAGAGCTGGCAACTCTGCAATGGATAATCTGCCTTGTGAAAGTGTTGTCTTGCGTTACTCTGTGGGTCAAGGAGAACAAAGTGTAGGTAAATTTGGGTTCAGGCTGTTAATAACATGTAATCCAATGGTCTGCTGAATACAGTGGGTGTGCAATAGTGAGAGGAAGAGGAAGAGTGGGAGGAATCTTTCTGCTTCTATGTCATACTCACTTAAACAACAGCGCATAAATTTTCATGCAGCACCACATGCGGTCTGTGTTTGTTATTGTTCTGATAGTTAGCCTTGCAATGTAGGGCTCATGAGTGCAGATGATTTGAAAGTAATGACTGACATTGTATGACCTTTAGATACATTGACAGCCACTTCAGACTAGATGTGTTTTCTGAGTAACAGAATATTTCCTTGACTGGGGCAGGCTTTTGATGGAAGAGGTTTAAATGTGATGAAGCCAGAGTTATAGCCAAACAAAGCTGCAGTCTTTGTTGTGGAACTCGCTGTAGGGGACATGAGATGATTTCTGTGCATGATAATGCACTTGCTTTCAAATGCCATCACTAGACTGATAATTACAGAATTCTTCATATTGTGCCTGTCAGGGAGTCAAGGCTAAATCTTACCACAAAGAGGGAGAGAGGAGTTTGCTGTAAACCAGAAGAGTATAGTCAGAGTTTGTGCATGCAGCTGCCTGCAGATGTTACCGGAGAGTCTTTTTTTTGTTGCTGTTGTTACCCAGCATCATCACAAAGCCTGATGATACTTTATTAGCACTCAGCATACTGGCAGGAAGGGTCTTAAGACCTTTTGGTTGCAAACAGTCCATAAGCAAAACTGACCCAAAGCCTCTCTTTCCCCAGTTTGGTTAGGTATGTGGTAATTGGTTTAATTTTACCAATGACATTTTTAGAAGCAGAGGAATATATGAAAATCCTTTAATTTCATTTTCAAAATACAGATAAATACAGTGAGGAGGACAAACATGATGATCACAAGATCACAAGATGTTAGGGGTTGGAAGGGACCTCCAGAGATCGTCAAGTCCAACCCCTGCCAGAGCAGCACCATAGAATCTAGCACAGGTCTCACAGGAACACATCCAGACAGGGCTGGAAAGTCTCCAGAGAAGGAGACTCCACAACCCTTCTGGGCAGCCTGTGGGGGTCACAGAGCCTTCACAGTGCTCTGTGACCCTCACAGTGAAGAAGTTCCTCCTCATGTTGAGGTGGAACCTCCTGTGCTGTAGTTTATATTCATTACCCCTTATCCCATCACAGGGTGCAATGGAGAAGAGCCTGTCCCCTCCTTCTTGACCCCCAGCCCTCAGATATTTATAAATATTTATTAAATCCCCTCTCAGTCTTCTCCAGACTAAATAGCCCCAGGTCTCTCAGCCTCTCCTCATAGAGCAGTGCTCCAGGACCCTCAAGCATCCTGATAGCTCTCTGTTGGACTCTCTCCAGCAGATCCCTGTCCCTCTTGAACTGGGGAGCCCAGAACTGGATACAATATTCCAGGTGTGGCTTCACCAGAGCAGAAGACACTCAATATCCATATCAGGCAGAGGACAGAAAAGAGGAGGGACTCTGATGGTCACATACCACCAATGTCTTCAACCAACTTTCTCTGAATAAAATAATAGGTGGAAATTTTAAGAACAGCATGGGCTAGGGAGTGAAAAATGAAAAGGAAAAGAAAAAGAGAAATGAAGTAGCAATTGTGTTTTATGTATTGGGTCTACTGAAAATCGTGGTTGCAATTGCCCACATACAATGCTATCAGCACAGCTCCATTCCCTGATTGCAAATAGTGGGTTTGCTGCTGCGTGCCACACTCTCCACGCAAAGTGGTTGAAGCCCTGTGAATTCTGCTGGTGAAGAGTGGGACTTCTAAAGTGCCTTTAAATATGCCTGTGTTGACTCACAGTAGGATATCTGTTTTAAGCCCTTTTTATGTGGACATCTGTCTTTGAAGCCTTAGATAAATATGATGAAAGGCTTCAGTAAGAAAAAAAGGAGGGGGAGAGATTTTCTGAAGGATATACATCTGTTTTATCTGGATATTTTACACATAGCATTGTGATTCATTCATTTCAACACAGCAAATTGTCCTGATTATTTAAAGGGCCTATAATACTAATAATAACATAGCTGTTTCTTTTGTATCAAACAGACCATTGCCACAGTCATCCAAAACTTTCTTCCTCGTTGCCCACCCACAGTGTCTCCGTTTGGGAACTAAACCAAAAATGCATTATGCATCCAGTCCTCTATGATCATCCAAAAACCCTTAAAAGGGTTTGAGGGTACATTGAAGGGTTTGAAGGTACTCTGAGGAGCTTCCTTCCCACTTTGGTGAGATCACACTCATAATGTGAATGTTCAAATGCTTCTGCCTAAATCTTGGGCTGCAGGGACAAGAAATGACAGAAAGATAAGATGGCAACTTCCCAGAGCCTCCTCTACAGCTGTGGAGAACCAGCAAGGAAAAGAAATTGTGCACATCTCATTTCTCTGCAGCAAAGAGAAATTGATGCAGAAGAACCAAAAACTCAGCAGAGAAAGAGTGAGAAGAATGAGAAATGGACAGAGAGAAGAATAAATAAATCCTTACAAAGAAAGCAAAAGGGCAAGAAGAGACAATGGCAAAGCACTCCACTGACACTGTGTGCCAGTATAGAAAGCTTAAAGCATGCATGGCAGGTAGCTTGGTAGTCATACTTGAAACATGAGATATCACATATGGGCAAAGCTAGATAACCACAATGGAAAATCTGCCTAATAGCAAAGATCAATTCCTTGAAAAAACATTTTTTTGTTGAGACAAGAGATGTTTTACCCTTTGTCATATGCATACACTGTATATATACATACACTATATATATATACATACACTCACCGAGGAAGGGTGAGGAATCATTAAACAAGGTCCAGTTCTAAGGGGGGAAGATCTGACTGTCAGGCTGCTTCTGTATGGAGCGAACTCACCTCTCTCCATAGCAGGACTCCATTTATATCCTGTCTGAGTTTCACTGTGGTCAGTTTCTTAATTACCCAAAGGACAGAGTCCTCCAAGCAACCAAAGGAATTATGGGCCCAGAGGAGCCAACTAATGTCTAGGAGGGTGTTGAGCTGATCTTTAACAGCTCCTAGCAAGCCTCAGCCTTTGGTGCTTGGGGTGAGGGGTTTGGTTGTACCTGCTGCACTCTTCTTTGACTGGGTTGCATTCTTCTTCAGAGCAGAAAATGTTTGGGGACATTATGAAGACACACTCCAACATGCAAGAACACTGTAACTGCATTTGTGTGCTCAGAAGCACATTCATTTCTTTACATCACTATCTTAATGGGTTCTTGGCTGATAAAGAAAACTGTGCACTGTGTTCTTTTTCTAGGTATGAGTTAAAAATTCTTCCCTTAGGAATTTCCCTCTATGTTGTGCAGGTGTGTGGGGATTTCTGGGCACTTTAATGACTCTACATCTTCTTGTTTAGGTTAGAGAAGTCTGAAGCAAGATTTCTGTATTCAAATGAAGAACTTCAAAACCAACAAGATTTTCAAGAGCTTTGATTTCTAGAGGTATGTAAATAACTTTTTCTTTTTTTTTTCCAATTCCTTGGCAAGTGTAAAGCACATCATCTCCAGCTGGTGATATTTTTAGCACATATATATATTTATTTTTAAGCTAGACTGAAAATGAAACCAACATTTTTGGAATTAAAGCCTCTTTAAAAGCTCCCATAAAAAAATGTGTCTCCCATTTCAAATAAGAAGCACTTTATAATATAAAAATTGAAATGTTTTGTTTCAAAATATTAAAATGGAATCTTTACACCTTGTTATGGAGTGAAATTGAAAGTGAGATGAATGAGCAAGCAGTTCACATCAGAGATTCTGCATTTTTTCACTGAAATAAAATTTCATTAAGAAGTATCAGCTGTGCCAAACTCCTTTCAGCTTTCAGCAGACATGATTGCTAATTATTTGTATCTATAAATCTGGAATTTCACAGAATCACAGAATTGTCAGGGTTGGAAGGGACCACAAAGACCAACCAGTTCCAACCCCTCTGCCACGGGCAGGGACACCTCACACTAGATCAGGTTGCTCAGAGCCATGTCCAGCCAGGCCTTAGAAACCTCCAGGGATGGGGCTTCTACCACCTCCCTGGGCAAACTGTTCTAGTATCTCACCATCCTCATGGGGAAGAACTTTTTCCTAACATCCAGTCTGACTATCTGCAATATTACATCAGTTTGTGGTTCTGTAGTGTTGTCTTAAAATGAAAGATAAAAGGCCAGTGGTGCACTGTAGTTTCTTAAATGAGCAGCAAGAGTGAAGTTAATAGGTACATGATACAGAGGAATAAAGCAGAGTGAACACACTGTAAGGTTTTAGTTACAGTAAGCTTGCTTACTGTCATCTTCACAATTGCATCAGTAACCAATGGAACTAGTTCAACCTACGTGGCTCAGCTTTCCTCAAGTAAAACAGCTGTTGATTTGACCAGGCACTGAACTGTTCCATTTCCCTTGATTCTCTTAGTCTCCATATTCTTATAATACTCACTTGGCTTTGCAGGCAGTTTTATTTTTATACATTGATTTATTTCATAAAGCAAAATGTAAAAAAGCTTTTCCTTGGCACTTCTCCCACACTTTGACTTGTTTTTCTTTTTGTCAAAACTATAATTGATGCCTTCTAAATTGCTAAATCAGTAGTACAGACTGCCAGCTCTTTCTGCTGGTAGGATATATGGAGCTGGTCTGTTTACACCAAGGGCTTTGGGTAATTATCATCACCAGACAAGATGGTCTTTGAGTGACCAAAACCTTGTTTCAAAGTCTTTGGTGACTGATGATTTGATACTCTGGTGCTGAATTAGTCATAAGATCTGACTGACAATTATCCCTACAGCTGAAGCTTCCATACCATCTGCTGCTTTTATCCTTCCTCTGTTTCTCTCAGTCTCTGATGTCTAACAAGGTGGTCTAACATGTGCTCATGTTAAACTTAGACTTCCATGGTAGCACTATGAGATTTCAGCCCTTCACCAATCATCCTTTCTCCATAGTTCTGGAAGGACTTCTTTTTTCCAAACCTTTATAGTTCTGTCCAGTCTGGTTGAAATCAGTCAATACTTTAAAAACAGTTTGGCATAGGAAGAAGTCTAAGTTCCACATACCATAGATGCTCACATCCGAATACATGCAGCATGAAACAAGGCTGACACATCTCAGAGGCACCACATTCCATAAAGGTCAACACTTTTGGAGCTATTGAGCATCCTTGTGAATCCTGCCAAATTTTAGGATTCTTGTGTCACTTGAGTTTTCTTATTATGACCTCATTGTGATGCAGGCCAAGTAGTAAAATCAATGAAAGTCAATAACTCCGCGATGAACGCATTGATAAAGCACGCTTGAAAGCTCTCTCCCTAACAATGTATGAAGAAATTAAGCAGTGAGGTAGAAGGTTCCTTACAACCCAAAATATTCTACAAATCTATGAACCTATGAAAGTATAAACTTCTACTCATCACAGTGCAGAAAATGATACCAAAGGTTACCACTGATATCTGTGTTGGAATTTGCGCTCTCCAATGTATTAATGAATGATGTGGAAAAAAGAAACAAAGGGGAAAAGTGAAACCTGTGCTGAGGAGTAATAAAAACTAAAATTTACCTTGAAGACTTGCAGGAGGATGGCCAGCTGAAATTATCTTTTGATCAGCTGTAAACCTGGTGCATATGTAGAAAAATCATCCCACCTATAAAGACTGACAAGTCCCACATCAGATGCTATAATTGAAGGGATTGAATGTTCAGATGAGCGTAATTTGCTATGTGAAAATAGCTCACTATTCAGGGGAAGGCCATACAGAGTGCTAGAAGCTGTTAGTAAAGAAAGAGAGAAAGAAAATCATGAGAGGAAAACAAACCCTGTCAGTAAACAAAGCAGTGATGCACCTAAAATTTACAGTTCTGGTCTTGCCTTCTCTACAGCCAGCACTAAGAAGTGCAACACAGATGACCGCTGTTATGGAATAGTTTCTGTATGACGAGAAACTAAATAGAACAGCTATCTTCCATGAAGAGAGAGGACAAGATAGAGGTGATTTCCAAAATCATAGGTTATGATGAAAAGAGAGAAATTATTTCTTCTCCCAGAAAAAGGAATGGCTTTCAAATGAAACTGTTGAACTGAGGCTTTAAAAGAAACGACAGGCAGAGTTTTCTATACATTGCATAATTAAACATCAGAGCTTGTTGCCACAGGGTGTTGTGGAAGCCAGGAGTATAAATTCATTAACAAAGCAATTAGAGAAGTTCACTGATGAAAACTCTATCCATGGTTACTAAACATCAAGATGGCAATCCACTTCAGGCCTAAACAGTCCTCATTTCATATTTCTCCTGCTCTGATCTTTTGCCCTCAAGCTGCTATTAATGTTTGACACATGCCATGGGATACAGAGCTAGACAGACTTCTGGTTTGGCCCAATATAAAGTCTCTTAAGGTCTTATTTGTAATACAGAGCAACAGGAGGTGAGGTGATCAAGGTTACTTATAAGTGGAATCAGCACTCAGAACCTTTTCTTGATCCACTGACATACTGTTGGAGGAAACCTGGGACACAGTCTCAAGCTGTGCCAGGGGAAGTTTAGGCTTGAAGTGAGGAGAAAGTTCTTCACAGAAAGAGTAAATGGACAGTGGAATATGCTGCCCAGGGAGGTGGTGGAGTCACTGTCCCTGGAGGTGTTTGAGAAAGGATTGGATGTGGCACTTGAAGCCATGGTTTAGTTGTAATGAGGTGTTAGGTATTAGGTGATAGGTTGGACTTGATGATCTCTGAGGTATTTTACAACCTGGTTGATTCTATGATTCTATGATTTATAGGTCACAGATTGCAGTTAAGTACCTCCAGGAAAGTCTGAGAATATTTGGATGGGAGTCTGGCCTTTGGGGAAAAAAATCTATGAATATAAACAGATCAAACAGAGTTTACCACAACCTTGAGCATCACTTCCAAATTTTGGCTGAAATCTCAGGAGGCAATTATCTGCTGCAACAGGGAAGTCAATGGCAGTAGTGCTCTGAGGCCACTGGAAAATTTAAATTCCCCTAATCCTCTAAGGAATTTATTGGAAAATATGCAGTTGTGGAAATGTTTTGGGAATCCTGGCAAGAATTTTCTCTATACTAGCTTACCTGAGAACTAAAATGGAGTTGAATTCTTCAAGAGTTTGAAGTCAGAGATAGTAACTGACATGTTCGCCAAACAGAGAGGGACCTGGGGGTGTTGATCAACAGCCACCTGAACATGAGCCAGCAGTGTGCCCAGGTGGCCAAGAAGGCCAGTGGCATCCTGGCCTGCATTAGGAATGGTGTGGCCAGCAGGAGCAGGGAGGTCATTGTGCCCCCGTACTCTGCTTTGGTTAGGCCACACCTTGAGTACTGTGTCCAGTTCTGGGCCACTCAGTTTAAGAAGGACACCGAGACACTTGAACGTGTCCAGAGACGGGCAACAAGGCTGGAGAGAGGCCTTGAGCACAAGCCCTATGAGGAGAGGCTGAGGGAGCTGGAGTTGTTTAGCCTGGAGAAGAGGAGGCTCAGGGGTGACCTCATTGCTCTCTACAACTACCTGAAAGGTGGTTGTAGCCAGGAAGGGGTTGGCCTCTTCTCTCTAGCAACCAGCACCAGAACAAGGGGACACAGTCTCAAGCTGCAACAGGGGAAGTTTAGGCTGGAAGTGAGGAGAAAGTTCTTCACTGAGAGAGTGATTCGCCATTGGAATGCGCTGCCCGGGGAGGTGGTGGAGTCTCCATCCCTGGAGGCGTTCAAGAGGGGACTGGATGTGGCACTTGGTGCCATGGTCTAGTCGTGAGGTTTGTGGTGACAGGTTGGACTCAATGATCTTCGATGTCTCTTCCAACCTTAGTAATACTGTGATACTGTGATGTTTCTAGAAAATTATTATACCATTGGTGCTGTGAGTGGCTTCAAATGAGAAGATATCTGCAACAGTCATAGCAAAGAATCTGAAAATAAGCTGCTTCTTAATAGAGAAAATAAAAGACACTGGAGGCTCAGACCAAAGCTGCAAAGCAACGAATCTGTGATCCAAACACAGATTTTAGTCAAAGGAAATGGACCTACATACATGAAAGTGAATGTGACCTCTGGGGTCCACTTTTAAATTTAATTATAACCTAAATGCCTTCTTTTAATTGGGAAATAAAAACATTTTTTAGTATGTCAAGCCTCCTTGCTGATGCTTCCACTAGTGCCAGGGGATATTGTGAAAATAAGGAAGACAATGGAGGTATTGTATGATAAATATTTGATATTAAATTGCAACTGAATTGGTGCATAAGGTACAAATCAGGAAAGAATTGTAAAGAAAAAAATCTTATAGTCAAACGAAAGAGATTTGGAGAGGGGTCATTCCATTAAAGGGCCAAAGAACAGCTTAATTCAACACATCGCTGAACTTCATTGGCTTTACGTTTCCTAGAACACTCCAATTGCTCTCCTCAGAAGGAGGAAAATCAGTCTGAGACAAAACAACCATTTCAGTGCAATGGAGGAGCTGAGAGGCAGACAGGAAGGAAGTGACAGGCAGGCTTTGTGGGAAAGGCACTGGAGACTCCGTGACCACAGATTTCCTGTGTCACTTAGGTATGATTGGGAATTGATTTTTAAATGCAATGGTAAGCAGCATAAGTAGATGCTTGTAATCTGAGAAATCAGGCATTGGAAATGCCCTTGTGCCCTAAGCCTTATATTAAGCACATCTGTTAGGCTTTCTACTCTCAGTTATCTTGACTGTGATGTACCAGAGATATTCAGGTAAAGGAGTCTGAGACCAAGCCACATACTTGAGCAAAGGAGTCACAGGACAGTCCTAACAAATCTAAGAACAAATCTGAGCATCAGGAAAAAGATAACAGACAGAATTTCCTCATGCACAGCTGCAGAAATGCACACTGTGTCGCAGAACCACAGAATGGCAGGAGTTGGAAAGGACCTGTGGAGATCATCTAGTCCAAGCCAGTTTTCAATGAACCCCTCTGTCCCTCCATCTAACCCACACTTCCTAAGCTTGCCGCTGGTGATGCTGCGCGAGATAGTGTCAAAAGTCTTGTTGAAGTCTAAATAGACAGTGCCCACTGCCCTCTCCTCATCTATCTATCCAGTCACGTCCTAGCTAGACATGTTCACTACTTATAACCTTCATTTATTCCACATACTTTGAGATGTTGCCCATCTGCATTGTTAAAAGATGGGTAGGCCTGCACCTTCAGCTATGCACACAGACGTGAGACCATAGAGTTTAACCTGCAAAGGAGACATGTCCCAGGATCTTGGAGGCAATTTTCCATTTTAGAATCATGAAGTGCATTGGGTTGGTAGGGACTTTCAAAGAGCATCCAGTTCAACCCCTACAGTAAGCAGGGACATTCCCAGCTAGAACTGGAGTACTCAGTGTTCTATCAAGCCTGACTTTGGATGTCTCCAGAGCAGGTTGCCTCCCTGGGCAACCTGTTCCAGTGTTCTACCACCTTCATAGTAAAGAACTTCTTCTTGATGTCCGATCTAAATCTGCACTTATCTGGTCTAAAACCATTGCCTTTTGTCCTGGTGCTACATGCCCCTGCAAACACAGCTTTTTTGTAGGCTCCTTCAGGTACTGAAAGCCTGCTATGACACTTGTCCTAGTTGAAACTCACGACGTTCACCTAGGCACACTTCTCCAGCTTGTCCAGGTCTCTCTAGATGACATCCTGTCACTCTGCCATATTAACCACAGCATTCAGTTTAATGTCATCTGCAGACTTGCTGAGGATGCACTTGATCCCACTGTCTATAGCATTTATGAAGATACTAAACAGCACTGGTCCCAGTGTGAATCCCTGAGGGACATAATTTCTCACCCATCTTCATCTGGACATTGATCCATTGTCCACTTCCCAATGGATGTGACCATCCAGCCAATTCCTTATCCACCAAACAGTCCACCCATGAAATCCATATCTCTCCAACTCAGAGAGAAGTATGTTTTGGGGAACTGTGTCAAAGCCCTTGCAGAAGTCCAGCTAGATGACATCCATTGCCCTTCCCTTGCCTGATGATGTAGTCAGTCTGCTGCTGAAAGCCCTTAGTAAAGTCATGCTGCATGTCCCGAATCACCTCCTTGCCCTCCATGTGCTCTATCAGAGCTTCTAGGAGATCTGCTGATCTTCCCAGGCACAGAGGTGAGGCTGACAGGCCAGTAGTTGCCAGGGTCCCCATTTCTACTCTTTTTTAAAATGTGTGTAATGTTGATTCTTTTTCAACTCCTTTTTTCTGCTGACTACTTTAGTAGAAACACTGAATGGAAGGGTCATGGCTGGGGCATTCACGTCCTTGGGACACCTCACCCTGTGTTGTCAGCTGGCACAGGTTTCTCTAACTTCTGTTATGTGACTGGACCAGCACACAGAGATCTTAAGTAAGGAGATCAACAGTATGCTGCTGCTCAGCCACAGCTGGGAGTCTGTGTTGTGGTGCCTTGCTCAGGATGTAGTCCAGAACTGTGCTTACTGAAGAGGGGTTAATCTCTGTGTGTGATTGAATCTGAAAATCATGTCAAAAGTTCATGTCTAATAATAGCCTGGCTCCACCAGATGTTTCCAGAATTAATCCTCCCCTAAAGTGTCTGGTTGTGACTCTATTTCTTTAAGTATAAATGAAATTACATGCAAGGGTAGCTGGTTTAGACCAAGAAGTGCATAACCATGGAACAATGGCCTATATAATGGCCTATAGCACACAAATCAGACATGGAAAACCACCAAATAAATCATTTGTTCCCTTGCATTTATCACTGAAAAGTTGTCTTCTAAAAAACATTACCTAGAGTTTTGCTCAGTCTTTAATTTGCTTTAATTTGCATTAAGTGTGATGTATTTTTTAATCCAAATCATTGACCTTGACCAGCAATATCTTTGCAATATCTTTGACAATGGATTGTAAGAAAAAAGGGCAATCAATGAGATCATCTAAGAAAAAATAAATGAATTTAGGTTTCTCACTCTCCTAAAAGTTGCCCCTCAGCAGCCTTTCCACTCTTCAAAGCTTCCCAGCAGTAACTAATTTTATACATTTCAGGGCATAGCAGTTTGTTGCTATTTGAGGTTCATGCCAAAGTTGATGCATTACCTACACTGACAAAATCCCTCTTTTTAAATCCATCCTCAGGAGCTGCCATTAAACTTAGCTCTGGCAATAGCACTTGAGGACTTATTCTTGCTCCCACTGGTAAAAGCACTGACCCAGTGGTCTGCTACCATTTATCCTTGAAAGATCCTAATCAGACTCATGTGCCATTGTTCAGCAATAGTTCAGGAAGACAGAGGATTGAAAAAGCTGAATGAACTTCATGGCAGCCCTGATGGCCCCTTGGCAGCTCTCTCGGGCTCACCCACATACCCATGATCCAGGACCTCATGTCTGTCCCTTAAGACCACTAGCCCCTGCCCCAGTGATGCTGTAGCAGGACTAGACTCCAGCTCTTCACAGCCCTGCCCTTCCTGGCTGTGGGCCCTGCTGAGCTGGATCCACCCTTGAGCCCATATCATAGCTTGGCCTTGGCCCCAGCCCTGACCCAGGAAGATGCCTGATGTCCTGAGGAGCTGGGTGTGCTCTGGTGTCCTGAGCTGCTCCTCACTAGGAGTGGGGAGAGCCTGGGACTTCCTGTCCTAGGATCTTCTGGTGCTCCCAGCCCCAGAGAGCTGCTGGCCTGGCTGCGCTTTGATGATAGTTGGAAGTGTCAGAGCTGTAAGGAAATGAGGAATACCAATCTTGTGCCTAGGCAGCCATACTGGCCTCTGCAATAAGAAGATTTAGGCTTCACCTCATGCCAAGAACTTCAGGAGAAAACACTGGCCTCCAAAAGCATCTGCAATTCCCTTCTCATTGTTCCAATTTTCTCATTAGTTGTTGTCAGGTGATCCCAGGAGTTGCCCTGAGCCTTACACAGTAGGGGCCTGCTATGTTCCTTGGATAGGCAAGTTCATCCTTCTGTCCTGTACCCATCCCAATGTCCCCCTTGAGCCCTGCCATCTCCTCCAAGGTGCCTTGCTGTGAGGGGAGTGGGTAGCACTTGAGTGGGACCACACCACCGGAGAGATGCTATGATCTGGCAGGATGGATGGCAGGTCTGCTCCCTCCCAGCCTGACCTCAGATAAATCCTCATCAGGGATGCATGGCCAGGCTCCTCCTTTGCCAGGGTATAATACATTACATTCTTCACAGAGGGAAAAAAATGTTAATTACTTTCCAGATGCATTAGAGGAGTAGCTGTGAGTGCTTTCCTGTTCATCTTTTATTTATTATATATTACCTAAGTATTTAAAAATTTATTGTTGTGATGCCTATAATTGTCTGGGTTACAACAGGCCATGCTTATTGTATGCTTTATTTTCGGAACCTCTACCATATACCTTGCAAGACAGGAAGCTGGGAACCTGAATGTCATTTTGCAAGCAAGAAAAATGTTTCTCTTTGCCCAGTGAACATTTAGGGCCAGACTTGTTCCTCGAGAACTTCACTTTTGTATTGCTGTGTTATGAATTTCTGGCCAGAGCAGCTAGGGCACTGTTTTTTCCTTTGGCACTGCAAAGTCAAAGGAATCAATATTTTGCTGTTAGCAGGAAAACTGTCACATAAACAAATCTACTAACTACCTGCATATAGTGGTCCAGTCAGCTACTCACTCCACAGGTATACTGCCATTTTCTCTACTGTTGATAAAAATGTACCTTCCATTCTATCCTAATATTATAATTACATTTTTAAAATCAACTTAAAATTGAATTATCTGGAGTCAGGTTCTCTTTTCCTGGCTGTCACCAGTACCATCATCCATCCATCACTAGCCTCGGTTCCACAAGGTAAGTTACGTCCTACTGCAAAGAAGAAAGTCTTATATTTTCAGTAGATCCCTAAAAAAGTAAAAGGAAAAAAAAAAAGGGCAAGCCACAAACAAAATAATGACCCACTAACACAAATCTCATTTGTACTGCTCATGAGTTTTTGTGAATCTTTTCAGTTTAGGCCCATTTATAACACTGATATGCTTTTTAAAACGTTATTAATTTTCTCCCTTCTTCATTTTTATGCCTGTTTAGTAGCACAGTTCTTCCCTAAAGCCTCACAGTATCCCCAAATAGAAAAAAATTAAAATGATTCCTTAAAATAAAATCTGCTTCATCACCACCCTGTCACCCAGCCTACGAGGCAGCGTTTCCACTGACTTCTCTAAGCTGTGGATAAGGCCCCATATGTTTTAATTACAGAGCTTAGCATAAGCTCTTTGCACAGAGCCCAGTTTTGTCACTGCATTGTGCTGTGCACCATTATTTGTTGGAGGCTGGTGCCTGGAAAATGCTTTTGAAAAGGGCATCATTGGTCATGTAGCAGCAGACAGTCCTGGCCCAAGGTATGCAGGGAGGATGGAGGTGTTCATCACTCTGCTAGGATTTAGCATTCTTAGTCACTAGACACGTCTATTCCCCCCAGCTTCAAAAGACAGTAACTACAGCATGAGAACAAACCACTGCTGACTTCCCTTGATCCTTTCCCCAGGAGTCCCTGGTATGTGGAAGTATTTCTCAAGGCTAAGTGTTCTTTTCTCAGCAATCTCTCCAGAAAGCCCGAACCAGATGTTTCACAATAATAATGTTGATGCTTTCAGTAAGAAAGACTTCAATAGCTCATGTAGCCTCATGTAACCTGAGGCTGCCTTAGGCATCATCTCCTGTCATAGTCCCTCATGGCCTACTGCCAGGGGGTAGTTAAAAAATGTAACCGGGCTCTATTCAGTTTCATCCTCTGGGTATGAACTGACAAAGTCCCCTAGCCTAACTTCTTTTTTTTTAACACAAACAAAAGAAGCAGGGCTGCTCAACCAAAAGAGAAGTAACATCCATTTGTCTATCCCTCTGCCCATTTTCCCTTTCCAGGTCCGAACCAGGACTCTAAATAGGTCTTTCTACATACCCTCCAAAGCATCCTCTATCTAAGTGAGGTGGCAAATTTTCTCTCTGTCCCTGATTCTTTCACTGAAAATCTTTATGTCTTTGAGGTAGAATGCCTTTGTTTTAGGAGGGTTTGTAGTGCTTGTGTACAGTTTCTTTCAGAGAAGCCAGATGCTTTACCCAGGTGTTTAAAAGTATTTATTATACAACTGCGTCAGGAGTCATCAAATATCTTTTAGAGCTGATAGGATTTTCCATTTATCCCTGACATCTTCAATCCCTTGTGTCCATTCCCATTAGCTAGTGTGGACTTTCTTCCCTCAACCTAGTGACTCTAGGTTCCCTCTGCATGCAGATTTGGTTCTCTTTTCTCATGCTTCTGGGTTTGTCAAAATATTTTTATTTCCCAGGAAATCCCACATCTGGGGCAGTCCAGGACTTGCCATGCTGCCTGTCCACTCTGTTCTAAGCTATCACTTTGTTTACCTGTTACTCACCTGCTGTCTCAGCTGTGGATCTTAAGACAGTATATTGCAACCACCACATGCTGGGGAACAGTTTGAAATCCCTCAGGGTTTGTAAGACTAAAATGGCTCTGTTGTAAGTAAGTTATTTATAAAGATGCTGCAACTGCAGATAGCCTAGTGAAAGCATCTTCCACACCTCTCCTGCCTCTACCTTTTACAGACAGAAGTCCTATTTGTACAGAACTAGCAGCTGTTAATACTTTTCAGCAGATCTTAGCTCAAGAGCAAAGCCTATCTACTATTACTATCTCTTTTCTTTATTATTCTTTTTCTCCTCCTAATCCTGAAATGATAGCTATTAAAAAAAAAATGTTTACAAGGGTTTATTGCTTGTGGTGTTTCCTTCCTGGAATGTAAAGTAGTTAAAAGAGTAGTTTGGGATGCCTTCTGGAAATAATATAGATGTTTTCCAAGAAGTATTAGAATAGCTTGTGGTGCCATAGTGCTTGGTTCCCATTAACTAATACTAAAAGCTTGATGCTGTGATAACTCATGCTAAGAGAAAATGCAGTACTTAACTAATGCTACAACAACATCTCACTGCAGTGTTAAAAAGAACTCCTTACTGATCTAGATGCCAACACAGTTTATGCAAGCGTAGTCTGTTCTGGGGCTGCATACTCCATGTCTCAGCTACCTGGTCCCTCAGTAAATCTAGTTATCCTCCATGGGAACTGACCCTGGTGTTATGACTTCTTGGTTGTGTAATTCTTCTGTATTTAAGGTCAGTAATGACAGTGCCACATTATTCTCTAGCAAAATAGTGGCTTTGGAAGTCATGAACTGATATATCTTCCTGGAGCACTGTAAGATCTCTCAGAACTATTTTATTAGCTAGAATCAATGTGATGAAGGTAGTATAAAAATATCTCTTCCACTTCCACAAATCCAGAGAAGCTACATGGCATCCACATGAAAAGGTGTTTCCATAAGTTCAGGGTGAGCCTCAGCACAGAAAACTCTGCTCAGCCCTGTGCTTACCGCAGAGGTTTGCTGTCTGTGTGACACCGGCACTGTAGTCGATTGCACATCAGTGCAAACACTTAGAGCTCACTTTTGCTGAAGACAGAAGCAGAAATGCTCTGTAGCAGCTGAGCGTGTGTGTTACAGGTTAGGACTAATGTCCTGATTGTAAATAAGGGTTTTCTAGAGAATTCAAAAGTCCAGGGGGATGGAATAGACAGTCCCCAGGGGGCTGAACAGACCATAACAGATATTTTTATCCCATTCCATTGGTCTGCAAAATTTCTATGCAATTGGAAGCACAGCTTGTCCTTCCTCATCTTCTGGCTTCTTCCCCCCTGTCTCTACTTCTGACCTTGCTTTGCTCTTTTCTGTTTGTGTTATGGTAAGAAACACTGGCAGGGAAGGGAGGGGAGAGAGATAATACTTTTAGCTGACAACAGCCCTCTGGGCTTGTTGTCCAGGGAGGTCTGGGCTTTGTTCATGGGGGTGTACAGGGAGGTCTGTTGGATTATATGTATGTATATGTTTATTACCTTTTAAATTTAGTTTACCTTTGTATTTCATCTACTTCTGTAAATATTATTTTCATTTAACTTTAACATTCTGAGTGCCCCTTCTGGGGCAAATTCCATGTTCTGTCTGGTATCAAACCAGCACAGTGTGATAACATTTTCCAGCTTTATGGATCACACTACTTATCTTTACAATTCACATTTTTCAAGCAACTAGCCAGTAATTACTGAGAGCCAACATACATTTTCCTTCCATTTAGAATAGAAAAGAGCTGTGTCAACTACTGACTGCTACAGAGTGCATAATTCAGTTATTTGCTACTTCACAGAATGACAGAATGACAGGGGTTGGAAGAAACCTCTGGAAATCATCTAGTCCAACCATCCCACCAGAGCAGGTTCATCTAGAGCGGGTGCACAGGTTTGAATGATTACAGACATGGGGCCTCCAACACCTCTCTGTGCAGCCTACCCCAGTGCTCTACCACCCTTAATGTAAAGAAGTTCCTCCTCATGTTTAGATGGAACTTCCTATGTTCAAGTTTGGTCCCATGACCAAAGTTTCCTTGGTCTTCCTTCTTGCCCTTTTTGAAGACTGGAGTGACATTGGCCTTCCTCCAGTCCTCAGGCACCTCATCTGTTCTCCAGGACCAGCATGATGGAGAGCAGCTCAGCTTTGCCATCTCCCTCAGTACTCAGGTGCATCCCGTCAGGACCCATGGTCTTGGGAAAATCCAGTTTACTTAAAGGATCTTTAATTTGATCTTCCTCAATCAAGGGAAAGTCTTTCTTCCTCCAGACTTTCTCCATTAGCTCCAGGGACTGAGGGCTGGCCTTAGCAGTAAAGACTGGAGCAAAGAAGGAATTCAGTAACTTTGCCTTCTCTGTATCCTCTCTCACTAGGCCATCCACGTCAACCATCAGCAAGCCCACATTTTGCTTCTTGTTCCATTTCCTGACAATGTACTTGAAGAATCCCTTCTTGTTATTTTTTACATCCGTTGCCAGATTTAATTCCAAGAGGGCCTTCGATTTCTTTGTAGCATCCCCACATATGTTGGCAACATTCCTACATTCCTCCCAAATGGCCAGTCCCTTTTTCCACATACTGTGAACTTCTGTCATTTGAATTTTCAAGAAGCTCCTTGTTCATTTATGCAGTTCTCTCATCTCACCTACTTGATTTCTTACTTGTGGGGATGCACTGCTCCTGAACTTGGAGGAGGTGGTGCTTAAATATTAACCAGCTTTCTTCAGTCCCTCTATTTTCTACAGGCCTAACCCATGGGATTTCTCCAAGTAGGTCTCTGAAATGGTCACAGCTGGCTCTTCTGAAGTCCATCATTGCAATCCTACTTACTACCCTGCTGCTTCCTCACATGATCCTGAATTCCACCATCTTATACCCCTGACCAGAACTACATTGTTAGCACAAGGTCCAGCAGTGCACCTCTCCTCATAGGGTCCTCTACTGTCTGTGTCAAACAGTTATTATCAATGCAGAAAGATCAGACTGGAAAAGTAAGAGTGAGATTTATTGTTTTTTAGTATAAGAAAGATTTCAAGAGGTTAGTATTTTCTTTAATTGCTTTTCATTGAGTTTGAGTAAAATAATTCTAAACAACTTGAGAGCTGTCACCTATAGAAACAATGCTTAAAAATAATCATTTCAGCTACAGTTTGCCTTCCATAAGAGTATTTCTCTCCTTTTCTACACACACAAACATACTTATTTAGTAAACTTGTGTCTCAGGCACTGACTTAAAAAGTAGAGAGCTATGTGTTACCACTGTTCCATTAAGTGAAGCTAAAATTGATTACATAGTGCTTGCTGGTCCTCCAGCAATGGAAGGTGCTGCATCTATTTGAAAAGATAGGGGTTGCAACAGGTTGTAATGGATGTGTTGAGAACCATTGGGTTAGTTATCATCTCTGGGTTGTTATTTTTTCCCACTTTTTGTACCATTCAAAGGTGCTTTAAAATATACAAGTACTCATACAGGAGACAGGAGCGGCTGCCAGCTCAGTACAAAGACTGCACCTTTGATGCTGAAGGGATCTTTTAGCATCTTGTGTCTTCCTGTGTCCAGATGAAATTCAAGTCTGCAGGAGGAGGAAATGGGGCACTTTACATATCCTCACTGGGTGATATATTTACTTCAGTGTAAGGACACTTATTCTTCAGGGGGATTTGCCTAAAAATAATTAGGAGGTAGACTGGGTGGGAATTCAATTGAACTTTTGTGTCAGCTTGTGAAAATGGTGATAAAGTAAAGCAAGGAGCTGTTTTTCTAAGCAGTTTCTTTAGAGGAAAGAACTGGGATCACTTGTTGCATTTAGAAAGCTTGCATTTAGAAATTGGAAAGATAAGTCTGGGATGTGCTGGCAGGTTACTGCTGGGCCATGGGTTGAATGTAATGGACCTGCCTAGCCCTGCATGTCTGGGAGTGAGAGAAGGAACAATGCCAGGCTGAAAGGCAGAAATAAGGGGATTAAACAAATAGCTGTAATTCTTGAATTAACACAGTGTACTGTGTCTGCCCTGAGATCTGAATACAATGGCTTTCAGTTAAATACATTTTTCTGCTGAGCTGGTTTTTGGGATGGCTCATTGTAATGACTTCCTAGAACACTGAACTTGAATAAATAGGCTCTTAGGGACTTCCTGCAACACAGCTGTATTTCTTCCACTCTTAACGCTCACCATGTTCTTTCTCTTCAGTAATAATTGCTACAGGAGCCAATGGTGAGCAATCCCTCCACACAGACAAGTAAAACATTCTCAACCCTAACCATTGTCATGTGGCTACAGCAGGAAATAAAAGCAGTAGTATTTACTTACCTTACATCTTTCTTATGCCCTGTAAAAACTGAACCAATCTTGGGTGAAAACAAAGGAAACTGAGCTACCTGGATAACTCACTTTTGAAAAGTTTTGAGGCCTAGATATTTGCAGAGGCAGTAATGGCAAGCAAGGAAAAAAATATATATGCATATTAAAAAATTGAGTGCAGTGAAGGAATATAGAGGTTAATAACCCCCCTTCTCAGCTTAACTTCTTGCAATGTAGAAGTATTCAGATTGGATTTTGTGCAGGATATAAAGTTTGTAGTAAAAGCAGCCATTCTGTAAAATTACATTGCTCCCAGGAAAATCTGCAAAGAAATATGAAAGCAAAATGCCTCCATAAGCAGCATTCTGTGGTTAGTATAGAAATAGAGTCCTTTCTTGGATCCCTTAATACATTTTCAAGCCTAGGTATTTCAGCTGACCAGCTAAGAACATGTAATCCAGTTTAATTGAACATTTTACTGCATGTTTCCTGGAGTTATGGAACAGTAAAGTCTTCACAGGAAAGATAATAGCTGTGTCTGTACTCTCAGGGGCAGCCCTCAGGCCTTGCTTAACATCAGACTTTTCTTCCTTGCATACTGGAAATCCATTATTCTCATTAAGTATCAAAGGCAAAGTGCCACACAACAGGTTTAAACTGCTCCTGAAAAATGCAAGTTCAGTAACAAAAAGAGTGCTCTAAAGGTAAGAAAACTCAGGCAGCTGAACACAGTACAGCGGGATGATTAAACAGGGTCTTCATGGGAGATATTTAAAGCCTAATCCTACTGGTGTAAGGAATTTTCAGCAAGCAGCATCTGCGTGCGTGTGTTTTTAAAGCATTCTCTGGCACAGAATTGAAATTCGCTTGCTTTACCTAATCTGGGGGAAGAGTGGGGAAGGAGAAGCTGTCCAATTTGCAAAACCAGAAAACAGCCCTGGATTTTGCAGGTCCAGGTGCTCCAGGTTCTTACTGGTAAACCAAAAAAATCTGTTCAATGGAAACATTACAAAAATCTTCCAGAACTGTCAATCCTTTTTTCTTGAAAGGAGCACTGGAAGTCTGTTACCTGCATTAAATGTACCAGCTGTTCTTTTCCAGAAGAGCACTGCAGCCTGTTGAAATGTTATGCTTTTCATGTCAGTAGATTTAACACAGAAACAATCATGAGGAAAAAGGTTTTATTTAAACTCTGAATGGTTTGAACACAGTATTATTTAGTGGTAGGAAAAACCCCCAGACCTGTTTGATTATTTATTTCACCTTGAAACTGTTCCACTCATTCTCTGGAAAAGCTTTTTGGGGTTTTGGTTTTTTGGGTTTGTTTGGTTTGGGTTTTTTTTGGTGGTTTTTTTTTTTTTTTTTTTGTTGGTTTAGTTTGGTTTTTAGTATATTTAATGTAAAAAGGGACAAGGAGGAAAATGGCAGCAGGAAGGAAGGTTATTAAAGAAAAGGGATTGGAAATGACAGTACATGTAAAGAGTAGGGTTTTTTCTGTTTTCCTCTCCTTTACAGGACCTTTTTGCCCCATCAAGAGTGGTGTAGCTTCAGTGATTTCTGGTTTGAAGTCAGCAGTGTAAAAGCAATTAAAATATTCAGCCCACTGATAATACCTTTTCACCAGGGGATCTTAGAGCACACTATCTTTATCTTGCCCTCTTCTGCAGCGTAACTATTTGAGGAACTGAAATCATCATTTCCTGTCTGTGCATTTTTAGCAGTCACACAGCTTTTCCCCCCACCCCCTCCTTCTCCTTAAACCCTGCCTTAAGGCAATACTGAATGACTGAAGTTTCTGCCTTTCATCTTGACCAGAATGGAATCCTGGATCCATTTCCAGAATGTGTTGGCATACCTTCACATTTCTACATATCTTATGTACTTTTATTATAGGTCTATTTCCTCTCTAAAGTAAGATCATAGAGGGTAAGATATATACTATCAAGCCTGCAAGTGAATTTGAGAAGTTATTTGGACTGAGCTTGGACAATTCAATAACTCCAGCTCGAGGGCTTCTGATGCAAAACATAAAATATTGCAGGACTGGTTGAGATAAAACTCTCTCTCCTGGTTCAGATTTTCTCAGGGAGTGGTTTTATAGGTTAATATTGCAGTGGCAGTCTTTATAAGAAACCAGATATCATCTGTATTCTCACAGCTAGCATAAAACAAGCATATATGTGTCAGCTCTTTGCATTGTAGTTACTGTGGCAGAGATTTAACTCTATACCTAAGTCTGACCTGGCTTAGGTAGTCCTGGAAAATCCAGAAGTGCCTAGATCCAGTACTAATGATAGTGGGACCATACCACTGTAGCTTCAGAAAATGAATGTGTGTTGCTCTGTGATTAGTGTAATCTATCAGTGACGAGCCTTAACATCAATTATAATATTCTGGAGTAAAGATAAGTGCAATTTTTCAGTGTCCCTTAAAGACAGACTCAGGAGAAGCAAAACTGACTGGTTTAGGTTGGATAAAATATGACTCGGATTCCATTCTTTGCAATAGAAACAGATTTTACCACCACATTTCACCACAAAACTCTGAAATAAAAGTCAATAAATAATAAAATGTGAGATAAACATCTTCCTCTAGTCTAGTAGTTAAGATTATCAATCTGTTCACAAAATTCTCCATTGTAAGAGGAGAAAATGGTGTTCAGATGCACTGGCTATTTCAGTGGCATATATTTCAGGATGTTTCAGATGTATAGAAAGCTGCCTGTGAGCAGGAATTCTCCTCCCTCACTCAAACAATAGGAACATTTATTTCCATATGCCTTAAACAAAAGGACAGCTAATATCCAGTGGCATATTAATGTTATTGGACATGCCAGTATCAATGTGACATACCAAGCACTATTTGAAATATCAATAAATTCCTTTCTTGCCTTTGAAAAGTAATGGACTTGGGGAACAACAGAAAAGCAAAGTCACCCAAACAGAAAAGGAAATTGCAGGTGTGGTGTACTGCAGGTATGGTGTGCTAATGACTCTAGAAGCAGGCTCAGAACTCATTTCCCTCTGGCAGAAAAATCTCTCTTTTATCCATGTATGCAAGGGAAATTAAGCCTAAATCCATGGAACTGGGAGGTACTAGCTTCATGCAAGTATTTATTACCAGTGTTACATCACTATCCTATCTAGGAGATGCCTCAACTGAAAAAATGGTCTAGTTGTGCTGAATTTCATGTATGCTTGTCATTGCAGACAGCTCCTGCTTGAAGGAGCTGACAAGCAAAGGACAATGAATACATGGCAAGGGGTTGGGGGTGGGGAAGGAAATAAAATCTCTTATTTTCTGAAAAAAAGGCAGAGCTGATGCAGAGACAAGGTGAGAAGGAATTGGAATGCTTTGAGTGTCCTGGGGCAGGGTGACAGTGCCTTTTCTACATAACCATCCAGATTGCTCCTGGAGATGATACCAGGTGCTCTGCAGCATTTTGGTAGCAGATAAGCATGAGCAAGCAAATAGTCACACATACATTTTGCTAGAATGACACAGGGCAAGTCAGCAGTAGACACCAGTAACGTGTAAGAAATTTCCTCACAGTGGTGAATCTAAGGATAACCAGTAGGAAAAATTGTTAGCTTTTGTCCCCCTGGGCTTTGTCTTTCTCTCCCATGGTTCCAGAGAGGCCTTAAAAAGGTTAGGAATTTCCCATATTTGAAGAGAAAGGAAATAAGACATTTTTTTCAGAAGAGCTGACACTTGACTAAACAGCACTCAGCTGAGGGACAATAGAAGAGCGGTATTTATTCTTGATTCCTAACACGCAGCCTTGAGTTCTGATTTCTCCATGTTTCAGTGCAGACCGCAGCAGCTGAATGCACAAGCAACCTGCAAGTTTCAGGTAAAATTTTAGTTGGAAGGGTATTATGCATCTTTGACAGTTGTGTTACCATTAATGTGGGGATATGGTGTATCAAAACCAGACCTTGCTTGGATCTAGATCTTCTCTGACTGTGTTCCGAGTTTTGACGCTAGGCTGCTAAGTGACCTTATCTATCACTAGTGTGGACTGCTTTGTGGGACTTGTTAATAGGGTTGCTAGCACATTATAACCAAGAAATTCTGCATTATCACTGAAGCTTGCAGCTGCCATGGGAACAGAGTTGGTAGGCATCTCTCAAGAAGCCTGGTTCTTTTTTTTAAGTCTCCCTGAAAGCACGAGGTATTTATCATCCAGCATGCACAATCAGGTTCAGCTATGAAAACAGTCTGCCTAAAAAATGGCACATACTTCCTTCCTTTACTTTCTCTGTAGCTCATATTTTTTTTTAGTTCTGTGTTCACATTTAACATTTAACAAGGTTTTCATTAAAGCCCTTATTTTTATGGCATGCAACTAAGCTAGATTTTCAGGATTTCCCAGTGTTCAAGTTTTAGCTTTTCAATTCTCCTTGATGTTACTGGGACTTGCCCAGAGCAATTTTCCTTGAAGATGTCTGAAAATTTTAGCCTTATTCTCTTTGTCTAAGAACAGTGGAAAAGAATGCAAGCTATATCAGTGGAAAAATGAAAGTTTACCATTTTCAAATGAGCATAGAACTACAGAGGATCTATCCACTGAAAGTAATTATTTTGATTTTGTGTAGCTCTGATTCTTTAATTTGAGGAACATTTTCTATGTGTTCCCTCCTAATGTCCATAGAATAAACACTGTTTTCACACACGGAATCACAGAATGTTAGGGGTTGGAAGGGGCCTTGAAAGATTATCTGGTTCAACCCCCCTGCCAGAGTAGGATCACCTAGAGTAGGTCACACAGGAACATGTCCAGGTGAGTTTGAATATCTCCAGAGAAGGACACCCCATAACTTCTCTGGGTAGCCCATTCCAGTGTTTTGTCACCCTCACAGTGAATTTTTTTCCTTATATTCATGTGGAATCTCCTATGCTTGGGCTTGCACCCATTGCCCCTTGTCCTATCACTGGACATCACTGAGAAGAGCCCAGCTTAGTCCTCCTGACACTCACCCTTCACATATTTATAAACATTAAGGAGCTCACCCCTCCATCTCCTCCAGGCTAAAGAGTCCCAGCTCCTCAGTCTTTCCTCACAAGGGAGATGTTCCACTCCCTTTGTGTTTTGCTCTATCTTTGACATGTTACCTCTGTGAGTGTGCTCACTAAAGGGACTGTTTATATATTAAGTAAACCACAATAAAGGCTGTGAAATATAGAGTCTCCATCTAGGAGTCCCAAAGCCTTTCAAAACCACAAAAGCTTTAAGACAGACCAAAGAGATGTGAATTCTTGCTTGCCCTTCATTGATGGAAAATGGAAGCATTGACAAGTTAAGACATATTAACTTCCACTTAATGACTAAGCCAATCTCCAGTTCTGCAACTTGCCTGAGATTCCCCTTGAACCCATTTGTTTGGATTACTTACATAATTCTGTTTCTTTCTTTCCTATATATTTAGGATTTAGGACTGGATAGAGACAATGTGGAGTGTTTCAGCTGACAAACTGGTTCACATTTTTAGAAGAATGTATCATACCTGCCTGCTTTAAGAATAGTCTTAGGAAGCCTGCCATTTATTATCCTTTATTTGTGCTGCACTGCATTTTCAAGATCAGGCCTCCGTTCTGCTAAGTGATCACTTGCGAATCGAATCAATTGCAGAACCCTTTGCAGGAACAGATGACACATATTTTCAAGAAAGGCATGATTCATGGCACAGCTGAGATGGAAAGCTGTGCTTTCTGCATAGTTCTGAAACTTCCACCAGGATTAAATGCTTAGTGGTAGGTAAGTCAGCTCTAGGAAGTATGGTTCGGTGTGGTTTTTTAAACTGAGTCTGGGTATCTTCAGGGACTGATGATTGTCTTTAAAGAAGTTCTGTATTTTTTCATGAAAACACCTTTTCCTTACATTTTCCTCAAATGTAGTTGGGTTACTAAGTTACAGAATCCAAAGCAGTCAGGCCACATAGTAAACTGATAACACCCTTTCTACTACCTTTGGCAGTCTACCTTGCTGCATCCCTCTGCTCTCCTTTCACCTCACCTGTTTGGCCTCTAAGAGCTGGTGGGATCACAGTCAAGCAGATCTGGCTATAGGCTGTCCTTTACACTGAATTCAAACATCTTAGTGAAGAATTAAGATGTTTAAAGTCTTGTTTATTTGTGAAACAATAAAGTCACACTCCAGACTGCCGGCACAGCATTATCAGGGTAGCACTTGGCTGCCTCTTTGACATAGCTTTAGTGCATAAGACACAGTGCTAAGGTGAGCATTAACTAGTGACCGTGTTGATTTGCATTGCAATTTTTGAGTCAGTTTCTCTCTGGTCTGGTTTGGTGTTGCCTTTTGAAGTCAATGGGGCATGCACAGTTTGTAACAGCTGAGGATCTGACTGTTTGTAGGTCAGAACTTCTGCAAAGCTACTTGCTTTTCCATCCTCCAAAAATTCATAATGCTACATGCAGTACATGGAGGAAGATTTCTTAAAGCACTTTACTAGTAGAACAGAAGTGCAAAAGCCTTTCCAAGGGATCAGAATGGGATACTTCCTTCCACAAAGCAATCTTCTGCTTCTCAGAAAGGGAGGAAAACAAGGCAATACAGAACTATGAAAAGTGCATTCTTTCATTTGGTCAATATTAAAAACTGACAAACACTGGGCAAGATGCACAATCTTTCTGTCATCCATCCCCTATCCTTGTGTTTGTGACACACCTAGTTGGGATCCAGGTCTGGTTTCCTGTGAAAACACTGCTTGGGAAAGAGATTTGGAGATTTCAGTGATTTTCTGGCAGTGGGATCTGCCCAGAGAGAGTGGCAGACTACTGGCCAGGCAGCATTGGTTGATGGATCCAGTGCCATGACTGTGTGCCAAGGCTCGCTGCCTTCAGCTCTTGGCAAAGTTAGGTGAAAAATGTGACATAGTTTGCTGGGAGGATACTGTAATAAGAAATAAGTATTTTAAAAAAAAATGAGGGAAACAAGGATCAATGTAATAGGATGAAGTACCTGGAAACAGGCTCAATTGTATTTGCTGCTTATGGAATGATGTATGTTTTTTTACAAGAAGAAATTGCTGAGGATGATGCCTTTGTCTTATATGTGGAGGCCCTTGTTTCTGTCTCCAACATTCAACTTTTAAACAAATCTTTGTATCAATTTTTTATAGACCTGTAAGCTTAGGATGGTTTAAAACATTTCAGTTTCCACATTCAGCCTCTGTGTATATCAGCGAGGAAAAAATATAGTCACAGAGGGTAGCTCAGCATTTGTGCTTCAGCGAATTCTCAAAGATCCCTTTGTTGCTTGCTTTTCATCTTCATGTCTTATAGATTAATGAGACGCAGCCTAAGATGCCTGAAACTCAATAATATCTCAGTGATTTTCCTCCTAAAGAAGGCAAGTGGTTTGGTGGAACTTTTTCTAGTGCTGCACACATCCAGAATGGGCTTGAAAACAGCAAGACATTGAAAGGCTGAACTTGCCTATGCGTTTGGCTCTCTCTTGTGAAGCATTGTGGGAACTATCTGGCCTACAAACAGTCAGTGTTGTTTCACAGGAAAAACAGTGTGAGCTACAGAGCAACAAAGATGGGTCTTGTCTCCCTACAGAAGATCAGGTACTGTCTTACAACAAGACTACTTTAAATATTAAAAGTCAAGTAAGAGTTAGCTGGTCCCAGTGCTGCTGGAACGTGTCCAGAGAAGGGCAACAAAGCTGGGGAGGGATTTGGAGCACAAGCCCTATGAGGAGAGGCTGAGGGAGCTGGGGTTGCTTAGCCTGGAGAAGAGGTGGCTCAGGGGAGACCTTATTGCTCTCTACAACTACCTGGAGGGAGGTTGTAGCCAGGTGGGGGTTGGTCTCTTCTCCCAGGCAACCAGCACCAGAACAAGAGGACACAGTCTCAAGCTGCGCCAAAGGAGGTTTAGGCTGGATGTTAGGAAGTTCTTCAAAGAAAGAGTGATTGGCCATTGGAATGTGCTGCCCAGGGAGGTGGTGGAGTCACCATCACCGGAGGTGTTTAAAAAGAGACTGGATGAGGCAATTGGTGCCATGGTTTAGTTGATTAGATGGTGTTGGGTGATAGGTTGGACTTGATGATCTAGAAGGTCTTTTCCAACCTGGGCTATTCTATTCTATTCTATTCTATTCTATTCTATTCTATTCTATTCTATTCTATTCTATTCTATTCTATTCTATTCTATTCTATTCTATTCTATTCTATAACTTATTTAATGGGTCACCCACCCTTTGCACCACATCGCGCGATGCCGCAGCTCCAGGCTTCTACTAAAGCAGGGCAGGGACTGACTGAAACTGACTGAAACTGACTGAAACTGCATCTTACAAGAGACAAAGAAGTATAATTAAAGAATTTTGAGGAGATTGCCCCAGTGAGGTTCTAAACCATCAAAGTGGCAATTCTGATTTGTGTTGACCTATTCTGAAGTGAAGACCTGCCTCAAAGATCTGATCTGATGAATGATCTGATCACATGGAGCTCCTTATGGATCAGACCACAGAAACTGGGTTTACACTACCTAACTTTAGGAATGTTCATAATGCTTAAAATTCCTTTAAAACCAGTGGAAGGAGCAAGTATGTCCAAAAGGTTATTTTGGTTATAGATGGAGTAAACTACGACCTGGAAATGCCACTGTCTTCTAATTTATGAATCTGTAGCCCAGATACCGACTTACCCTCTCTTCTTCTGGGAAGAGATTCACTTCCAAGATTCTACAGCAAAAACTCTTTCTCTCTTTCCTTTATCTGTAAGTGGTTGTCAGATTGGGGTGCTCATTGCTACTTATTCCTCCACACATTACGAATTTGTGTAAGCAGCTGACTGTTTTGGTAGCTGGGGGCTACAAGAGGAGCTTCTATGAGAAGCCAATACCAGAAGGCTCCACTGGCCAAGGCTAAGACCATCAGTGATGGTTTTATTTTGTTTGACACAACATATTTATGTTGTTTGAGACAACATATTTAAGAAGAGGGAAAAATTTCTGTGCAATAGCATCCAGAGAAAGGAATGAGAATATGTGAGAGAAACAACCCTGCAGACACCAAGGTCAGTGAAGGAGAGAGAAGAGGTGCTCCAGGTGTCAGAGCAGCCCATAGTAAAGACCATGGTGGGGAAAGCTGTCCCTTTGCAGCCCATGGAGATTAATAGTGGAGCATCTGTCCATACATATCCATCTGCAGCCCCTGGGATCTACTTGCAGCCTGTGAGGGATCCCACACTGGAGCAGGTCCATGCTCAAAGCAGGCTGTGACCTCATGGGAGCAGCCTCCTGGCAAGGCCTGTGATCCTGTGGAGAGAGGAGCCCAAACTGAAGCAGGTTTACTGGCAGGACTGTGGGGGTCCTTCCTGTGGAGGACCCATGCTGGAGCAGATCTTCAAGGACTGCAGCCTGTGGGAACAGTCCATGTTGGAGAAGTTCATGGAGGATTGTCTTCTGCAGGATTGTCCCCACACTGGAACAGAGAAAGAGTTTGAAGAGTCCTTGCCTTGAGAAGAATGGAGTGACAGAGGCGATGAACTGACTGTAATCCCCATTCCCAGTTTCCCTGAGCTGCTGTTGGGGAGAAGGTGGAGAAAATCGGGAGTGAAATGAAGCCTGGGAAGAGGAGAAGGGTTTTAAGGGCTTTCAGATTTTGTTTTATTTCTTATTAATCTATTCTGATTTGATTGACAATGAATTAATTTCCCCAAGACAAGTCTGTGATGGTAATTGGTGAGCGATCTGTCTTCATTTTGCCCCACAAGCCTTTTGTTATATTTTCTCTCCCTGTTCAGCTGAGGAAGGGGGAATAATAGGGTGGCTTTTGTGGGCACCTGGCATCTAGCCAGAGTCAAACCACCACACTAATGTAGGGACAACAAAGAGTCTTGGGAAAGCATTATGACAAATCCAACATCAATAGAGAGCAAAATACAGTGAGTGCTACTTGAGGTACAATTTCTGCCTCTGAGATGTTCTTATGTGGCATTATTGCTTTTGCTGCTTCAGACAGATTTCCAGTTGCATTATTAAGAGGATAGGTAATGTACTTGTAGCACAGATGGAGCAGTACAGAGAGGCTGGCTGCCTTGGCTACAGTTATAGCAGGAATCTGTCTTGGAGTAGGAAACATAAGATTCCCTAATCCTTGTCATTTGCTCTGTCTCGTTGACAGGAGATGCTGGTTTACATTTCCTCCTTGGGATATCACTTCTGTTAAAGAGAAGATGAATTGTGCTGACATGTTAAGGTTTGCAGAGTTTTAAAATGCTTTGTTTGAATGATGCAAAAATGCAAAACTTGCAGCTTGGCAAATGAGGAACATAGCCTGTTCCCTTGCATAGTATGCCCTTGGTGTATATAAAAGCAAAATATTGATGCAATGATTTGTCATTTCCCTTCAAACTGATATTACTGACAATTAAAAGTAGATTCTTCTGTTTAATATATCAAAAATTCATTATGTTGGGATTCTTTTCTTCCTTGCATTGAAACTGTTTTGTTATGTTATTTTAAAAGCAAGGTGTAGTTATTTTGATAATGAAGCATTTTAAGTACTGTAAAATGGTTGCATTTACATTAGAATGCAATTTTTGTTAAAGCCTAAAGCACTGACAATAGCATATAACTTGGGGGGAGTGGGTGTGTGTGTGCTATGTCTGAGGTAAGTAACAAGGGTTCTGAATTGACTAGCAGCATGATAGAAATGAAGGAAACAAGATAACTTCCCAACCATGGTTTCAGCACAGCAGTGCTTGGCACAGAGCATGAAATGTGTAAGGGACAAGAATTCTGCTGGCTTTCCATTCTCTCTTGCCCAGAGCTAAGCCTAAAGCTGGTCTGGCTCAATACACAGTCAGAGGGTCTTTTAAATTCTGTTGACTGATGATTGTCTTCTGGGCTGCTAAGCACACAGGGGGCTTCAAGCATACTCCATTTTCAGGCTTAATAAGTGTATTTCACTTGAAGGAATCTGCTCTGGCAGAGGTATAAGGCTCTGTGAAACTCATTGACTCCCATGGACAGCAGACCATGGCACATGGGTAAGCCTTCCACGTAGCTGTTCCAGATAACAACTCTCTGCTTTCAGCTGTCAACTGATTTGTGCCAGCTTTTCCTAGTTTTGTGAGTTTGAAGGTAGCTCTGTACTGCCAAGCCATAAATGGCCAACTCAGCATGATGATGTTTGAAAAACCAGGAATCAACATAGGCCTGCCTCTCAAGGGCTTGAGACATGCTAAAATAAAAACTTCCTCTGATTTATGATGCTTTTGTCAGTTACATAGAGGGAGAATCAGTTAGAGAATTATTTCAGAAGGCCTGACTGGTGTAGGAAGTTTATCTGCCACTACAGGGCAGGATTTACAGCTCCTGTCATTCAGCGCTTAAAGTTACAGGTAAATCCAGGACTGGAGCTGCCAGTCTTCCTGCTAAACAATCTGGTCAGCACACACCACAGAGCACCTGCACACCCAAGCAGCCTCTCTGGGGTAACCCATGCCTCAGCTCACACCCTTGCAGGTTTTCCTTTCCTCAACTTATTATAAAAGATAGTTTTCCTCTGTCTCAGGTGCATGTGGCTTGTGGAGCCAGACATGTGCTACCAGACAAGGGCAAAAGGTATTAAACCACAGCTTTCTTATAATGTGCCATGGTTACGTGTAGAATGACACCCCACAGAGTGCTTGTGCCCATGCTCCTGTTTTTTATGTTAAACTGTGCCATGTCATGTAGTTTATTGCACACAAGTCTGCACAGAAGTGAGTTTCTAGTGCTGGCAACACTTTTTTACCTGCTCATCAGGCACAGGGCTTTGCTATACTATTGAGTCAATGTTGCTCCCACTGAGAAAGAGGCAGAAAGCCTCCACGGCTGTTGGAGCATTCCTAACCAGCTGAAGCCATTATCTCAAAAGACTTTCTGACTACATTTGAATAAAGTGATTTCTTCCCTCTTCTTTTGCCTTGGGTTATATTTGTATTTCACTCCTTGATATGAATGACATCCTATAAATACCAGGCAGCATGCTTTCCATGCTCTGGGAGCAACTCAGGACAGCAAGCATCTACTGTTCACAGCATCACAGGATGTTAGGGGTTGGAATGGACCTCTGGAGATATTCGAGTTCAACCCCCTGCCAGAGCAGGACCATAGAATCTAGCACAGGTCACACAAGGACACATCCAGACGGGTCTTGAAGGTCTCCAGAGAAGGAGACTCCACAGCCTGTCTGGGGAGCCTGTTCCAGTGCTCTGTGACCCTTACAGCAAAGAAAGTCTTCCTCATGTTGAGGTGGAACTTCCTGTGCTGTAATTTACATCCATTGCCCCTTGTCCTATCACAGGGTGCACCCAGCCCTCAGATATTTATATACATTTATTAGATCCCATCTCAGTGTTCTCTCCAGACTAAAAAGCTCCTGGTCTCTCAGCCATTCTTCATAAGCCAATCCTCCAGTCCCTTAATCATCCTTGTAGCCCTCTATTGGACTCTCTCAAGTAGATCCCTGTCCCGCTTGAACCGGGGAGCACAAAACTGAATGCAGTATTCCAGGCTGGGCCTCACCAGGGCAGAGTAGAGGAGGAGGAGAATCTCCTTGGTCTGCTGGACATACTCTTCTTAATGCATCCCAGGATCCCATTGGTCTTCTTGGCCAGAAGGGCACATTGAACTTCTTGTCCTCCAGGACTCCCAGGTCCTTCTCCACAGAGCTGCTCTCTAGCAGATTACCTCCTAAACTGTAGTGCTGCAGTTTATTATTCCTTCCCAGGTGCAGGACTCTGCACTTATCCTTGTTGAACCTCATTTGGGTTCCTCTCTGCCCAGCTCTCCAGGTCTTGCTGAATGGCTGCACAACCTTCTAGTTGTAGTTGTGGTTCTGACTGTCCTCAGAGGTTTTACCTGGCCAGTGTTATGAAAATGAATGAGAAGCATTAATGTAAATACAAGATTTGGAAGCACACATTGTTTGCATTCCATGGGAGAAAACAACTCTCAATACCTACAGAGCTATGAAAAAGTATTAATCTTCAGATAACTCAATCTCCAGAAGCAAAGCTGGCAGAGCAGTGCGCATGTCAGAAACAAGAGGAGATAAATGGAAATGAAAACACAAATTTGACGCAGAGAGGGACGGTGTTTTCTACTTGTAGCTCCCACCACGAGTGCAGGGAGCTGAGGCAAAAGGAGTTATCATTTCTCCCTGCATTTGTCCTACAGCAGTCTGTGTCCTGGATTGTGGTGTTTGCCTGCTGGTGGAAAAACAATAGAATTGCAGTTTCCTTGTAAAGTGCATCAAGAGAAAAGACAAGGTACAGAGTAACAAAGTTAAACGGCTGTGAAGTATGCGGAAATGATGAAATGACAACAGCCAACTACATCTGAGCTGAAGGATCCATACCTTGGATAGGGAAGGAACACAGGTACTGATGCACTAAATTAACACCTCTTCAGGAGCATGATGGAGAAACAGAATTAAGCTGCTTTTTCAGAGAGGCTGCCTTGCATGATGCATTCACGAGATGATGTGATCTGACAAGTTAGTGAGCACTTCACCCCTCCTCTTCTGGTGGAGACTTTCTTCCTGCTCCCCAGCAGAGACAGCATTGATTTGCTGAGCTCAGAATCACACTGTGGGTGAGAGCTGCTCTGCTCTCTTACACAGCATCTGTCTGAAATATGTCTGTCTCAGACACCATTTTGGGAGATAAAACCCTTCTCACTCAGACTGGAATCCAGTACAGTCAGAGATGTCCTGGTCTGGTAAAGGGCTGAAAGAGAACAAACTAGGTCAGAATGTGAAAATTCATAGTTAGACCATCAGCACACCAAACCTGCTATGGTATGTGAAGCTAACCCACAGTATTGCAAGGGGCACAGTATTACACCTTTTAGGGTCAGCTTCAAACATGTCTGACTACTGTATATCATGGGCAGTTACCTGTGTTATAGTTAGCTGAAGCTGGAGAACTGACATGTTAAATGAATAATACACAATTCCCTTTGCACCCTGAATGGTTCTTCTATAGCATGAAGCTGGGTAGGGCACAATTAGAGGAGAGACTCCCTTTTCAGCTACTGAGACAAACTGGATATGTGTGTCTCAACAAACCAGCTGAGTTAATGGGCAAGCTCCATCTGTTACCAAGAGTTTCATGATAATGGACAAAATTTGGAGCTGAATGAAAATAATTTGGGTGGCAGAATACCATTTAATGGGTCTGTCCCGAGACCCTGAGGTTTGTTCGGAAAGTCTGCAATTCCTTTTCTTCCAGCAGATCACTATACCAGCCCAGAGCCCTTCAGATTCTTTCCTCTTCATATTTGTACTGATGTCAAGTCAGAGGAGCACATAACTAGAATATACAACCTGAAAAAATATATTCTTCCACTCTAGTAGACAATTCTAGCTAAGCTTCAAATATCATCTAGCAGACATGACATAGAATCATAGAATCACCATAGAATCATAGAATCACCATAGGATCATAGAGTAATCATAGAATCAGAGAATGGTCTGGGTTGGAAGGGACCTCCAAGGGTCACCTAGTCCAACCCCCTCTGAAGTAAGCAGGGACACCCCTCAACAAGATCAGGCAGCCCAGAGTCCTGCTGAGCCCTACTTTGAATATCTCCGGCGATGGGACCCCAAGCACCTCCCTGGGCAACCTGTTCCAGTGTTTGACCACCCTCATAGTAAAGAACCTGTTCTTAATACCCAATCTAAATCTGCTCTTCTCTAGTTTGAAGCCACTGCCCCTTGACATGTAAAACTACCATATGGTAAAGATTCATCCAGGTAAAGCACTATGCTCTGAGGTCTGCACTAGCCTGTGGAAAAACACCTTCCTGTCCTGAGGACAGGCAGTATATTTCTATATGAAAAGAAGTGTGGACCATAATACACAGTTTGATTTTGGAACTGTGATATTGTGATTGACAAGCAAACAGCCTTCTAGCCAATCCTTGCTTCATCTCTAAGGATTTTTTAAATGCCTTTTTTTTCTGCAGGGAGTTAACATGGATCTTGTGTGGGAAAAAGCTGGTGGAGTATGAGCACATGTACACAAGCATATGGGCATGATGCTCATAGGTTAGAGGTTTGACAGCAATGGGATCTATATATGGACATAAGGAAAACATGTTTTCTTTGCTCCCTTCAGGAGCAAATAAGAAGTGAGTGGGTGGGAAATACAGGGAGCACGTCTGTCTCTAACCATTTATGTGCTGGTTGGCTGACAGAGTACGCTGAGAGGGCTGCTGCTGATTCCACCGCAGTGTCGTGCCGCACTCCTGAGTCAAAGTGTTACTGCCACAACCCTGTCATGGCTTGTCCATGTTTCTTAGGCTGGATCTGGGGAAAATTGCATGGTTCAAGCACACACATAATCTCAATCATTGCAAAAGTACAGGCTCAAATGCAGAAGCATGCAAGAAGCCAACATCTGATGTGCTGCTTGGTTTGCTACTCTTTGCCATTGTGCAAAGGGAAGGAGGAATATACCTGAATGAGCAAGGTTAGGTGGGCAAAAATACAGTGTAATGAAACTCCCAAATGTCCGAATTTACAGAGAAAGGAAGATGAATTTTACTTAGCCAAATATGAATTCTTCAGCTAAAATAATTCACACTGAAGGAAAAAGATCAAAGAAAGCCAATGAAATTAGTCAGCTGAATTTTAATATGTTACTGAGTAAAGACTAAGGAAACCTAGAGATGACAGTAGAGACACTTTCTAGAGATCAAAGTTTAGCTAGAGATAAAAGACAGAACAACAAACTAACGTTTTGTAATTTCCTCCCCACCCCTTGGTAACATTCTCCATGCATTATTTATGAAGATACCAATAGACCTTTTTTTTGAGTGAGGAACATGTTAGCTGCATCTTTGATGGTGCTCCTTAAATTTCAGAAAGCATTCCAGTTGCAGTGGTCCCTGGCAAGTTTTCTATCCACTTCAACAACATTAGAACTGGGTACATGGTAAATCTAACAGTGAAAATAAACCAGACACTTTTAGCTCCTTATGGTGTGTCCCAAATAGCTTATAAAACACAAATGCTTCCTCAGTCATTAGGGATGAACAGGTCCCCTGGCATCTTAAATAGAATGCAAAGTGTGGATCAAAATGGTTAATAAATTGAATTAATGTGACAAAGACATAGGCTGATGTCAAACTGATGTTAAAGGACTGACTTATACTGAACTTCTCCTTGGAGACACGAACATAGAGAAATGGTTAGAGCTTCATTTCTAGCACAACTACCAAGCAGTCTGTTGCCATGATACTATATCTACGTGGCACCTAACTGTTGTACGTAAAGGAAAATCTTGGTTCTCTCAGAGTCAGTCCTTGTCTGGGATGTTAGTAGGAGGCTTGCAAACATCAGCTGAGCAAGCTGTCTTCCTCCAGGTGCAACCTAGAACAAGGGAAGGTGAGGACATTCCTCACCATGACACACTACTATGACTAATTTACTCTCTGCATTTGCACCGTGGGAGAAATCATGGAGTTGAGTCATGTGCTAGATACCTTTCACATCCCTCTGTGCCTGAACTCTCATTTTCTGTAGAAGAACCAAACCCATTTAGCATATAAGCGTGCCTCTGGGGAAATGGAATGGATAGTGGGGTTTGCCACATGAAACTTCACAACAGCAAATTTAAAGGATGCTGGGAAGTCTTTTGAAAACAAAGGCAGTAAACAGCTAAAAATGGGGAAAAACACATCATGGAAACAAAACAGAGAGGTAGAAAGCAAGAATAAGTAAATGGTTGGATGAGTGAAGGTTAAGAAAATGTTCCTGTTGAGTTACACAAAAGGAATAGAAGTAGTCAATAGATCCTCCTTCATCTGGAGCTCATTCTTTTTTGCTGCATTTCCCCAAATCAGGCATAATGTTTAGATGTCCCAGTGCTGGAGATATGCAAGGTTAGGGGCATGAGAACCAGTCTCATGTCCATAGTGAACTTTCAAACTTTCAGTCTAAAACATCTATAATCTCACTATCCATTTGGTTTCCAACCAACCATGCATTTTAGCAGTTTTAGTAGTGACTCTTCACACAGAAGCATTTATACAAACTGCTGCAGCTACTGAGCAACTCACAGGTTAGTCTGCACTTCTAAGATACTCACATACTTTCCATCCCATAATGTTGTGGCTGGATGCAATAACTGCAATGCACTGCAATGCAAGTGCTTGATTGACAATAGTAATTTCCTATGGGCTTTGTGGACAGTGATCAGAAATGCCTTTGCCATCAGCCCCTCTCCAGTGTTTATTTTTTGGTCAGCTTGGGCTCAGCTGGAGCAATATCAATGACAAACCTCCCTTGGAGCTTCTCCAAAGTCAACTGTGTAGCATGTACTGCCCAACATGGAGAGAAGAAATCACAGAAAGGTAATTTGTTAAAGGAAAATTAAGCTTGGCTTGCCTCCTACACTACAAAGTATAGTTTTCCCCTGCTATGGGCTGGTCAATATTTGCAGTCAGAGAGAAATGTACTCTCTGGGAGGTTTGAGAAAAGCATTGAGCTCGGCACAGTGCTCATACTTTCTCCTTGACTGAGGAAAACAAGCCAGAGGATGAGCCCAAATGCAGTAATTCATGGTGCTTTCACAGGAGGTACAAAACCTCTGACCCCATAAACCACCATCAACTGCATGTGACAGATGCTGTTGCTTCCTCTCACCTTCTCTGGAATGTAACACCCTGGAGTGACAAGCTGACTAGACAAAAAAAATCCAGAAAGGTGTTCTTTCCAAACATACAGAAATGTCTCACACCTCACTATTATAGTCTCAATAAAATGTAGCAGAAAAAAACCCCAACCAAACCAACAGAAAAAACCCAGACCAACAGAAAAAAACCCACACAACAAAAACCAAACAAACCCCAAACTGAACAAACAAACAAACCCCCCAAAAACCAAGGGGAAAAAACACCCCCAAAAAAACCAACAAAAAAGATTCCAGAGGCTCTGTGGCTACTTTATTAAGCTGCTGTCCTGGAGAGCACATCCTCACAGCTCAGCAGTGCCAGGGCAGAGGAGGTAAGGGTGGGTGCGCAGCTGCTGTGCAGCATGGTTGTCCTCTGCTGCCTTAGAGAAAGTGGCTTTACAGACCTGTTTTACACGTTCTTTACAAAATCCAGTGAGTAAGAGGATGGTGGGGCCTAAGGCCATCAGAGAATCCTGCTGGCAGGGACAGGGGCAGCCCTCAGGGCAAGGCTGATGAGGTCTCCTGGAGATCTCAGTCACTGCACTACTGCTTTGGTGCTGCCAGGTTCTGCCCTACAGTGCTACTGGAACCTTGAATCTCACAACACTTCTGACAGTTTTCTCTTGTGCTTGCATACATGGTCTCAGATAAAAGCTTAAATTGCTTCCAGTCACATGTGCTGGTTCTGAGAGCTTGGGCAGGAGCAGTGTGATCCATTCGGCTGGCCATGTGGAAGCAAAAACAAGCTCTTAAGATGGAGACTCTGACCTCTCCCCACAGGGCTGAGGTGAGCAGAAAAGATGGCCCAGTGGCAGCTTACAATCACAAAACTTCTAATAAATACATTGTCTAACCTACCAGAAATATATTACAGCTATGTCAGCATTAAAAATCCTTTTACATTTACCCAGACGCCTTTTAGAATGTGTTGAAAGTAATAAATTTCAGTGAAGGTCACAGTATTGGTAAGAGGGAACAACTCTGTATTTCAGCTGGGAAAATGCACTTGGGGAAGTCCTGGAGAAGACTGTCATCCTGATCTTGCCATCCTGTAGTAACCAAGTATAGTGTGGATCCACTGCAAAAAGACCTTCACCCCAGAGTGGGCTGAGGACAGCTGACATGAATTTGGTTTAAGTAATATGCTGTTAAAAGCCCTTCTGAATGATTGCAAGCTATTATGTGGCTTCAGAGTTAAGCACTTCTAAACTGCCTGTTGTTTAATTGACACAGCGTTATAGCTCCTTTCTATCCATTACTGTTGCTCATATTGTGACACTGAATACATAGTTGTCATTATGCTGGCACCTATACAGATACACATACAAGAAAAGGAACAGAGAGGCTACCATTCATGGCACAGAAATGGCATCTCAGCCTTAATGCTATCAGTACAATTTGTGCTGCTGCAGTGCATGACACCTTTATCCATAGCTGAGTGACTACAGGAATGCATATTCCCAGTGTGATGTTAATTCTTACCAGTTCCAGAAATGCACTGCTCCTATACTGCTGCATATATCAAGGCAAAGCTGCAGTCTGCTGCTGTACTTTCCACCCATTTTCTCTAATCTTTCTAGCTGGGTCCTTGTATCAACTGTGAAAGTAGAGGACATCAGAGGACATACTACTACTACATTATTACCCGCTGAAGAGAGGAACTCATGGCTATATTTAAATCAATGTTCCACAGAGAGTGTTCTGCATTGCCAAATAAGTCCTTATACATTTACCTGTCATAAGATTGCCTAAATTAACATAGAAATGGTGATACATTTTAACAACATTTTTTCTTCCTTTACTCATCACATGTTCCTAGTTAGTTTTTATCTTGACTCTTCTGAGTGTGCAAGTTCTAATTTGCAAGATTAAAACACAGATTCTGGGGGCCCTAGCACAAGAAGGATATGAAACTGTTGGAGTGGGTCCAGAGGAGGGCCACAAAGAGGATCAAAAGGCTGGAGCACCTCTACTCTGAAAGCAAGTGAGAGTGCTTGGGTTGTTCAGCCTGGAGAAGAGAAGCCTCTGGGAACACCTTAGAGCAGCCTTCAAGTACCTAAAGGGTGCCTATAGGAATGATAGGGAAAGACCTTTTACAAGGTCGTGTAGTTATAGGACAAGGTATAATGGCTTCAAACTGAAAGAAGGTAGATTTAGACTTGATGTTTGGAAGAAGTTTTTTTCACTGGGAGGGCGTTGAGACACTCTATCAAGTTGCCCAGAGAGGTCATGGATGTCTCCTCCATGGAAGTATTCAAGGCTAGTTTAAGCTTTGAGCAATCTGGTGCAATGGAAGGTATCACTGCCCATGGTAGGGGTTTTGGAGCTAGATGATATTTAAGGTCTCTTTCATCTCAAACCATTCGATGATTCGACGGATTTCTATTTGTGGAGATAAGGTCTGGTAAATATTATATGTCCCCTGGAAGAAAAGGAAATTATTTTATGTTCTCTTAGACAAATTATTTAGACAATATTGAGTCTGCTCCAGGTTTATTTTTTTGGCATGTAAATGCATTTTAATATGCCATCCTAATACCAATTATATTGTAAACATTCCTGTTATTTTAGGTCATTTAGAAGTTGGTGTAATTCACCAGTACTCACATTAAAAGACATGCTGCATCTAGAAAAACAGCATTTGATTACAGAATGGGCAAAGTGAAACAGTCATCAAAAAAGCAACTGTCATGGGTTGAGTTGAATTTGCTGCAGATATTCAATCCCATGCTGCTGTCACGCCAGCTTCGAAATCAAGTGCTGGCTGGAGCAAAGTGTCACGGGGCTTGAAGTTCAGGCTGTAACATGAAAGACTTCCTCTTCTGATTGTTGCTTCTGATTTTCTGGGTTTGGGGTGTTGGTCTTTTACACTGGGTGGGCTGCGGGTCGAGGGATGGTTTAGGTCACTGGATTCTGCTGCTCCTTCTTCATTTTGCTGCACTGTTCTGCAAATAGGCTAAGGTAATTATGCATTGTATTATCTCATTTCCAGTAAAACTCTTTATCTCAACATGGAGGGGGTTATTTTTGTGTTTCTTTCCCTCTTCTCTGTGCGGAGGGAGAGGCGCTTGTGAGAGCAGGCTGTGTTAATACAGGACAGCAACTTAAAAACAGATATTCAAGCTGCATTTATCCTGAAGGACACATGCTTTGAGGAGAATCCAACCTGTTCCCAAGCTGCCCACCTCCAAGGACCAGCTGCAACTCACCCCTCCCATTCACTAGATTCCCTCCAGTGGAAGCTAAACATGGCATTGCATGGGAAAACAAATAGTTTCCACATGTCATACCCACATCTCAGACTGGCTTGTTGTTCAAGATGTGATGAAGACAAGCACACAGACAGACAAGACTGGGTGATGGGAAGTCGTCTCAGGTTGAACTGTTCTGAATGTTAGACGTGCATCTTCCATATTAGGCAGCTCAATGGTGTGCACTGAGAATAGCAAGCACTGAAGTGTATTTCAGCTGTCTATCAGAGAATAGGAGAAGAAAAAGAGAGGAGGAAAGGAAAATGAATGGATGTATTGCTCTGACATAGTAATAACATGGGCAGACAAGATGAGGAAGGTTTAGAACTAGAGGGGCAAAAATTTCTAGAAGATAGTAGGAATTCCTATTTTTCAAACACTGAATCATTAAGCTCAGAAAAGAAGGAAAAGGCAAGGTTTATGCTTTCATACTCACCAGGCTGTCATTGAGCTCTGCAGGAGCTTTGAGCCAGGAGCACCTAGTACATATGTGGAAAAAAACCACACCACATCAAGATATGGGGCATCATGGATGCTCCAGCTGGGGCTGCAGCAGCAGGGGAAAGCAAGTAGCATCTCCTACAAGAATTTCACTGAGTTCCTGGCTCAGATGCAGCAAGAAAGCCAGAGCTGTCTCCCACAGTGCTGAGATACAGCCAGTCATCTGATTGACAATGTCTTATTTCTCTGAGAACCAAAGGTTTCTGTATCACTGCCTCCAGTGAGCTCCAACCAAGATACTGTCCCTCTCACCACCAGCATCTCACCGTTCCTGATGAGCTCTAATTCAGGAGGAACCTCCATCTAGGAAGTCCTTGCTTTTGCTGGGAAGATACCACTAGGATCCGAGCTGCCTTGCAAATGTGAGAGTATGCCAAGTGAGCTGGACTATGTGTATTACACAGCTGGGCTGTGCGTATTATTCAAGTCAAGAGACCTCCAAGATCATCAAGTCCAACTGATCACCCAACCCTAACTAATCAACTAGGCCATGCCACTAAGTGCCTCATCCAGTCTTTTCTTAAACACCTCCAGGGATGTTGACCCCACCACCTCCCTGGACAGCCCATTCAATGAGCAATCCCTCTGTGAAGAATTTCTTTCTAAGATCAAACCTAAACTTCCCCCTGCATAGCTTGAGACTGTGTCCTCTTGTTCTGGTGCTGGTTGCCTGGGAGAAGAGACCAGCCCCTACCTGGCTACAGCCACCCTTCAGGTAGTTGTAAACAGAAATAAGGTCTTCCCTGAGCCTCCCCTTCTCCAGGCTATTGCCATGGAGGAGACCACTGCATTAGCCAGAGGAGCTGTTAGTGGTCACGGGCCTGATCCTTCTCTGGAACTTGCTACAAGGTGATGCTGGAGTAGGGGCAATGGGGGCAGAAATATAGAGCTTGGGTTGGGGGGCTGGGAGGCAAGTGGCAGGGGCACTGAACAGCCATCAGTGACATCAGTGTAGGTTACAGAGCAGTCACAACCTGAAGAGGTGTGGATGGGAGTCCTTTCCTTGGATGAGGAGATGTTCCCATTTTTAAAGCTAAGGTAAGGATATATACTACAAGCACTGCCTAAAGACTTTGCTGGAGCACTTCTGCCCAGCTTCTATTGAAGAACAAACCTGGGAAAGAGAATATTTCTGGAGAAAAGACACAGCAATAAATAGCTCAAGCAAAAACATTGGGATGATCTACATTAAAGGGGCTTGATTTCAGGGGCTGTGAGGTTATTTCCATCCTGTGCAATGGGGAAGTTTTGTGCTCTGGGGTGCCTGCAGAAGGCTTTATGAGCAATTTTTCATCCAGTTAGAAACATAATTTATTGTGAATATGGCTGCCTAACACTGCCTAGAGTGGAAGTGCCCATCTTTAAGAAACTTCAAGAAATTCACTATATGCTTGCAATAAGCAGTGGTTCTAATGTAATAAAAGTAATTACTGCATGTTATGAACTAATAATCTGTAAAAGGACCTTGAACGCCAGCTTTAATGCAGACTGAATTCTTATGGTCATGTTATATAAACCTTGAGAATAGAAGTTTATATACTGGAAATGCTGACAAGCCCTGAACTACAGTGCTATGACCAGCTAATTGAATCCATACTCCCCTGCATTCAGGGAATCAATAGCTATTAGAAGCAAAGGGCGCTGCTTTAAAAGCTCAGTGAGCTCTTCATGCAAGGGGGAGCTCTTGTGGTGAACACGCAGCTGTGAAGCACTGCTGGAGCGTGTGCCAGGCATCCGCAAGAGGCTCATGTCCGAAACACTTAGCACACTGAGGACACACACAGCCAAGCCCTAAGCAAATACCATAATTTATAATTTTTTCCTGATTTAGGATGATGAACAGTCTGATGTGTCGGCATCAAAAATTGCTGTGTTCAGAGACCTTAAGCTGAGCCAAGAAATACTGTTGGGCACCAGCATCTTAGGTAGAGTGGGAACACACCAGGGAACAACTGGAAGAGGGTAACTTACAGCAGTAGCAGGCTGTTAAGCACTGATGCAACAAAGCTGACTGGTGACTTGTTACTTACTTATGCATGAAAATGGCACCTTATGGTACACAGGCTGCTCTTCAGTAACAACCCCAGCACCTTCTCACAGCAGCAATATCCACCATGGCGTGGGTATTGCTCCCACCTCTGAACTGCAATCCAGATGCCCTGAAGCTTAGTTGCCTGCAAGGACATAGACCAAGGTGTGCCATCAGAGAAGCTGATGCCAGACCTGTGTTAAACACAGTTACTTGCTTTTCGAGAGGAAGCTATGTTAATTTACAATAAGAATCTCACTGAGGTTGTTTTCATGTTGCTTTGTGGTTTGTTTTTTTTATAGCTAAATGCATATTCCTTCTAGTGGTGAGGTCAGATCAGGACACTGAGATTCTCTCTGTGCGTGTGTGTGCATTTTTCATGCTGGCAGAGGAACAGGGAGGGAGAAAGGGAGAGGTAGGAATGAGCAACTAACCCATCAGTTAGATACTGTGTGTGCTCCGGGAATCCCAGAGAAAAGGATTTGTGCCTCTTGCTCATTTTACTCTCTAAAGCTATCTTCTGTAAAAGACTAGGTCTTGCTCAAGTTTACATAGTGGATCCAGTGAAGTATTTGAGCACATACCTAACTGCAACATTTGAAAGTTTCTATTTGTTGTGATTAAAGCCCAGCAGATGATAAAGCACCAAACAGCTGCTAGCTTGCTCCCCTGTCCAAGTGAAAAGGGGGAGAGAATTGGAAAAAAAAAAAAAAAAGGTAAAACTTTTGAGTTGAGACAGACAGTTTAATTGGACAGGTAAAAGGAAGGTAAAATAATTATAACAACAACATCATCATCAACAACAGAACATACATGAGGAGGAAGTTCTTCACCATGAGAGTGGTGAAGCTCTGGAATGGGTTGTCCACGGAGGTGGTTAAGGCCCTGTCCCTGGAGGTGTTTAAGATCAGGCTGGATGAGGCTCTGGCCAGTCCGATGTAGTGTGGGGTGTCCCTGCTCATGGCAGGGGGGTTGGATCTAGATGATCCTTGTGGTCCCTTCTGTGGTGGAGTAGGAAGGTTCCCCCCCCACACACAAAAGAATCCACAGCTAACTCAGCCGGAGAAGCAGATGAAAGCTGTATTTTACAAGCAGATATGGAATGCAATGAATATGTACAAAAACATACAATATTTACAATATATACAGAAATATACAGCAATGTATGTAATACAGGAAACCTTTCACCAACCCCCCCCTGCGGCCAGGGGGGTTCGGCCTGTCCCTCCCTTCTCCCTCCCTACCTCCCCTTTTTCCCAAAAGGGTTAGAGAGAGAGAGAAAGGAAGGTAATTAAAAGGGGAAAACTTTGTTAAAGCTCAAAGCTAATGCAAAAGTTAGTTTTCTCTTATCTGGTTAGCAAGAATCGTTCCTGCGTAGCAAGCTGTTGCTTCAGAGAGAAAAAGCAGGCCAGTTCACAGTACAGGGGAAAGAAGAAGACTGACAGCCCCCCCCCGACTGAAAGACCAAGCCAGAACCTACAGCCGGGTTCCACCAATGAAATTGGATTAGCATATCTCTTGTTTTCATTTATATACCAAAATATTCAGCCAGAGTGTTCAGAAAGTGTCCTTCTCTTAAAGGCACAGCCTAAACCGGTCACACCTTCCAACCCTGACTGATACTATGATACAAAACCTGTGGTGCTCACCACAATTGCTCACCACCCACTGACTGATACCCCAGACACTGTTACAGCTTCTGATGTTCAAATACAAGGATGCTCTTTAAAGATTTATTGTATGGCAGTCTAGGAGAGGAAGGAGCTGTAAAAGCTCTTACAGGTCAGACTCCCTTCAGGATTACCTGGTGTGTGGTGCTGGGACATTTTTGAGGGCTTAGTGCTTTGTCTGCAGCTGCTCTGCTTGCTTGTGGCAGTTCATCTGAACTGCCCTACTGAGCTGTTTTCTGCCTCTGGGTGGCTTGCACGCACTTTGTTTTGTTTGTTCATTATTCATTTGATGTCTGTGGTGGGCAAAGTCACTTTTTTTAATGATCTCTGCCAGGTAGCTGAGTTGTGGGGGAAAAAAAGGCAAATACAAACCCAGCATATTTCTGGTATTTGTAAAATACATTCAAAAACGTTTAGAAATCTCTGTCTTATTCCCTCCTCAGCCCCGTCAGGCCACAATCTCATTGGGTAGGACAGCGTGAAAAAGGCAGAATTAGGCACAGAGGAAAGCAAGAGAAGCCACAGCAAGGTGAAAGCTATGTAAGGGAACACAGAATGTAGTCAGGGGGCTGCTAGGTGGATCACAGAGCAAAGGACACAAAAGGAACAGTGACCAGTTCCAACCTCTTCCAGCAGCAACCATGAGCCAGCTGGGATTGTCACCATGGACATTTACCCAGTGCCACTGACAATGCCCAGGAATGCTTAGGAGTCCCGTTCTCCAATCTCCAGCACTTTTCGTTCTGCCTCTACAGAAGTGATTCTCCCAGAAGGTTCACCCTCACTCCACATCCTCACTCCACATCCAATGCCACCATGCAGGACACCCTCCAGGCTCTCCAGGGATGTGCCTCCATGATCACTTCCCACCCATAATCCTCAACTGAAGGTCTGCTGGGCTTTGCTAAGCGCAGCAGAGCCACTGCAAGACAGGCCACTAACAACTCAAAGGCCACAGCATGAGGAGTAGAGGAAAACAGTAAGAAGTTGCAGAGGCTCCTGCTTCACCCTCAGAGCCCAGGCTACCCATGGGCTGAGAGCTTCTGGCAGTACAGCTCATGCAGGCTCTGTGCCTCTTGAAAGGCTTCACAGCTCTGCTCCCAGGTTGGGGGATCTGCTCCTCCCCATAATAAGCCCCAGCGATGGCTCCTGCCATGGTAGCAATGGTGTCTGTGTCTCCACCCAGAGAGATAATAATCCAGAAAAACAAATCCCCTTGTGATAAAATAAGTGATAACTTTAGAATTACAGACAGTAGTCAGAAGACTAAATGAGAATAAAACCCAAAGGGAAGTCTGAAGAATTCAGACAAGGGAATTCATTTGGACAGCTAGCCACATGGAAAAAGCAAGCAATGGCCTCCAGCAGCAGGCTGGGAGCAGCAAGTCGGCCATAGCTTTTCTCTGCCTGTGGCACAGCCATGCAAATTCAAACTCTGGCTGCTTCTGAGAGAGAGAGCACGAAGGGCTGGTATGCCTGAGGAGACCAGCAATGATGGGGGAGGCAAAGGGCAACACTGTTGACGTCCCCTCTCTCTAGCAGTAGGAGACTGCTCCTGCAGGGATTCTTCTCACTTTCTGGTCTCATCTCTATCTAATCTCCAGTCTCTCCAGCCTCAGGCTCAAGGTTTCCTCCTACAGTAACTTTGGCTTTGTTCCCCAGGAATCCCTGCAGCTAAAAGACAACAGAATGTTTCTTTTTAGGAGTCATCATGCCTGCATCGCAGGTTCCGCCCAGAGCCAGACCCTTTGAATTTTGTAAGCCATGCAGTCTTTACAGGGCAGAACAGGAAAATTACAACTTTTATCCTCTCCCTCCAGTGTAATTAGAAGTCAAACAAGACAGAAACAGCAGCTCTACTTTGGATGGTGTTTTCTCCCGAGTGTTTCTGAAGAAAGAGGAGTGCTCATGGAGGAGGGGGAATGAGGGCCTAGCCATGAGGAGGAAGAGAGAGGAGAGGAGAAGTTTTGGCACATTATCTTGCCAAAACGTGCTGTACAGATGGAAAGTCACAGATGGAGCATTTCTACTGATAGTTCAAGAAACCAAACATGCAGGGAATTACAGCAATTTCCTTGTAACACTCTATTATAACATTCTGTAGCAGCAGTTCTTAAAGACACAGGCTGTCACTTCAGCGGTGCTTGGGGAGCTTGCTCGTGAATACAAACAGTCACCCTAAAAATCTGCTGCAGGAACTCTTGCCTGGCATAATGAATTGAGATATTTTGTTTCAGATCACATCATGTTTGCTGGCCCATCTGCGAGCACATAGGAACTAAATCATGTTCCCTTAACTTAGCAAGCTAAACTTGCCCATGGCACAGTTGGAAACCAGCAGATGTATGGAAGCAGATCTTTTTCCTTTGTACTCAGGTGCAGCAGAAGTCTGCAAACAAGAAAGAATACCACATGCAACAGTGACACTGGCATGCAAGCAGTGGAGAAAGGGATCCAGAAAAGTGCCATAAAGAATTCTGCAGGTACTCTACATCAAGTCTCCTTGTTAGAAGCACTGAAATGACTGAACAGTCCCTGCAGCATAATTCCTGTAAAGACCTGCCAAGAATTTCCAGTCTAATTAGCCTTTAAAAGAGCCAGCAGGAGGCCTTGATATCCTTTCAGTTGTGAACAGATCTGTGACTGGATGCTGCTTTGTCTCTGTTCAAAAGTAGATGCTTCCATGGGGTCACAGCCCTGTGTGATTTCTGCAGCTGATGACAGACCAGGAAAGGTTTGAACAGTGTTCTGGCTCTGGCCTAGAGCTCTGTTTCTCCATGTCCACGAGGATACCTAAATGGATGCTTTGGAGGAGTTTAATGTATCTAGAAGCCTCCTCTAAGAACAACTAAACAGATGGATGCAGACATCTCTTCAGTATTTCCTCCCCATCCCTCAAGAGGAAGATCTTGAGGAAATTTATTTCATTACTAATCTGTTTCTTGTCTTTTATTATGGGAGACCTGACTTAAGACTTGGGTCATAGAAAAAGCACTTCCTATCACATCTAGAAAGAAAAGTAGCTTTTAAAAACAAACTTTTTATTTTATTTTATTTTGTGAGTCCCAGCACAGGCACTTTCTAGTCTCTCACATTCTGATTTTTTTTTTTTTTAATCCTGCTGCAGTAAGCAAATTGGAGTTGGAGAAGTCATTAATGGTTAATTTAGATGGGCAATTAAGCAAAATCTAATGGGCTGGTCTCATGTTTAGAAGGTAGTGCTGCTAGTTGTAGGTTCTGAATCTGAAAAATCATTGGATTTTTCTGTGGCCAGGTTGAATTCCTTTCCCTTGTGTAAAATGAAGAATTACTGTTATTTTTGATCACAGGAAGGGACCTCTGGAGATCATTGGGTCCAACCCCTGCCAGAGCAGGACCACATAACCATATAATCTAGTACATGTCACACAGGAGCATATCCAGATGGGTCTTGAAGGTCTCCAGAGAATGAGACTCCACAGCCTGTCTGGGGAGCCTGTTCCAGTGCTCTGTGACCCTTACAGTAAAGAAAGTCTTCCTCGTGTTGAGGTGGAACTTCCTGTGCTGTAATTTACATCCATTGCCCCTTGTCCTATCACAGGGTGCAATGGAGAACAGACTGTCCCCTCCCTCTTGACACCCAGCCCTCAGATATTTATATAAGTTTATTAGATCCCCTCTCAGTGTTCTTTCCAGACTAAAAAGCTCCTGGTCTCAGCCATTCTTCATAAGCCAATGCTCCAGTCCCTTAATCATCCTTGTAGCCCTCTATTGGACTCTCTCAAGTAGATCCCTGTAACTCTTGAAATGGGGAGCCCAAAACTGGATGCAATATTCCAGGCTGGGCCTCACCAGGGTAGAGTAGAGGAGGAGGAGAACCTCCCTCGGTCTGCTAGACACACTCTTCCTAATGCACCCCAGAATACCATTGGCCTTCTTGGCCACAAGGGCACATTGCTGACCCATGAATAACTTGTTATCCACCAGGACTCCCAAGACCTTCTCCAGGGCTGATCACCAGCAGATCACTTCCCCATAACTATATACAGTTAGGTTCACTACTTAGGATTCATAAAATATTTTGGAAAGGAAAGGTAGGAAACATTATTTTGACATTTTAATGTGTCTGAATAACCCTTCAAATCCCCTACTCTACTAATTTCAAAATTTCTGTTTTGGGTGAGAGAATTCCTGATCTTAGCAGACTCACACTATAAATTCAGTAATAGCCCTGGTCCAAAAAGCACCTTGTTCAGTGGAACTGATTAATGTGCCAGTGTTATGCAGTTACCTTTTTGGCCAACCAGAGAGATTGCTGAAGCAGAAAAGCTTGCAGTGGTTACCACCTCTGTCAAACATAATTTTCCATCTGGAATCCAACACCATTGTGGGTTATGGTGTGTTTTGATATGCAATATAAGTGAACTTTTTTTTTCCCCTTGTATCATCATCAGCTGTAACAGTAAAGTTAAAGCAGTACAATCTTCCATTAAAAAAACACCCTTGAAAAATATCCCTTTTAAGGGTTTGCAAGCACAACCCAAACCTCTCTCAAATAAATGAAAGGCTCATAACAAATGTTCACTTAAAAGCTTCAGTGGAAGTTCAGCCCCCTGATTGAATCTCTTTCCATGAGAAATTCATCTTTAAGGAAATAAAATAGGAGGTGTGATCTTTGCTTTCCTCTCCTCTGGGCTGAGCAGAACTCTGTTCTCTGCTTTGAGGTGGAGAGAAGATGAAACCTTCAAAGTTACCATCTTCATTTAATACCTATGACACCAGTGCCCTGTCCTGAGTTTAACCTCAGGAATCAGTTCTGGGGAGCACTAAATTATGGCAATGCCAAGACAGGCATTTTATGCCACTCTACAGTGTCACTTTAACCAGCATTTTTAGTCACTGAATATTCCTATGGTTTAGCTGCCTTGGTACTCGGTGCTTTTGCTGCCAGGAAGAGATATAGCTTGAGTTAAAAAGCAGAGCTAGGCTAAGGACTGGAGCAGAAGCAACACACATCAGGCAGGAAGGTAAATGTTCACTTGTCCTGTTGGTGATCCAGAGGGAAAATGAAGATGCTGTGTCCCATACAAAGATGGTAAATGACAAATTCTGTGGCTTTGCTAAAATCTGCTCTTACAGAGGCAGATGAGAGCATTCAAGCCTGATTGGCAAGGGCTGTTAAACATCTGGCTCAAGCCTAACATGTCTTTTCAGGAAACTGAAATCAGAAATTTTGCAATTAACATCCCTTCTCCAAATTGTACTTTGCTGCTTGGGTCATTAAACTCACTGCCTGCAGAGACTCTGAGAGGTAAGGAGCATCTGAGCCATCCAGTCTAGTTCTCTGCAGTCTGGACATGGTAAAATGAGACCAGCGCTGAAGTTCAGGGTTTTGAATGCCGCAGGAGTCACTAAGAATAATGGCGAGTGGCTGGTGCCATATAAACCAGCACCACACCAGGAGATTTCTGCACTGAGGCTGTAAGCTCACCCCCTTCATCTAGAATTCAATGAGGAGTGGAAATAATGACAGCTTATGGGAGTGTGGCACTGCTAAGAGGCACTGCCTGAGATAATAGGAGTTTCCATTTTACATATCTGTCCGAAGCTGTGGTGGTATAGGGTAGCTTCCTGGCAAGGTTTCACTTCTGATGCTTGTTCTGAACAAGAGGACACCAAAAAAGAAAAACTAGCAGAATCTAGAGATGTTTAGGCCTTGTTTTAATTTGCTAGTACTCTGATTTATTTATTTTAATTCCATCAGAGAGTTATTTTATATGTAATGCCATAGAAGAGAATTGCTTGTTTTGGCTAATTACATAGTCCTGTGATCACTGGCTTGTTCAACGTTTTAAATTCACTGTTTCAAAGTCTTCCCTCTTCAATGGCTTAATGCAGCTAAGCAGATATGTGTCAGATATTTATAAGAAACATGAAAGTGAATAAAATTGGAGAAGTCAGATAAATTAGGAGTCTGGGGATGTTTGCTTTGGCTCTTCAAGAGAGTTCTGCTATGTGAGGAGTTTACTCCCTGACAGTTTATTTCTAGTTTGTTTCTCCCACTCTCTTCACTATTATATGTGATTAGTTTTTACTCTTCTGGGTTTGTAACCATGCTTGGGTGAATAGTTACTCTAGAGCACATCTTCCACTTATATTGAATATACCACTCCTTCAGCGCTGGCAAGAGAAGGCATTTTAGACAACACATTAATATTCAAATGCTCTCTAAAACTGAATTCCTTTGTAGATCAGTATTGTACTTCTGCTCTTTCAAGGGCAGGACAAATTCAAAAGCATCTGTATCATTGGCTTTCTAAAATAATCTGTTGCGTAGATCAGTGGTTTCAGGAACAGACTGTTAATTGTATTGCTTTAGGCTCTTCTAGGAGACAAGGATGGTGAGATAAGAACCTAAGTATAAGAGAATCTGGTTTCTAGCACAATCATACCAAATCAAGCTCATAAGCTGTTAAACATATGAAGGGTAAGTTGGAAAAATTATCAGGAAAATTCAATAGCATAGGTCCCAGAGCTATTGCCTTTTCTTCTTTGTTGAAACTTTGAAGAAAAGATATTTTTTTCATGGCTGATACTTTGATATTTAGATATTTGCATGTTTGATTGCTGCTTACAGCCCAGCAAAGCACACACTGTGTTGTGAGGCAGATAAACACGTCTTACAGATTTTTACAAACATTAAAGATGTCACTTTTTACTCCTCAGAATCACAACCTACGAACCATCATGGGACAAAATGCTCTGGCATTTGATGTTACATGACCTTTGGTTGCTAATAGCATAGTCACAGCTATTTATAAAATACAATAGAGTTTTGCCTACACTCTTGACATAAATGTCAAGTGCCCTGCAGTGTTGTGTACTGTTCCTAGAGAAACGATCCATTAAAACCATCCATAGGAGAGACCAAGTATTCATAACAGTCCAGAAACAAATTATGGTCTCATAGAATAATAGAGAAAATTGGCTGGCTTGCATAGACCATATCGACATGCAAGAAAAGCTAACCTCTTCATTAACTGCTTCCCATGATAGAACTAAGGACATCCTGTCTCCAAGAGGAACACGCAGGCTTCATTTAGCTTTCTGCCTTAGGCTCTTCATTACAACTAAGCAAGGCTGTGCAGCTGGACAAAAAGAAAATGTGTAGAGTGCATCAGTGAAGACAAATTGATGTCAATAGAGAAGTGCAAGAGTGAGAAAAAAGTAATGGTTTGCAAACATAAGTCCTTTAGCTGATCCCCAGGTTGCATGGGGGCAGGGAAGAGAAGTCCTAGTTCATTCTTTGAGATGCATTGGACAATAGTGCACATGAGGAAATGGGGGCCTTTCAGAAGGAGGTTTATACTGTGAAAGTGCCAAATGCCTGTCTGTCTTGATCTTTTGCTGTCCTTACAGCATATGCATAAGCATCTGTACAGTATTACTGAAAAATCTCCTCTTCAGGGGAACTAAACCTCCTTCTTTTCAAAATGCTTCTTTCAGGGCAGGGCAAACAGAGGATCTCAGTAGAGCTATATCTTTTTCTGCCTTCTCCCTTTCTCTGTGCCAGTCCTTCTTTTGACTTTTGCTTATGCTACCCAGGCTTTCCAGGCCTACAACCTTGGGGCCAGAATTGCATTTTACACCCTTTTATTTTCCAGAAGTAGTGGCAATTTGTGCTACCCTCAAAGTGAAACGAAAACTTCTTACCCCTTTGGAACAAGTGACACATGGTACTTCTCATTTTTGAGTATTTGAGCATGTATTTTTCCTTTGATGTCCAGGTGAATTCACAGGAACACAGGATGTTAGGGGTTGGAAAGGACCTCTGGAAATCATTGAGTCCAACCCCTTGCCAGAGCACAGGTCACACAGGAATGCCTCCAGATGGGTTTTGAAAGTCTCCAGAGAAGGAGACTCCAATCCAATTCACTGTGGTTTGCATTGTGACCAGTTTAGGCTGTGCCTTTAAGAAAGGGACACTTTCTGAACACTCTGGGCGAATGTTTTGATATTAGAATGAAAACATTGATATGCTAATTCAATTTCATTGGTGGGACCCAGTTGTAGTTTTTTTGTTTAGTCTTTCAGTCGGCGCCCAACGTGGGGCACGAATTAAAAATATGTGGTGGAGTAGGAAGGTTCCCCCCCCACACAAAAGAATTCCACAGCTAACTCAGCCGGAGAAGCAGATGAAAGCTGTATTTTACAAGCAGATATGGAATGCAATGAATATGTACAAAAATATACAATATTTACAATATATACAGAAATATACAGCAAAGTATGTAATACAGGAAACCTTTCCCCAACCCCCCCCTGCGGCCAGGGGGTTCGGCCTGCCCCTCCCTTCTCCCTCCCTACCTCCCCTTTTTCCCAAAAGGGTTAGAGAGAGAGAGAAAGGAAGGTAATTAAAAGGGGAAAACTTTGTTAAAGCTCAAAGCGAATGCAAAAAGTTAGTTTTCTTATCTGGTTAGAGAGGAATCGTAGAGAGAAACGAGCCAGCTCACAGCACAGGGAGAAGAAGAAAGACGACTGCCGACTGACTCCCCCGACTGAAAGACTAAACAAAAAAACTACAACTGGGTCCCACCAATGAAATTGAATTAGCATATCAATGTTTTCATTCTAATATCAAAACATTCACCCAGAGTGTTCAGAAAGTGTCCCTTTCTTAAAGGCACAGCCTAAACCGGTCACATGCATCTTTCTGACCTATATCTCCCACTGATATCTCATGCCACAGTTCTCTTTTTGTCCCATTTAAAATGCATGTCTTCTGGCACATGGACTGGTTTTAGTCTCTGTTTGTCTAGCACTTAGCACACTGACATCTTAGTTATAGGTGGTGTTCCAAGTACTGAAGCAATATCAAGAATACTCACTAGTGTAATAAACTGTGATTAATTTACCCCTATATCTCACTATGATGTCTCACTCTATAGTGAGATATATCACTATCTATAGTGAGATAGAGAGTACTCACTATCACTCCCTTTCCTATGGCAAAGAAACCAAGTCAACCTCAAAACCTTTGCAACTGTACTGTTGTTTACCACACCAGAAAGACTGTAAAAATATCTATTAAAAACATACCTAAAACTCAAAACCTTTTCATAACATTATATTGTAGATTTGTAATCTTCCCTAAGGAAACTAAATTAATTTGTAGGAATTTTTTTAAATATTTTTTTGGTTTTGATTGTTTTTCTTTAAACCAAGTGAGGCAGGGATAGTAAATAATTCTTTGTAGTATCTCTGGAGATAATTGGCTGGAAAATTATAGGGTGATAACTATTAACCAGCTTGAGGTCACTCATCTAGACATTAGCACCACTGAGGTATTCTGAGTAACAAGAACATGTCCTTCAGAGAAGGATCAATTAAATGCAGAAGTTGAAAGAGGAGAAGCTGAATTCACAACACAGTGTACCTTTTAGAGAATTAGAACTGCCAGAGTTTAAGGGTAGAGATGAGTTTCTGACTTACCATAGTCTGAGTTCCATCACTTGCATGTATATCTGATAACAAACAAATTTGTTGTAAAGGAGAAGATTTAAGAGAAGGAAGGCTCAATTTAAAGAAAAAATATAACATGGAAATAGTTGGTTTATTAAAATGAAAATATTTCCCTAACCTGCATTTTCAGTTCTACCAGGCTGCAGTTCCAGCTGGAGAAGGCCCTCTCTTCTTTTTCAGCCTGGGCTGGAGGATGCAGCTCCACCACAATTCTGAATTCACCAGGAGTTTTGCCATTGGCAGTAATAAGAATTTGATTGTGCTTTCCCTCAAGAAGACAATTACTACATGATGAAGAGCCTACCAAACAAGATATGATAGTTTCCTACAGTGGGCTTAAAGGCAATGGCAAGCCAGATTTAGCCTTATGAATTTCTTATTGGCAAGGCACACCCAGTGACTGCTGTTTCTTACACACCCTGCTTAGTTTGTTAAGAGGCTGAGTGAGGTCATGCAGAGACACTTTAAGCTGCTTTGCACGCTCTGTGCAAAGGGACTATGCTCAAAGGAAACCACCACAGATTCTTGCTTCAGGAACAATGGGAATGGTCTCTCCTTTTAAGTTCAACCTGTATTCAACAATTTAAAACCAGAACACTCTCACTCATCCTGGGAGGGTATGTTTTCTGAAGTTCTTTCCCCTGTCCTTTCTGACTTTAAGAGGATTCTAACTCACAGCCCTCAGCCACATGAGAATGAATGTTTTGGCTAGAAATAGTGCTAAGCAAAATTCTAGTTTTAAGATTATTTTTCTTATGCATATATTCAGTAGTGGTTATTTAGCATGTCTCCAGCTATAGAGAAAACAAGTGTCTGGTCCATCTGGAAATAACCTCCAGGTTCTCACAATGACCTTCCCCCATTTTCCTGCCCTGGTGCCCTCCGTACTCTCAGTTACGGCCCTCTCTTTGTGCTATTCTTCTTTAAGCTAAAATAGGGTGGAAACCAAGATTGTTTAGGCTCCTACTTTGTGCTTAAACTTTTAGTGATGCTGGAAGGGCTTGAGACCACCTATAAACTGTAGAGTAGATGTGCTTTGTGGTACTCCCTACAGTCTTGGACCCTCAGTTATTCAGATTTGGGATTTGCTCAGTCTGCATATCTGCTCTCTTTTGGATTGTGTAGTTCCTGGTTCACCCTACTGAGTCAGGAAGCGGACGGAAATCTCCACATTGCCTCTGCACAAATTCCCCTGAGCCCTGCTTCAAAAGCATAGTTTGTCCATCTTGACAACAGAGCAAATTCTTGTTCCTCTTTGAGGGAGGCAAAATCCTGCATTTTGTCCCTGGGTGCCTAGGTTTCGGATGCGTGCAGTGAGCAGCCTTTATCCAGTGCCTCATTTTGGCTTCTCTAAAGGCAAACACAATGTGGGACAGAGGGCAAAGAGAAATTAATTACAGCCTTTGCTTTCTCTGTTGCAGGAGACTCTGACAGAGAGGTCTCTCCAAGCCCTGTCCATGCTAAATGGGTTGTTCAGTAGAAGGAACAGAAAACAGAATCCCCTAAGATTTATGAACAGGCTACAAACACTATAGGGTATAGAAGAGAAATGCATAGCTGTTATCCTGGCCATGCTGCTTAAAACAGGCTTATCCATTCTCAGAATAGGCAATCTAGGGGCCAGATTCATGTGGAGAACACATCTCCTTGGCATAGCCATCCGGAAGAGGTTGTCTTCAGATGGTTTTCCTCTGCAAATATATAATACAATAATAATACAATAAACCAGGTTGGAAGAGACCTTCAAGATCATTGCGTCCAACCCATCAAACAACTAGATCATGTCACCAAGCACCCCATCATGTCTCCTCCTGAACACCTCCAATGACAGTGACCCCACCACCTCCCCAGGCAGCCCATTCCAATGGGGAATCAGTTATGTGACTCATTTTTCAGCTTCAAACACTCCAGATACATGTATTGGAAGACCAAAGGGCAGTTTGTAAGATCTCTCCTGCCTTCTAAAATACCCAGGCTTCCTCAATACCCTCAGAAGCTTAAAAACCACTGCACTTCAGAGAAGGACACAGATTTTATTATTATTTTTTTTTAATTTTTAAACTTTCAATCACTTTTTGTCTTGCATTAAAACTATTTTGTTTTCAGAAGCTTTCAGCATGAATTATGTAGCAGATCACAGGCCAGCATCACACCATTCCCCAAAGAAAAGGGGCATATAATGGAACGCAAATTAAAATGCACGTTTAAGTACAAAGCACTGGGAGTGGTCTGTAACATCACTTTAAGAAATGTAAACGAGCGAATTCTAGCACCCACACTTTAAAAACTACAGCGCAGCCTAACATCTTCCAGATGTGGAGCTGATTAGAGCTGAAGTTGGATTACAACCTGCAGTTACAAAGCTTTTCTTCGCTGCAGAATGTAGAGAGTAAAGATTTGCTGAAGCATAGGAAAAGGAAGGAGCTGAACCTTACTCTGCCAAAAACTCTACTAATTAGCATGTGTATGTTACTGGCAATCAAGAGAAAAAGAGGAGTGGTTCCCATTATTGCTAATTTCTTTATTACTGAGGCTGGTAGAACTTCTTACAGGAAGGATGCAGCAGAGAAGATGGATGATGATAATCTCCTATTTCTACATGGAGCCAACTGCTTTTCACAAGCAAGCACACCCTGGAGGCACAAAGGCATAAATACCCAGCTACAGCCTGTAGCCAGATAAATAAGTGGCTGAAATTTTCCATCAGGGCAAAATAACCTGGGTTTGTGCAGATCTCCTGTGTGGAAATCTGTGTGTCATCTGGGGCAAGGACAGGCATAGGTGCCACACAGCACTCTGATGTTTTCTTGAAAGCTGCATTTGTCCTGGAGCCAGAGAAGTAGCTCTTACCTTTCCAAGAAAGGATTCCCAGAAGATGTAGTTGCCTTTCCATTTGAAAGTCTCTAAGCTCCCTACCAACATGAACCCTTCTGGAGCTGGTGAAAGGTTCCTTGCAAGACTATGAAGGATCTTACTGTTGTTGCAGCAAGGTGCAGGTTGATCTTTTTTCTCAAGTAGCAAGTGATAGAGCAAGAGTAAATGGCCTCAAGTTGTGCCAAGGGAGGTTTAGATTGGATATTAGGAAAAGCCTTCTCTGAAAAAAGTTGTCAAGCCTTGGATCAGACTGCTCAGGGAAGTGGTGGAGTCACCATCCTTGTAGGTATTCAAAAGATGTGCAAATGTAGTGCTTCAGGACATGGTTTAGTGGTAGACTTGGCAGTGCTGACCTAACAGTTGTTCTCAAAGCTCTTAAAGGTCTTTTTGGACCTAAATAGTTCTATGATTCTGTTTGGGCAGGTGATTGTGACTCAGGTAAGCTAAGCATTCTCAAAAGTTACATACTGACTCTGCTGCAGCTCTGCAAACAGCATGGATCATATCTGAATGCTGCCTTACTTCCCATGCTGCTTAGGCTCCCAAAGACTTGCTTCAGCTTGTACTGGGCTCATTGTACAACCAGAGTTCACTTCTTTGAGAGCAGAGCCTTCCTTCATTACTCCAGAGGCTGGGTTAGGTATCAAGGTGAGACATCCTCAGGTCTCTCATAGATGCAGGGAGAGTTCCTCCTGCTGTCTGTCAAGAAGGAAGTTGTAAGATTTTTTGCTTTCCTTAGGGTACAGGATAAGAGGAGTCAGGCAACACATTTTCTCCATGCTGAGCATGTGGCATTTTTTAAAAGTCTGAATATAAGTGGGTCAGTAATCATTAGAGATGAACACAGAAAAGAAATCTCACATGTTACCACCAAAGCCTCAGTGTTCAGCAGCTGCACTGAATATGATGTGATAGAGGAACCTTTCTGAATAATTATTGGCATCTCTAGGAAAGTGCCATGTGCAGCATGCACATCAAAAATGCCCTGGAGCAGAAAAATAGCTGCAGTGCTACTAATGCTGCTCTGTAGTTTGCCACAGCTAACTTACATGATTTAGGTTTACTTGGAAAATCACTGGACAGACTATGAAACTGGTTCCCTGGAGGCCAGTGACAAGTGGAGTCCCTCAGGGAACAATACTGGAACCAGACTTGTTTAACAACTTCATGGATGATGTGGACAGTGGCATTGAGTGCACCCTCAGCAAGTTCACTGATGACACCAAGCTGTGTGGTGAGGTAGACACGCTGGAGGAAAGGGGTCCATCCAGAGGGACCTTAACAGGCTGGAAAGGTGGGCCCATGACAACCTCATGAGGTTCAACAAAACAAAATTCAAGGTCCCAGGCACCGATGTAGGCTGGACAGAGACTGGCTTGAGAGAAGCTGTGAAGAAAAGGACTTGGGGGTACTGGAAGAAGTTGAACATGAGCCACTGGTGTGCACTTGCAGCCCAGAAAGCCAGTCACATCCTGGGCTGCATCAAGAGAAATAGGTTAAGGGGGTGATTCTCCCCCTCTAATCTGCTCTGGTGAGACCCCACCTGGAGCACTGTGTCCAGCTCTGGAGTTCCTATTACAGGAGAGACATGGAAGTGATGGAACATGTCCAGAGAAGGGCCACAAGGATGATCAGGGGCCTGGAGCACCTCTTCTGTGGAGACAGACTGAGAGAATGGGGGCTATTCAGTCTGGAGAAGAGAAGCTTCTGAGGAGACATTATTGCAGCCTTCCAGTATCTAAAAGGGGCCTACAAGAAAGCTGGGGAGGGACTTTTAGGGTGTCAGGTAATGATAGGACTAGGGGGAATGGAACAAAACTAGAAATGGGTAGATTCAGATTGGATGTTAGGAAGAAATTCTTCCCCATGAGGGTGGTGAGACACTGGAACAGACTGCCCTGGGAGGTGGTAGAAGCCACATCCCTGGAGGTTTTTAAGGCCAGGCTGGATGTGGCTCTGAGCAACTTGATCTAGTGTGAGGTGTCCCTGCCCATGGCAGGGGTTGAACTGGATGATCTTTGAAGTCCCTTCCAACCCTAACAATTCTGTGAAGAGTTTGAGTCATAGAATTATAGAATTGTTTCAGTTGGAAAAGACCACTAAGATCATCGACTCCATCTGTCAGATGGAGACCACCATGACCATTAAGCCATGTCCCAAAGTGCCATGTTTCCTGAACACCTCCAGGGGCAGTGATTCCACCACCTCCCTGGGCAATCTGTTCCAGTGCTTGACTTCCCTTTCAGTAAAGAATTTTTTCATAATATTCAATCTAAATCTCCCCTGGTACACTTTGTTCTGTCACCTGATACTGTGGAGAAGAGACTGACTACCACCTCACTACAGCCTCCTTTCAGGTAGTTGTAGAGAGCAATGAGGTGTCCCCTCAGCTGCTTCTTCTCCAGATTAAACAATCCCAGTTCCCCCAGCCATTCCTTCTAAGACTTGTTCTCTAGTTAAGTTTGTAACCTTTTTGATAACTACTCATGTAACTGCATATGGCTTGTCATAACTACATGTCCTTGCAAGAAAAATCTGTTCATGTTGAAACAGGGTGTGAATAACTTAGAAAGAAGCAACAAACATTTAAAAGGCAAAGATGGCTGGGAGCAGCAGAGGGGGAGGATAAATCAAAGTGAGTGATATGCAGAATGTAGTGAGGAATGGAGGGAAGAAAAGATGTCTTCTGCTCTTCCTCTGGCCAAATAAAGAGATCAACAAGGAAATAACTGCAAATCATCAGCCTGAAGAAAGATGTAGAAAGCAGACTAAGTTCAAGGAGAAGCATGCACCAGAATGCAACAGTTCCAGCAGGAATGTCTGTTTAAAACTGCATAGCTGCAGAATGACTCCATTTATTACAGTTTAATTTATTGGCTGCTGACAACCCGCTCTGTTCTGAACAACTACAGTGCATTTTCTGTCCTCACAAGTATTTAGTTTAGCTAGGAAAAAAATAGATTAATTAAGACCTTTCACAGTGTCTTCACTGTATTTTAAAGGAGAGCTGTTGCAGCATCTCATTCATGCATTCACTGTTTTTTACTGGCTGTTGCACACAAGAAGGAAGCTGCTTATCAAAAAGTGTGACCTGATTCGCCCATTTTTCTTGCAATTTCTTTCTCCTCTTCCTTTCCAGAGCGAAGTCCTTAGCATAGACCAGAGGTTGGGATGGACCTGCTCCATCCATGTCCTATACAAACATAGGGCACTCTTGGGACATGGTGTGGAGAACAATGCAGAGAAAACAGTAGGGACCATGCGCCCACTGTAAGGACATTCCTCCTGTTCTGCTCCTTGTAGTGCAATCCTGCAGCCAAAGCAGTTCACAGCCATGGTTTTTGTGTTGAATTTGTACCACTGTGTGCACACAAAATATTACACAACATTCTATATTGCCCAAACCACAGCAAGACAGCATGCAGAGGCAGACTAACTGTCCTTCAGAAAACATGTGTATTCATACAGTTTCAGTGGTGAAAGGAGGGACTATTTCTGATGTTTATCAGTTGGAGGTGAAGGATGACTCACAAAAGTCTTTCTGTTCATTTAAAAGAGAAAAAAAAAAAAAAAAAACAACCAACCAACCAAACAACAAACCAAACCCAAACCAACCAACCAACCCAACCCCCCAAAACCAGAAAGAACTCCCAAAACATCACAGTTTATCTTGCTGCCCACTGCTGTAGCTCCTCTTCACAAAATCTAATTCCATGTGATTTGGGATTGCAATCACTGCAGTTGAGAATGGAGCACATTAATTGCACTTATTGCTTATGTCTGTATGATGGGGTCCCATAGCAGCAAGACAAGCACGTCTAGAGGTGGAACACTTTTCTACTCATTACCAAGTGGCTGAATTTCTGATGGAGAATACTACATAGTCATTGAAATGGCAGTAACTCAGGTTGTAACAAAGAACCTGAGACATACTAATAAAAGCCCCATTTCTATTTTATAAGTCACATAACAGATGAAACATTCAGTGCTTCTTATGGTGAACAGGCTACTTATTAAGCAGAGTCTATGACTCTATTTCATTTTAAAATTGCCATATTTTCCAATTATTCTACTTTTTTAGATGATTTTTTCCCCCACGTTTAAAACAGGGTATTTCTAGCCTGAACTATAAGTAACAAACAATAGAAGTTGCTATAGAAACAGAAAAGGCATTTTGGAGAATGAAAATACAGGAAAAAATATTGCTCACTATTTGTCTGCTGCAGACAGTAAGATAGAATCAATACATATAGGTGTGCACAGGTACCCATATGTACATATGGATATATATGGCTTTCACAGAATCACAGAATTATTGAGGCTGGAAGAGACCTCTGACATCATCCAGTCCAGCCTCTGACCTAACCCCACCACATCACTAAACCATGCAACCAAGTGCCACATCCAATCTTTTCTTAAAGACCTCCAGTGATGGTGACTCCACCACCTCCCTGGGCAGTCCATCCCAGTGCCTAATCAGCCTTTCTGTGAGGAAGTGCTTCCTCATATCCAACCTAAATATCCCCTGGCACAGCTTCATCCCATGCCCTCTTGTTCTGTCACTAGTCGCCAGGGAGAAGAGTCTGACCCCCACCTGACTACAGCTTCCTTTTAGGTAGTTGTAGAGAGTGATAAGGTCCCCTCTAAGTCTCCTCCAAGCTGAACAACCTCGGCTCCCTCAGCCTCTCCTCATAACACTTTCCCTCCAGCCCCTCACCAGTCTTGTCACTCTCCTATGGACCTGCTCCAGCACCTCAATATTATTCCTGAAGTGAGGGACCAGAACTGCACACAGTGCATGAGGTGAGGCTTCACCAGTGCCTTCATCAGGCACACTGCTGGCTTATGTTCCACTGCTGTCACCCAGCACTCCCAGGTTGTTCTCAGCCAGGCTGCTCTCCAGCCACTCATCTGCCAGTCTGTAGTGTTGCATGGGGTTGTTGTGTTATTGAATCTCATACCATTGGCTTCAGCCCACTGCCCCTGACTGTCCAGGTCACTGTGCTGCATCCTCTTACCCTCCATGAGATCCATGCTCCCTCCCAACTCCGTGTCATCCACAAATTTAGTAACACTGGGCTCTATCCCCTCATCTTTACTGTATCTATGAATTCTTCAGTTCTCATCATTGTATCCTAACATTTAACTGAATTTTGGCATCTCTACACTACCAGACTGTTACCCCCAGCTATATAAAACTATTTTGTAATTAGGTGCCCTATGAGCATCTTTGTATCCAGTCATCCAGACCACTGCAGGTAAAACTGATGAGATGCACACTCAGCACAGCTAAAGGCAGGTGCCTTGGAGGAAGTTGTGGGGGGAAAAGCTGTTCAGTCTAAATAATCTTCCATCATTTGACCCTCATCACACAGAGCATTGAACATTGCTAATATAAGGAACTCACCCAGCTCTTTTATTTCCAACCTCAATCAGCCTCTACCACACAGCCATTCTGATTTTCCTTTTGAAGTCCTTTGCTTTTTCTCTTGGTTGTAAAAATAAACTTCATGTTCTAACAACTTTAAACTAAACAAAGGTAATTTCCAGTCACAGGATTTGTGTTATTTCTGCAGTCCATATCTCAAATGCTGTGCAGTCTCTAAGGCTTATCTATACAGAGGTTAATATGGATGAAGTATCATATCATTTTAAGCTGCTGGGAAACAGACTCAAAAATGAGTTTAACAACATGGATTATGAACCAGATCCATAGGAAAAATATTGTATCGATTACACTTTGCATAGTCATTAGATTGCAACAAAATACATCAGGTGTTTCATAGCCAAGGTGCCCACAAGAGTGGCCCTGAAATACAATTCTTGCTTCTGCTCTTAAACATTTTATTTAGCTTCATTGTTCATTGTAATGACATTGTATAGGTCAGCCTTACAATCATTCTCTGTTAAGAACAGGTCAGAAAAATATCTCTTAAAGTGAATTTAGAAATAGTTGGTCCAGTCTTGAGGGAGGAGAGGCTGTATGTAAGGGAATTAACTGAATAAGAATTAAAACCCCTTCCATAACTATTTTTTATGCATTCTGTTATTGCTAGACTAGTTCAATTCTATCTTAAGAACAAGATTATCCTTCTGCTTCAAGAATTCATAAATAATGCTGGCAAACCACTCAGGACCAGATTTCTTAGTACTTAGGAGCCCCAAAGAGGAGATGGTTTCTTAACTGTGATTGCCAAGAAGATCCTGAAAATCATGCTAGGTGTTTTCTGCATGTTGGTTGCCCAAATACCTTTGTGAGCTGTTATTTTCACAGGCTGTCATCAATTGTGAGCTTCTGGTTTCACAGCTGTATGCCTGACTGGGGTCTTAGTGTCTGTTTTGCAGGAGAGCTGTGGACTCACAGCGTAACTTTGTTAGAGAAGCTGTCCTGGCATATCTGGAGCTGTGTTTAAGTCCAAACCCAAACAACAGTGACAGCAAACCAAACCAACCAAACTGTGGTAGTTTTAGGCTATGCTTTTAAAATTTTGAGCAGAAAAATATAAAAATATAAACAATTCACTATTGGATGTAAAAAGGAAAACGAAATATAATTCTAAAGAATTTCATTGGAGAAATATCTGCTATAAGACTGGCTGTACCAAAGAAGCTGGGATTGTTCAGCCTGGAGAAGAGGAGGCTCAGGGGAGATCTTATTGCTGTCTACAACTACCTGAAGGGTGGTTGTAGCCAGGAGGGGGTTGGTCTCTTCTACCAGGCAACCAGCAGCAGAACAAGAGGACACAGTCTCAAGCTGCACCAGGCGAAGTTTAGGCTCGAGGTGAGGAGAAAGTTCTTCACAGAGAGAGTTGTTAGCCACTGGAATGGGCTGCCCGGGAAGGTGGTGGAGTCACCGTCCCTGGAGGTGTTCAAGAGGGGATTGGATGTGGCACTTGGTGCCATGGTTTAGTGGTCATGAGATCTTGGGTGACAGGTTGGACTTGATGATCTTTGAGGCCTTTTCCAAACTTATTGATCTATGATTCTATGAAAGCAATCTTTTGTATTCTGGGGGCTTCTCTTCTCTGCTCACTTTGCTCGGGAGAGATTAACCTGCTTTTGCTGACCTTGGCTGCATTGTTTTGGTTAAGTCTAACTGCTACTTTCTCTCTGCTCCTTTCTCCCTTTGGACAGGTGGTGGGGGATAAGGGGGACAGCTTCCCTGGTCTCTGACCTGGGGGATTTTTGTGTTATTTGTTAATTGTAACTATTGTAACTACTGTATATTTTGTACATATTCATTGCATTCCATTGCAGACTGTAGTTTTGCCTATAAATACAGCTTCCATTTGCTTCCAGCTGAGCTGGTCTGGCAAAGTTAATGGGGGGGAAATTTCAACCCACCACACAAACCAACCAAAATCCCCACTCCACACCACCCACCCCCCAAAAACCAATAAAAGTAATGTCTAACATTGTGTTCCAAGACTTGGATGTATCTCCCTAGGTAGAGAGGCCTCCTCTGGAGAGCAATCTGGAGGAATCTTCTCTGATTGCCAGAAGGTTGCTCAGTCTGAAGGAAATCCGCCCACTGCACCATTTAGACAGAATCCACTGGGTACCCAAAGGCAGGGTTTTAGCTTGCAACCATTTGTTTTTTCTTAGTTCATGGTTTTAAAAAAAAACAATAGTGAGGAAGGGTTTGGAGCATTATGATGTAATGAGGAGTACAATGAAAGTCTTCAAGAGAAAATTAATTTTTTTAACTTCCAGGCAGGACTGGAAAAATGTTCATGTTATAGAGACTAGGAGCATGCAGAGAATGGCAAGGGAATAGCAATATACAAGGCAAGATTTCTAGATAAAGATTAGAAAGTGACCCTTCAGTTAGAGACCATATCCTAATCCACACTCTCCTCAGAGTGTGAGACTCAGAGGCAGCCCAAGTCCTGACATTTTCAACCTTAGGTCTTTTCTTTGTTCTGTTGGCCAGAGTAGAGGAAAAAGGTTAGTCCACACCTACCTCTTTACACATACTTTTAGGCTTGCAAGTGGTTTAACCTTCATTACTGCTTATGGAAGCGAGTATAATTTCCTAATTCAGATGTATATCAGCACCTTTACATTACCCACCAGCAGAAGTAATTTACATGGTCATTGCTCTGCACACATTCTTGAGTAAGGCAATTTTCCATTCTGGTAACACGCAAGTAGTGTGTTGCTTTTTAATATGCACGTCACTCTCTCCGACTCAAGCTCCTCAGTTCTTGAATACATCCTTGTTAAAGAGAACAGATGGTTTCAGTTTCTCTAGATGAACTCTCAAGGGTGACTTCAAATCTGGGCAATACAACTGTCTGGTTGGTTGAATTGTAATGCAGGCCTCAGTGCCTTTGTGATGTTATTCCAGTCCTGCCTGGTTCTCTTATCCTTTCTGTCTCTCTTTAATGCTAGACTGCCTTTGCAACAAGAATAAAAAACCAGCAAACTTCTCCAGACCAGTCTTTTGTCTGTTAATACCCACTTAAAATAGATAGCCAGCTAATTCCAATTCAGTATTAACAGTGAGGGCATGAGAGGAAAGGATAGTCAGGAAATTAAAGTCCAATGTGGTGAAAATTTCTCAACAGCAACAAGGGTTCTGTTTACAGCCTACCCATGTGGTGCTCCCTCCTCTGTTGAATTACACCTTTCAATCAGCAGTAACACTATGTCAAACTGAAGAGATATCCTACCTTTGGAGGACTTGTTGCTAATTGAAATTTAATTAAAAATGACCAGGAACAAAAGAAATGTTTTGATTTCCCAAATAAATACCTTTTCAAAACCTCTGTAATTCCTAAGAATATAATCAAAACAAAATGGACTTTTAGGACTAGCTTGAGCCAGCAGTGTGCCCAGGTGGCCATGAAGGCCAACAGCATCCTGGCCTGGATCAAGAGCAGTGTGACCAGCAGGAGTAGGGAAGTGATTGTGGCCCTGTACTTGGCCCTAGTGAGGCCACAGCTTGAGTACCGTGTTCAATTGTGTGTTCCACAGTTTAAGACAGACATTGAGGTCCCGCAAAGTGTCCAGAGGAAAGTAACAAGGTTGGGAGGGGTTTGGAGGGCATGGCATACAAGGAGAGGCCATGTGAATTGGTATTGTTTAACCTAGAGAAGAGAAGGCCAAGGGGACACCTTATTGCTCTCCACAACTACCTGAAAAGAGGTGGTAGCGAGGCTGGTGTTGGTCTCTTCTCCCTTGTAACTAGCAATAGGATGAGCAGATATGGTCTTAAGTTGTGCCAGGGGAGAATTAGATTGGGCATTAGGGAAAATTTCTTTACTGAAAGTGTGGTGAGGTGTTGGAATAGGTTGGCCAGGCAAATGTGGAGTTGCCATCCCTGGAGGTGCTCAAGAAGCTGTAGATGTGGTACTTCAGAATATAGTTTAGTGGTCCATGGTGGATGGGTTACATTTGGACCCAATGAACTTAAAGGCCTTTTCCAGCCTTAGTGAGTCTATGATCCTCTGACGACTACATAGTTGTTTAGTGATAATCTTATAGAATGCCTATTCTTTGAGACATGAGTGTTGAGATATTTTCTCTTGCTTCCCTGCTATGACAATGGAGTCAGCAACATGATCATCCTCTTCTCCCTTGAAATGCCTCTGACTTTTTCTCTAATAATACAGCATCTGGGTTGTTATTTCCTATCAAAACTTTATTGACTCCCAGCAGGCCATTTGCAAATGATAGATTAACTCTAACCTCATTAATATACAACACATTTTTAAAAGAAAGAGCTTGAAAGAACTATAATGCACTACATTATTTCCCAAAGAGTAATACACACAGTGGGTGAGATCAATGGTCAGTATGCAGCCCAGCAGCCTTAATTTGTTTCTTTTGTATGATGTGAGCAAAATACTGGTTATTATATGTGCTTTCTGAATAAATCTTCTGCAGAAATTACTTAGTTGGGCAGAGGTGGAGAAATATTCTCAGACATTAAAGAGTGTGCTTAACATGAGCAACCAATACAAAGAATTTTGTCTATCTTACTTCTGTTGAGATGGATGAAAGAACTCCTTGGGGTTGAAGACAGACTCCTGGCGGTTTGAAAATGGAACTCTACATCAGATGTTACTTGTAGGTGTCCATGTTTCACTGACTCCATCAGGTCCTGCACATTAGGTTGTGCATTAGCCCATTTTTACAAGGAAGTCAGCTCTTTGTGTCACTGGACAGTAGGTGATCAAGAATAGGCCCAGACAGCATGAGGGGAGAAGAAAGAAAGTATGTGAGCAGGCTCTAATGATGGGACATACAAAGAGCTATATGCTACCAACAAGAACCTGGAAAGCCTGCAGATTGCAATAAGATCTTGCAAGTGCAGCCTAGTGTGACAGAAGGAAATGAAAGTGATTTAGGGTTTCTGCTGGAGGCTTCTGCTGTAACCCATGTCTTGGCTTAGCCTAGTGTTTGGAGTTTTGTTGTATTGGGGTTTTTTTATTTCTTTTTTTAATTTATTTTATTCTTCCTGACAGGTACAGATTTCATCTCTCTCTCTCTCTCTCTAGCGGCAGTTGCTGTTTTCCCAGTCTTTCACTGTGACCTGCATTTTGCCTACCAATTGGGAATGCCACTTGCAAATCACCTTTGGAAGAGATGTGGCTGGAGCCAGAATAATTCTCAGGTGTCTTCTGATTTAAAAATAAAAACCACAACGAATATGAGAAAGCAGAATTTTGACTTAAAATCATTCCTCTAAAATGTGATGATAGAATCCTGAGCACAGTAGCAGGATGCGCTAGCCAAATCCTTTGCGGTATTCTCTTTACCAGTCAACCATACCATTCAGAAATTCAGTTAGTTCTGTCAAGTAGGAATGCCTCTTTCTTGCTCTTTCTACTGCCCTCTAAATCCCTTTGTGAAACCAAGTATCAGGTCAGCTCTTTCAATAGAGCACTGATGGTATTCTCTAAATTTGGACCTGAGTATCTTTTCTAGAAGTCTTCTCTCTGAAACTAGAATGTCTGTTCTAGTTCACAGAATCACATAGAATTGTCAGGGTTGGAATAGACCCCAAGGATCATCTGGGTCCAACCCCCTGCAGGGCAGGGACACCCTCCACTTGATCAGGCTGCCCAGAACCACATCCTTCTTGGCCTTAAAACATCCAGGGATGGGGCTTCCACCATCTCCCTGAGCAACCTGTTCCAGTGTCTCACCACTCTCATGGTGAAGAGCTTCTTCCTCATGTCCATGCCCCCTAGTCCTTTCATGATCTGACACCCTAAAAAGTCCCTCACCAGCTTTCTTGTAGACCCCCTTGAGATACTGGAAGTCCACAATAAGGTCTCCTCAGAGCCATCTCTTCTCCAAAACTGAACCACCCCAATTGTCTGAGCCTGTCCTCACAGTGGAGGTACTCTAGCCCTCTGATCATCCTTGTGGCCCTTCTCTGGACACATTTCAGCATGTCCAGATCTTTCTTGTAATAGAGGCTCCAGAACTGGACACAGTACTCCAGGTGGAGTCTCACGAGAGCAGCTGTTGTACCTTACACCTGATGGTATTAGCATTAAATAGTCTTGGCTGGTTCTCTTCTGGTTTGTATTTAACCAAAGAAATTGAGCCAGACTATGCCAATGGTCTGCCTCCATTATTAACTATTGCACCAGTTCTGGTGCTGCTGCTCACAGATGTTACAAGGAAAGATTTAATCTTGTCCCAGACAGAGATCTTAATCTTGTGGGACTGTATACTTTTTCCTAGGGGCCAAAAAAGACAACTGATAACAGCAGTCCTATTGCCCTTCAGCTTCAGTTTGCTATGGGAGGGGTTCATGGTCTGAAAAAAATCTAAATAAAAAGATTGGGATAAGTCACTGATGTTAGTGTTAGACCACGAACTGATTTCCTGGGACATTACAGGAAACAATCTAACTTGCTGATATCTCATCCTTAGCCTTCTGAGATCTGTCACAAAGTAACTGTGAAGCCATCTAGTATGTGTGCTGTTAATTTCATATAATGAAAGTTTTTTAACCAAGATGTCTCATGGTGATAAGTCCAATACCTTGGAGAAATCTACATGTATTTTATTAACCAGATCATCTTTATCAGTCAAACCTATAAGCCTTTTTTTCAGGAAGAAATAATGGCTTTATTGCATAGAATCATAGAATAGTTCAAGTTAGGAAAGACCTTTAAGATCAAATCCAACCGTTAACCTAACACTGCCAAACACTAAGCCATGTCACTAAGCACCACATCCACGTGTCTTTAAAATACATCTAGGTATGATGACTCCAGTAGTTCCATGGGCAGCCTTTTCCAATGCTTTACAACCCTTTCAGTAAAGAGATTTGTCATTATATCTAACGTAAACTTCCCTTGGTGCAACTTGAGGCCATTTCCTCTCATCCTATTGCTTGCTACTTTGGAGAAGAGACCAAAACTCACTTCACTATAGCCTCCTTGCAGGTAGCTGTAGCGAGCAATAAGGTCTCCCTCAGCCTCCTCTTCTCCAGACTAAATAACTCCATTTTCTTCAGCTGCACCTCATAAGATTTGTTCTTTAGACCTTTCACCATCTTTGTTGCGTTTCTTTGACAGGTTCCAGCACCTCACCATTTTTCTTGCAGTGAGAGGCCCAAAACTGAACACAGTATTTGGGGTGTGCCCTCAGCAGTTTTGAATACAGGGGTACAATAACTTCCCTATCCCTGCTGGCCATGCTGTTTCTGATACAGGCCAGGATGGATGCTGTTGGCCTTCTAGGCCATGTGGGCACACTCCTGGCTCATCTTCAGCTGGCTGTTGACCAACATCTACGGGTCCTTTTCTGCTGGGCAGGTTTCCAGATTTGCTTGTAGTATTGTATTTAATAAAACCTACCTCATATGTTGCCTGGCATGAAGGATATTTTTAACTTTTAATTCTTTGTGAATAGACTCACACTTCAACTTTTCCAAGTATTTTAAACAGAGTCAGTGTCACGATAATTGTCCCTAATTCCCTCATCCATCCCTTCTGCCCTTTTCTACTATTGGGAATGCAGTTCTCCAGTCCTTTGGAATTTCCTGATTTCCCAAGAGTTAGTCAATATTGACAGGTCCCCAGAGGTTCCTTTAAATCAAATGCAAAACAAGTTATCAGATACAATTTGCTTTAAGTTTCTGAGCCCAGGGGTGACTTCTGTGTGCCTTCCTTTCCTGGTCATCACCAGGCTTTTTTTCTGGGGACAGTGTCCAGCTGTGATATGGCTACTCCATGGGCCAGGTTTAGAAAAATAGGCAGTGATAATTAGGTGGCTTTCTGCATTACATTTTTATAAAGTTATCATCTAATCTAAACCTGGGGATTTATCCAACCTGCTGTTTTTCTTGTTTCTTTTGTTCTCTTTTGAGTCTTATTATACACAGTTCCATTAATTATTAAATATTAGTACTTTATTGATTCTTTCATCTTCACTTTTCAGTCTACATTGTTAAACTTGCAAAATATATTGAAGACCATTTACTTCAATTTTCCCTCCTGTTTCCCACTTATTAGTCAGATACCTTATTGCTGGTTTCCTGCCTTCTTTTAGCTGGGATGCATTCTAGCTCAGATCAGTCCTTTTTTGTGTCTATATGATGACGGCTTTTTGGCAAGATATTGATTAGTCAGATACCTTATTGGTGGTTTCCTCTCATCTTCTAGCTGGGAAGAATTCTAGCTCAGATAGTCCTTTTTTTGTGTGCCTATATGATGATGGTTTCTTGGCAGGATATTGACTTGACTGCTCATAAAGATTCTTGGTATTCATTAATGCTTTGTATGTTCAATGTATATTCTCATTTTGTTTAGCTAGGCAGGTGTTTAAACTTTGGAAAATCATTTTCAGGTTTCAAATAGACAAGATGAAAGCATCATGTTCACTTTCATGAAGATAAAGCATATGTCCTGATGGCTGCTGCATGTGGTTTACAGCTACTTCTGTATTGTATCCTCATTCAATTAATTTCACAGCCCCAGTCTGTGATGTTCAGGCCATGAGATGCTGAAGTGCTGTCTGTTGCATGGAACTCTCCAAGAGTTTTTGATACTAGTCATTTGAGTTGAGCAGCAAGTATCTTCTAGTTGGTTTAGTGACAGATTGTACTTTTGTTGCTATTGTCCAGCTATTAAACTGTGTGGTACATCTAGATAAACATTTCTTGTCACCAGATCTCATACAATGTTCATAGATTTGTACTGATTAATTACACAGTCTCCTGAGAGAATGAGTTTTGTTGTTCTGTGCTGTTCAGTGTGGGGAGGAGATGTGAGCAGAGAATGACATCTGGAAGGACTGGGTGTTTTGAACATAGATTAAAACCTAGCTCACTGCAAAAGACAGAGCTGGGAAGAAATGAACAATTTTAGCTGAGAGATGCCCAGGAAAACAGACAGATCTCATTCTTTGTATGCCATGACGTAGCATGTAACATATTTGTATACATAATGCATCTTCTGGAATTTTCACATTAAAGTGATGGCTGAGGGAAGATGCATTCATCTGGCAGCTGAAAAAATAACTAACATACCACAGCTATGCCATTCCAGGGACCTCAGATATCTTTGGGACAGGAGAACAAGAAAACTAAATTATTTTGAGATCAACTAATAATAAACAAATTAAGTTCACAGGCTTGCATACCGTGTGAGCCTAGGAAAATGACTGAGCCAAGTGGGCAGGAACTGTGGATTTCTGGAGAGGATCTACAAAGCCTTTGGAATCTGTCACTATGAGGGTCACAGAACACTGAAACAGGTTGCCCAGAGGGGTTGTGGAGTCTTCTTCCCTGGAGACATTCAAAACCCACCTCGAAAGGTTCCTGTGTAAACTTCTTTATGTCGTCCTGCTCTGGAAGGGGTTTGGACTAGATGACTTTTCAAGGTCCCTCCCAACACCTACATTCTGTGATTCTGTAATCATTATGTATCAAACCAAAATTATTTTCATGAAATAATGCATGAGTATAATTGGGATGGCATCATCATATCAAGTGTTTGGTTTGGGATTTTGTGCTGTAAAAATAAGAATTTACTGTCTCACCTCCCATGGTGAGATCCATAAAGAAGATCCAAATTCTTTGATATAAAAACAAAACTAAAACTCTACAAAAAGTTTACTACCCAAACATGCAAGCAGAATGATCATCATCAGCTTTGGTATAATCCCTGCTGTAGCTGTTACCTCTCTCAAAAAATAAAGGAAAAAAATAGCTGATTTCACATAATGCAGAGGCAGAAAGCAGGTCCTAAGAGCTTTCAAAATCAGAGTATGGCCACGAATTGTGTTGTGTAAACATTTTCCCTCCATATCGTATATTTTTCATCTTCCTTCCTTATCTCAAATAAATTTACTCTAAATGCAAAGAATTTCTTGCTGACACTGAAATATTCCTCGAAAGTGTAGCTTGCTTGTATAGGAAAATCTGTAAATTTAGTTAGTTAGTTTATTTGCTTGCAAGATAGATTTATCTGTTAGGGAACTAATTATCATCTGTTAAGGAAGGAAAGGAAGAATTCAGAAGGAAGGAATTCAGAGGGAAGGAATTTGGAAGGAACGAAGGACTTTGGAAGGAATTCTGAAGGAATTAGGGAATTCAGTCTGTCTGAATGTCTGTTGAGATAGAGGGGTCAGCTGCATCTCTGGTGGGTCATGATAAGAATAGAATAGAATAGAATAGAATAGAATAGAATAGAATAGAATAGAATAGAATAGAATAGAATAGAATAGAATAGAATAGAATGAATTGAATTGAATTGAATTGAATTGAATTGAATTGAATTGAATTGAATTAACCAGGTTGGAAAAGACCTTTGAGATCATCGAGTCCAACCTATTATCCAGCACTATCTAATAAACTAAACCATGGCACCAAGCACCCCATCCAGCCTCTTCCTAAACACCTCCAGTGACGATGACTCCCCCACCTCCCTGAGCAGCACGTTCCAATGGCCAATCACTCTTTCTATGAAGAACTTCTTCCTAACATCCAGCCTAGACCTCCCCATGTGCATCTCTGCCTGCATTCCACTGTACATCAGATTTCCCAGAAGTACAGTCACTTCTCTTCCCATCTCCAAATGGTACAAAGCTGGTACTCTCTTCACACCCTCAGAGGCACCTGCTGCCTTACTTTGGTTGTACAGTTATACAAATAAAAAATAAAGGTATATTGTATGTAAAAAAGAAATGCTGGCATACAAGATTTAATGTCCTGGAAATTTTAGCCCAGTGATTCTGCGTGTTGCAGTAAGACACAGAAACAGCCTCAGCTCTGCTGCTGGTGGAAGTGAGCAATTTTTTTTTCCCTGCCAAGTGTTGTCCTGATCCATATAAAAAGAGCAAAAGAAGTAGAAAGAAGTGGTACAAATTGGCTGACTGTCAAGCTTACCGTGCCTTGGCATTCTCTAGCAGACCACAGCAAGATGACATCTCCTAGAAAAGCAAGCAAGAAATGTTATTTGAAGAATTCTGAGTTGATCATGAGATATGCTTAAGTAAGCCTTTCCTATATCAATACTTGGCAGTCTGCAAACATTATTAACATTATCTCCCTTTAAAATCGAATGAACTGTCAGTTTTTTTTAATGGATATATTGTCCATCTAAAGTAGGAAAATGGATTGATTTGCAATTATGTATTTCAGGTAGTTTGATACACATTTCGACATTCTTCTAGTGATGGAATTGTTTTTCTGCATAAATTATAGATAGACTAAAATTTATGCATAATCCAGAAATAGCTGCTCATAGCCAGATTTGCCTTGGACAAATCCACATGTACCAAGAGATCTCCAGAAATGACGATAGTCTCTGGGCATATCTTGAACACATAGATTGAAAAGAGTATACATCTGAATTTACTGAGTGTATGACAATAAAGTTTTAACATGAATTAATGAACTGCACACATGCCAAAGATTTCTTCCTCATGCTTCCCCAATTGAATATTGTCCTGGTAATCAGTAGTGTATGTAGATCTCATTTGGTGTAAAAGTCTTCTCTTAAACTTTCATTGCTGTGTACACACACACATACACATGCCTTCTGCAAAGCTTTCTGTTCATCTATCAGCAGATGTAAATTTATAAGCCCTACTGAGCTAAGCTGTACTTGTAGAGGATTAGAGATTGTAAATGGATAGCTTCACAGTTTTAACAAATGATAAAGCAAGAAATTTCAGCCATACAAAACCTGCTAACCACAGACTCAAAGAATGTTAGGGACTGGAAGGGACCTCAAAAGAGCAGCTAGTCAAACCCCCATGCCAGAACAGCAGCATCTATATCAGATCATATAGGAATGCATTCTCTCTCAGAGAAGGAGACTCCACAACCCCGTGGGCAGCCTCTTCCAGTGTTGTCACCCTCACAATGAAAAAAATTTTCCTCATGTTTCCATGGGACTTCCTATGCCTCAGCTTCCACCCATTGCCCTTTGTTCTGTCATTGGGCATCACTGAGAGAAGCCTAACTCCATCCTCTTGGCAGTCACCCTGTTCATATTTATAAGCATTAATGAGGCCACCCCTCAGTCTCCTCCAAGCTAAAGAGGCCTAGATCCCTCTGAAAACAGAAGAAAATTCAAAGTCCTGATATAGAGTCCCAAAGTTTTGCCAGTTTGGTAAAAGTAATGTTTTTCACTAGCATCCAACAAACACTTTCTGAAGCAACTTCACATTACTGTATATACAAACATGCTTCCATGTCCTGTAGTTGCTGCATTAATTTTTAAGACAACTATTAAGGCTTCAGTCTAACAAGATAATCCAAATAATAAGTCTAATAAATGTCAAGAAGCAAACAGTTTCACCATGCCCAAGCCTCAAGCATAAGATTAAAAACTTGAAAGTCATAGGAATCGCTATGGACTTTGTGTCGAGGAGAACTGCAGTAAGCAGGTATCTATTGTATGAACTGGAAGCATTTCCTTGGCAGGTTGGGCAATCCTTGTCTGGCAGAAATGAAGGCACTTTGTCTTATATGTGAAAATAAGATCATGCTGATGTGTCTGAACAAGACAAAACCATTAGCTTACAATACAATACAATACACCAGGTTGAAAGAGACCAAGATCATCACGTCCAACCCATCAACCAATCCAACCCACCTAAACAACTAAACCATGCAACCAAGCACCCCATCAAGCCTCTTCCTGAACACCTCCAATGAAGGTGACTCCCCGTCTAAGTGTTGTTGGCAGCTTGGCATGACATACAATGTGCAGAGTTCTCAGGAGTAAATAAGTAAAAAATATGTTTCAGCTCATTATGGTGACAAGAGAAGACAGTTTCTACAGAAGTGGGACACAATATGGTGTAGCTCTTCTTCTATTTTTTTTTTTAATGGACTGATTTACACAAGATAAATTATCTTTTACTCCTTTTCTACAAAAAGAAAGCTGTGTGAGAATAGCTGAAAATAGCCACAGACACGATTAAGACTTTATCATGTTCTGAAAAGCAAATTTTCTGGAACCAACAAGTTGACATAAATAACAGCAATTGCATTTAGCAGATTTTCATTCTGAGCTTCAACTTTATGAAGGCTTCTCACACTTTCCATTCTCAAGATATGTTCTGAAGGAAATGAAAGAGATGTGATTTTGAACACAACAGCAGAGAGACATTTCATTACCTAGAGGTGATGCTCCTGCTATTCACATTATACTGTTTTCATTCATGTTATTACAAATGAAGGAACGAAATTGCATTGTCCAAGAACATTTTTTGTTTGGGTGTACATATACTGTAGAATATGTTTGGCAAGGAAAAAGCTATTTATATTTTAAAAAATAATCCCAAGTGTGACTTGTGTACTTCTAGACATAATTTCCAAGCAAGATCTTGATTAGATTGTATCTTTGATTAACTTCTTGATTCTCCCCGACACAATTTCATTTACTTCTCTATAAAGATTCTTTTTAAAATGTAAAGGAGAGAAAATGCCAAGCTTCCCAAGATGCACATAATAAATATACAAATAAATAAATAAAAACCAAGTGAAAGTCAAACTGGTCAAACTGAATGATCAAATGTGTTGATAACCTTGATTTGACAGTCACTTTTCACAGAATCAGCCAGGTTGGAAAAGACCTCAGAAATCATCAAGTCCAACCTATTGCCTAATACCTAACAGCTCATGACAGCTAAACCATGGCTTCAAGTGCCACATCCAATCCTTTTTTGAACACCTCCAGGGATGGAAACTCCATCACCTCCCTGGGCAGCCCATTCCAATAGCCATGAGTCTTTGCCAGGATGTGTCAAGAGCTGTCCTTTATGCCTATAATTTATTCACCTATTCATCTGTTGTGGTTGGTTGAAATTACCCCCCAACTAATTTGGAGAAATCTACTCCCAAAATAAAATTGCCAGACCAGCTCAGTTGTAAGCAAATGAAGCGAAATTTACAAGCAAAACTGCAATGTAGAAACATGAAATGCAATGAAATGTAATGAGTATGTACAAAATATACAATACTTACATAAATTTACAATTTATAAACAACAGAAGAACCCCCTGGACAAAACCAGTGGGTTACCAATAGCTTCCCCCTCTCGGCTCCCTTCCCCTCACTGTAAAGGGGAAAGAGAAATACAGACAAGCAGAGAGTAGCTTGTTAGTTAGCTTGTTAGTTAGCTTTGCCACAACGAGAACACAGCCAAGTTCACCAAGTCAGCAGAAGCAACCAGCTAGCATCAGCTAGAGCAAAGAAGCCAAGAAAGGGAGAGAGTTCATTTATACAACTAACTTTATGTTAGTTATCAGGCCAATGGGATTATTTAGACCTTATAATTGTTTTCCCTTTACACCCAATGGTAATTTATTTACATTCTACCACTTTCTACTCAAGATTTGTGGAAAATTTCCTAGGCATCAACCTAAACCTGCCACATCTGTCTATTATAAATATTGTTGTTTGATTATAGCTTATACTTCTTGTTACCATTCTCTTTTACAGTCTGGTATGGGGCAATTTCTGATTAAACTTCTCTAAAGGAAAACAAAATATATTTTTGGAACCAAAAGCAGATGGGTTCCATTTACCTGTTTTAATTGTTTCTTATTAAAAAAACCCAAAATATTTGTAATCCATATTATTTTTTTTCAGATCATTTAACATTTTCCCCTGTCTTTTTCTCTGTTTCCCTGACCTGTCCTACACTCATTATGTAGATGGCTACATGAGAGCAAAAAGCTTGAAAAACAATCTTCATGGTGACAAATTCACAATGTTTCTTTTGTGTTCCAGGATTCCCATGCTGAGGCTGTTCAGCCTGAAGAAAAGAAGGCTCCATGGAGACCTTATAGTCACCTTCCAGTACCTGAATGGTACCTACAAGAAAACCAGGAAGAGACTTTTTAAAAGGGCTTGTTGTGACAGAACAAGAAGGAATGGATTGAAGATTGAGGAGGGCAGATTTAGACTGGGTATTGGGAAAAAAATTCTTTACAGTAAGGGTAGTGAGACACTGAAACTGGTTGCTCAGGGAGGTTGTGGAGGTTGTGTTCAATACTAGGTTGGGCGAGACCTTGAGCAGCTTAGTCTAGTGGATGGAGTCCCTGCCTGTGGCAGGGGTGTTGGATTCCAACCTAAACCATTCTACCAGTTCTGGAGCCCCTATTACAGGAAGGATGTGGACATGCATGAATGTGTCCAGAGAAGGGCCATGAGGATGATCAGAGGGCTGGAGCACCTCTCCTATGAGGGCAGACTGAAAGAGTTTGGGGTATTCAGTCTGGAGAAGACAAGGCTTTGAGGAGACCTTATTGTGGCCACCTAGTATCTGAAGGGGGCCTACAAGAAAGCTGGGGGGAATGGAAAAAAAAAAAACTAGAAATGGGTAAATTGAGATTGGATTTTAGGAAGAAGTTCTTCCCCATGAGGGTGGTGAGACACTGGCACAGGTTGCCCAGGAAGGTGGTAGAAGCCTCATCCCTGGAGGTTTTTAAGGCCAGGCTGGATGTGGCTCTGAGCAACCTGATGTAGTGTGAGGTGTCCCTGCCCATGGCAAGGGGTTGGAACTGGATGATCCTTGAGGTCCCTTCCAAACCTAACAATTCTATGATTCTATGATACGCTTTCAGCTCTGCTTATAGTGTGGATTTCAGCCATGTCTGTGTGTTTTCCTAAGCACACTCTGACTTTCTTAATGTCATACTATTAAGAACTATAATTTCAAACTATACCATGCACAAACACATAATATTAGCAGGTACACATAAACAAGATCTTAAGAAGGCTCCAGTCATCTCAAGCCTTTCCAAGGGAAAAAAAACTTCAGCTTCCTCAGAAGAGGATTTGAGGTGGCAGGACACACAATTTTTCCTCAGCATTTGTCTAACAAGACAGTTTGACCTAGAAGTTAAAAGCAGAAAGAGTTTCACTTTCTCTTGTCTGTGTTTTGACTTTTTTGACAGCTCTATGAACAAGGTCACCAACTGATCTAATCTGACAGGTTGGCTCTTTTTTTCCCCCCTTGATTTTTGTTGATGGGAATCTGTCCATAAGGGAATAGATGGCAGATACAAAACAGAGAGCAAGTAACCAATATAGGGGTGGGCCAAGAGAGTACTCATCTATCATGGACTCTGCAGACTGGCAAGAGAAAAATAATTTTGCATTAAAAATAATACATTAACATTATTTTTAATTTTAAAATACAAAATCCTTTTGGTAGAATCTGGTAAGAGAAAATAATTAGAAGTTACTCCTAGTCTAATTGTTTCTTGCTGTCGTATTTCCCCTGTATTTTACAGTCAAAATATAGTATTAAACATCACATCAACATAAGGAAAGACAGAGAGACTGAGAAGGAAGAATTTCCATGCGTAAAGGCATGGCTGCAGAGACCAATCCACATTGATCCAGAGAATTCTAACTGATCAGCCACTGGTGAATATGTTATGACACATTATAAAAGACTTGAGACCCAAAAACGTGCTTGTGGTTAACACACTGAAGCAGCTTGTGCTTTCTTGAGGAAACCTGATTGCTAAAAGCCCTCATCTGTTATGCAGTCCACAGGTAAGACATCTTGTCACATAACTCTTCATCCCTGACTGTCATTTCACTCAATTTGCATTTGCATCTCAAGCCTGACTTAATTTCCAAAACTTTTAAAGTTTGCAAGAAGCATAGGCAGAGGTCAAAGATTCTATTCAGATTCTTGCAAGGTTATCACTTGAACAAGTGAGAGGACTTTTCAGTTTCCTAATGACTTTTAAAATTGGTCTTTAAACAAAAATTTACAACCTCTAGGAATAAAAGCTAATCTAAAGCTTGTGGTCCAAATAAGCAGGAAGTGAATTTAAATGTGTATGAATGCATATGTGTATGTAACTTGTTGTTTGTGCTTAACAAATCTTGAAGAGCTACTTTTCTCTGTGACTTAAATGTCATCATTAGGTTTAGTTTATTTAGAAAAAAGAAATACTCAGGTTTAGCTACTCTAAAGCTTCAGATGTTTAATAGTAGTTCATGTGTCTCTATAGCATTGTGCTTTATCTGCTTGTCAGGATTTAATTTCTATTTTAACCAAATGAAAGATCAGCTAATTTTGTTATAAGAATATGAGTGACTATGTGAAGTACAAGGGAATGAATGGGTAAGTGCACATATAAACAACCTAACAGAATAAAAGCAGAAATATAATACAGGACACAAGTTTCTGAAGTGTGCACCTGAAGGCCTGAGCATGCAAATGTCTCCTTCTAGGCACAAATGATTGTGGAAGCTGTCAGTGCAGGCTCTGATAGTGTTACGCAATCACAGAAAGGCTGGAGCTCCTCATGTAGAACACTATCTTCTGTAGTTTTGAAAGTGAAACCTCAGTTAGCAATATTCAGGATGGCTTTAAATCAATGGATTTAAAGAACAGTAATACCTAGTTTCTCAATACAGGCTGTTTCAGTTAAGTGGCCAATGTCACAGAGCAATCATCCATTAAACCAAGCACACAGATCACAGAGTCACAGAATATATCCAGTTGGAAGAGACCTCAAAGATCATCCAGACCAATCCTTGACCCAGCACTGAAGGGTTAACACTAAACTAAGTCCTTAAGCACCAGGTCCACAAACTGCCTGAACACCCCCAGGGATGGTGACTCCACCACTGCCCTGGACAGACCATTCCAATATTTGATAACCTTTTCAGTGAAGAAATATTTCCTAGCATCCAGCCTGAACCTCCCCTGACACAGCTTGAAACCATTTCTGTCACTGGAGGTGTTTAAGAGGAGACTGGATGAGGCACTTGGTGCCATGGTTTAGTTGCTAAGATGGTGTTGGGTGATAGGTTGGACTTGATGATCTTGAACGCCTTTTACAACTTGGTTAATTCTATTCTATTCTCTTCTAGTCTAGTCTAGTCTATTCATTTCCTCTAGTCCTCTCAGTTGTCATCAAGGAGAAGAGGCTGGCTCCCTCCTCACTCCAACACCCGTTCAGGTAATTGTAGAGAGTCTTAAGGTCGCCCCTCAGCCTCCTCTTCTCCAGACTGAATGACCTTAGTTCCCTCAGATGCTACTTACAGATTATGTGCTCCAGGCCCTTCATGAGCCTCATTGCCCTTCTCTGAGCATCTTCCACCATCTTCATATCCTTCCTCTAGTGAGGGGCTGTGATGAAGAGGGAAGGCCCAGAACTGGACACAGTACTTGAGTGCTGAGTACAGGGCAATGATCACCTCCCTGTCCCTGCTGGCCACAGTGTTTCTAGTACAGGCCAGGATGCCATTGGCTTTCTTGGCCACCTGGGCACACTGCTGACTCATACTCAGTAAACTACCAACCAATACCCCAGGGTCCCTCTCCAAGCTGCAGCTTTCCAACCACACATCCCCAGGTCTGTAGCTTAGCTTGGGATTGTTGTAACCCAGATGACTTGCATTAGGCAAATTGGAATGGTCTGAATGCTGTATGCTGTGTGTGTTTATGCACTGTGAGTGTGAGCTCAGGTAGAATTTCTAGGGCCAAGTGAATACCTGGCATCAGTGCAGGGGAATATGGTTATTAAGGGATTGGAAGAAGAATAGTAATTTCATTTAGCTGTTGCAAGTGTGCAAATGCTGCTGTATATCAGAAAATAGAGGCCCATTATAGGCTTTTTATTTCATGGAGTTCACCACATGAAAATTGGTATTCAAGAACTGCTCAATGTGAAGGCTCTCTGGTGTGGGCTTTTTGGTAAATGTAGAGGGACAGTACTTAGTGTGTTCCACCAGGTTTTTTGCTAAAGAAGAAAGTGTGCCAAGAGTACATTAACTACTTTGACACACCCTCCAAGCTCAGAAAGTCTTCCTAGAGATGTTCAATATTGCTATCAATTGCTTTTTGAAAAGATAGTTCAGTGCTACATTTTAAGTGGTCATGTGTTTATCTAATGTATTTGTTACTGGTCCTAATACTGCTCTTGTCAGCCCACCTACTGTATAAATGGCTGCTTAGGTGCAGAGCAATGGATTCACTATCTAGGTCAATAGATTCATAGCCCTTTTGTTCCTCCTCTTTTTCTAAGCAGTGTTACCTCTCTAGCTCCACTCTCATAGGTGGCCTGGAAAAATGAAAGTTGAAACTTTCTCAGGAGAGAAGATCTGTGTTCTGGTTTGGTTTGGAATTGAACTAATTCTGTTCAGTGATTTTGCTTTTCATCTCAGTCTCTTCTAAGTAACTGCACTTTCTGAAGTTATCTCACCTTAAAACCCCTCTTGCATTTATACCACCAGAAACCCCCAGTACAGTGGTGTCTGGCAAACATGGTAGTGCTGGGACCTGGGTCTTCTGAGTCTTCATGTAAGTGAACGTTGATGATGGCAGAGAGGTTGGTTTCTGTCTCACTGTGTAATATTTTTGTTCATACCTCTCCTACTGTCCAGCTCCCTTACTGATATCTGTGCTTTCTTTTCTATCTTCCCTAACTTTGGCAAACAGGTAGGTTACTTATCCTTTTTGTGGGCCTTGTTAAATTGGCAGAGAAATGGCTTTTCTAACAGAAAAAGCAATTTAACAGAATTTTCATGACAATCCCCAAATGGTATAGTCTGTGGTTTAATAGCAGATGCTGAAGTATTCAATTGTCAAGTTGAGTAGAGGGAATAGAGATGATAATAGAGATGGGTGCTAGTCACTGGCTGCAGGCTGAGGTTTCTCTAACACCTTTATGTGTGTGCACTGGCAGGAATCTGGAGATTTCACATGCACCATTCATTTCATCTTCCTTTAAAACTTCCTTATTCTTTTGCATAAAACAGAGCATGCAAACTGATCTAATTTCGTGGTGCCATCAATCACAAAGCCAAAGCTGGAAAGTTTATCCATCCTCTGTCCCAGAACATCAAGTTTATACTGCCAGAGTGCCACTGATTTCCATGTACTTGTTCATGATTTACGTGAAGTCATCAGGTACTTCTACCATGTCACATCAAAGCTCAGTTCCAGCCCTTGACTAAAACTGTTACAAGTGTCTTGATTGTAGTTGATAATGCTCATTTCACTCTAAATATATGTTCTCACCATCTTCTAGTGCTGTGACTTAGCTGTCTGCTAAGTAAGCATCTGTTTGGCTGAGTAGAGACTATTAGGTATTATAGAAATTTGTAGCATTTATAGTTTTGCTCTCATTATAAAACAGTTTATTTCCAAATTTCCCTTCTTCCTCCCCTCCCCTCTCCAGATTATACATAGCAATGAGCTGAATGGTTTCTGCTTTTCTTGTGTGGATGGCATCAATCAGCACTTGCAAAGGATAGTGTATCCTTGGCTCTTCTTGATTGAGATCTGCAGTTTCACATTTACATAATTAATATACACATCCATATTTAATCTGTGCAGATGAAGACAAAGTCATGACTGATTAAATACCACAGAGCTTGGCAAGCTTCCAATGCTGGCAAAAAGCTGTGCTATCATACTTCCCTCTGTGTGGAATTACAACTATTTAGTCAGTGCTGTGACATACGTACCAAGCCTCTCTACAGATGGGAGAGTGGGAGACAGAATAGTAAAGCTACCCTCAGATGCTCCCTTAGACACTCCCATAATGTCCTAGTTACTTGAATAAACTTTTGTTTCATTCTCTTCCTCCTCTCATCTCCACTTCCACTGAAACAGAAGCAGAGCCTGTTGGTCTTGGTTGTGCCAGTTGGCACTGGTGTAAGAGAGGCCTTTTTATCACAGTACCGCAGTATATTAGAAGTTGGAAGGGACCTCAAGAGTCCAACCTCCCTGCCAAAGCAGGATCACTTAGGGTAGTCCACATAGGAATGCATTCAGGTGGGTTTTGAAAGTCTCCGAAGAAGGAGCTTCCACAACCTCCCTGGGCAGCCTGTTCCAGTGCTCTGTCACCCTCACTGTAAAGAAGTTTCTCCTCATGTTGTGGTGAAATCTTCTGTGTTCAAGCCTGTACCTGTTGTTCCTTGTCATATTAGTGTACATCACTGAAAAGAGCTTGGCCCCCTCCACTTGACACCCACCCCTCAGATATGTATAGACATTGGTGAGATCCCCTCTCAGTCTTCTCCAGACTAAACAGCCCCAGGTCTCAGTCTCTCTTCATAGGGGAGGTGCTCAAGTCCCCTAATCATCCTCGTGGCTCTCTGTTGGATTCTCTCCCGCTGTTCTCTGTCTCTTTTGAACTGGGGAGCCCAAAACTGGACACAGTATTCCAGGTATAGTCTTATCAGGGCAGAGTAGAGAGGTAGAACAACTTCCCTAGCCATGCTGGTCACACTTTTCTTGATGCATCCCAAGATACCATTGGCTCTCTTGGCCACAAGGGCACATTGTTGTCCCATGATGAACTTGCTGTCCACCAGCACTCCAAGGTCTTTCTCTGTAGAGCTGCTTTCCAGCAGGGCAGCTCCTAACCTGTGCTGCCTGTTGCTATTCCTCCCCAGACGCAGGACCCTGCACTTGTCCTTATTGAACATCATGAGGTTTGCCTGCACCCAGCTCTCCAGCCTGTCCAGATCTTATAAGTCTGTAAATCTTCCATAGTTGCAGAGGTAAAGAGAGGGCAACATGTTCATCACTAACACTTCTGTGCTGTTGCAACAGGGACCAAGAGAAGCCGGGTGTGGCTACATAGGAACTTGTATTGCATCATGCTATATTCAAGCTCCAAATACAAGACCTCAGATTCCCCCTCTCCTTCTTTTTAACTTTATGCATCTGACAGAGGTGCCTTCCTTCAGTTCAGTCTGCTCCCAGATGCCCTGTGTGAGTCAGTAGGCTCCCTGAAATATCTTAAAGTGAAATGAGGTGAATTGATCTGTACTTTTGTGTCTGTTTGAAGCAGAGTAAGAGATGACATTTTAAAATTAGAAATGGACAAGTGGCTGCCAATGGCAGATGGTCCAGTATGACTGAGGAACTTAGGCAAGAAACAGCAGAATTTGGTGTGTCTTGCCTTCTCCTACATCCCAGTGGAGATTTGGACCACCAGAAGTGGCTCTGAGTAATCACTTTGTTAATTTTATGCCATATGTGATCCCCTGAGGAACTCTGTGCTTGCCAGCAGCTATGAATTCAATAGAAAGTAAGTAGAATCAGAGTGGTTTGAGTTGGAAGGAGCCTTTAAGATCATCCGGTTCCAAACCCACTGCCATACTTGGATACTGTACCTCCACAGATGCCACATCAAGTAATGAAGATAATGATAGATAAGTCACCACTTCAGAAAAAATTTCTTCTTATCTCTGCTCTTAGAGACAGTCCAAACTTCTTTCTATTTTCCAAAGGAGAGGGAGGGAAACATGCAAACCTCCTTAACCCTCAAAGAACATCTGAACACTCATTTTCCTGCAGAATTAATAAGGCAATTACAATTAAGAAGTCATATTAAATGTTATAATTGTTTCAGAATTTAGACTTATCACTGTTAGGCCTTGGGGCTGCAAGTCTTTTCCTCAGAGTTCACCCCACATATTCCTTTCCATCAGCTCAAATCAAGAAACTCAGTTTACAGGAATGGATCTTGTCCACCAGAATGCAAACTCTTAGCATTGTATGCTGAGACAGCAGATTGTGTTCATGATTACATTAATGGCAACAGTAACAATGAATGGAGTGGTCTGATAGTCTTCCTTTAAGATAGGCTAACCATAACACTTGTTTCTTTCTTTTAAAGACATAATTGTATTTTTCATGGGTGCACACAAGAACACAACCAGTAGTTCCAGTAATCTGTAATGATTCAGAAACAGTACAATTTTATCTCCTAAAGGTAACATCTGAGCTGGCATCAGAAGAAACTTTTTCATCCCAGAGGAAGCAGCTCTTTGAAAAGGTTTGGTGTTCTCTGTGAGGAATATACACCAAAGAATTGCACAGGATCTTTGTCCTGCTGCTCAGAACAGATGAACCATGTTTGGGTCCCCTGGACAGCAAGACACAGGAGCCAGGAAGCAGCTGTTCCCCTGTTTTCTGGCAATCTTAAAACCACAAACATTTTTCTTTTGTTAGAGCACCAATATTTTGCTTATATATCTTGATTCTTGGGTTTTGTTCACAATAAAACCCAAGAATACCTGTGGGTATATATCTGATAGTAAGCATATTTCTTAGTCCAGTAAGACATGTTGGAATTATTTCAGTATATGTATAATATAAAACTCAAAGACAGATAACTGCTTCCTAATATTCTCTCAGATCAAACATCTTGAAGTCTGCAGCCTTCTACAATACATTTCCTTCTGTTCAACCTTCTTCTAATAGTGATACCAAGTGACATGGGAAAGTAAAAGGGCTACATGCTCAATAACACAGCACATTCCGCTCAAAATCACCCAGAAGTAAAGCAGATCTAGCTGATAGACCAGGAAAAATAGATCAATTCACCCTTCTTGACAATTGGCAACATGGATTAAAATGATGTTTTCACTTGGCTGAAAGCCTGGACCGTGGGATCTGACAAGCTCAATAGGGTTGAATCTAGTCAGTGGCTGGGTAGAATGACTGAAGAGGAGGAATGCTGAAGAAGCTTAGGAAATGGTAGTAACAATGTCTGCAATTCTTTAACTCAGCACTAAATATTCAGTACATGAGATTAGGTGATATATTCCTATTATTAAAGTAGCTGAGGGTCTGCCATGCAATGGAAGATAATCCATTGAGTGATACTTTTAATTTTACCTCATTATTCAGTCTATAATTTAAAGCAGTATGTATGTCTGTGGTACCTAAATGCCTCTACACCATAACAACAAATTGTATTTTTACTGAGCTTGTAACTTGTTTGAGGATCAGGTCATCTGAGTACACAAGGTCTCACAATACAGCTCTACCATGACCTCTCCAGGCTGAAGGGTGCACTTCCTTTCATCTATACCTTCTCAACAACACAGGTGAAAATGAAGTGCCATTGACAAGTGACTTTAGTCTGAAAAGTGACATTGCTGAAGTGGCTCGTTGGAAGTCTCATGATAATTCTATCTCTTCAGATTGCTCAGTGCAAACATGAGAAAAATAGTTGTAACTTTTACTTTCCTGGTAACTTACCAATTTTGTCATCTTCCACTCTAAATATATTGTGCTGTCACCCTCTGGCATCAAAGAAAAGACATGGGGAGAAAAAGGCTAGTGCAGAAGAATGTCTGAACTCAAGTGGAGAGTTTGCCTAATATGCAGTGGAGGTGGACGTGGTGTTCACACAGGTGAGCTTTAGGCATCTAATCTGAGTGTTTAAGTAAAGCCAAGAGTCCTTTAGAAGTCTCCAGTGATAGCACCCAAGGTAGGGACCTAGCTTTCTTCAGGCCAGGCAATCTACTCAGTCAGTAGGCACACAAAATAAAAGGGTCAGTTTTATCATGATTAGCATTACGTGACATGCAGTAACTGCACTTGGAGCAAAGAAACCAGCCACAAGCTAGCTGAGAGGGTTCAGAAGGGGTGTGCAAAGGTTAAAGAGACCACAGTCTGCCTCTCAGACATACCTATTTGATAACCCTCTGCCCATGACTACTTATGTGAAGAAATCACTTTTTATATTTTGGATATTAAAGAACAGGAAATTAACTTTTACTTCAGAGCTTCACCTTATAGTCAATCCATTTAAGCACTGCTCCACCCAGGAAGACAGATTTAGAAATCAGCAGAGCTCAATGGTTTTCAGTGCATGGTCCATAGAAACTCTGGGCATAAAAAGACCACTTTCAAGTAGTCAGCAGAAAGTAAGTATCAAAGCAGGATTTTGTCAAAGAATTTATGATCACTGTAGAAGAGCCTGGACTCATCTGGGAATGCTTTAGAATTCACTAAAAATATATATTTAAAATTGGAAAGCACTATCCCAGGAAAGTGGATACGAATAAACTGGACAGGAACAGTTTTGCCAGTGCCTTTTACTGCAAATGAAGTTTAGTAAAACTTTCAAGAATGTGACTAGCTGGATGATTCAGGGTAGGTTATTTCAAAACAGGAGAAGGGAGGAACACATGAAATATTGAAAAGCAGAAAGAAGTTTCCATAGGTTGGGCTTGGTGGCAAATATATCTTGGCTGAAGTCTCTTGTATGAGGAGTTAATCTGAAAAGAGGTGGGAAAAAAACTATGTTTGCATGATATATCAATGGACTGGTTTTAGTGGCACAGGTTTTGTTTCTCCAGTGCCAGTTAGAAATGTGTGTCTTTCACATCCTGATGAGAGTAATCCAGATCATTTCCTCCTAGCTAGCTCTATTGTTTGTTTTACGGCACAGTTTGTCCTTTGCTCTCTATCTTCCCAGAAAAATAATATGTCATTTGCTCTCCATAGTGGATTCTGGTGCAAGATGTTCTATGCCTGTATAAAATGATGCTTAAGGACTGTATCTTGAAAAAATAATTTATTATATAACTGCAGAGATTTGTTGCTGTCTCTTGCAAGATTCAATTATTCCTAGATGAAACAGTGGCTTCACAAAAATTAATGACTGTTTCTACTTCTGTACAACAACAATTAATTTTTAGTGTTTTCCTCTTCCCATGTCTCCCACAGATGAAGCTTCCTTTGCCTCATAAAATAATGAGTCTAGCTTCTTGTGAGACACTTCCCATGACAGTGAAAAAATGTGAAGTATATCCAAACAGATAAGTGCACTTCCCTTGGATGGTTCAGAATAGGTAGAAAACAGAAAATAATCTCCTACACTAGTAAATATTACATCTTTCTCCATGCTCTCCCTGAAGTCTCATCAACAGCCTCCAGTCTGTCGAGAATCACAGAATCACAGAATGTTAGGGGCTGGAAGGGACCTCGAGAGATCCTCTAGTCCAGTCCCCTTGCCAGAGCAGAATCACCTACACCAGATCACATAGGAACTCATCCAGAAGGGTCTTGAATATCTTCAGAGATGGAGACTCCACAACTCCCCTGGGCAGCCTGTTCAGTGGTGTCATCAGACTTGGCTCTGTGGCATGGTGCAAAAATCATATTGTAGCTTCTCATTCCTTACTGCACCTCAGCTTGAGCTGCCTGTCCTCACATTTCAAGCTCTGCTATTGGCTGCTAAAGCATCTTTCTCATGAGGGCACCCCTTAACAGGATTAAGCAACTGTATTAAATCCAAATTGAATTGTGGACTCATTGCACTCGCATTTGATTCTATTACAGATTTCATTTGTTTCATTTCATTATTTACTGCCAGAAAGTGGACAATTCCCTTTTAGCAGCAGGCACCAGACTTATGGAGTGAAGGCACAATCTGCCTGAAAAGAGTTAGCCCAACTGCAGAGTCCCGAGACCATGACACATCTATTAAAAAACCCCACTTATATAGGAAACCAATAGATCATTTTAATATATTTATGTCTGAAGTATGGGTCAGGGGACAAAATTGATGATAGTTAAAAACCAGTGCACTTAGAAAATAAAAATAGATAAATTCACATGGCCAAAGATTTGGATTGTATTTTAATTTGGTAAAATCAATATCTGCTTCATATTTCTGGAAGGAGAAGGCAAAGACTAATGAAACTGACACAATATATTTTCTGTAATGTTATTGAGGTGTGAATTAGAAAGAAGAATGTTGGAAGTGTCCATAACTCATACACAGCATATATGAATTTCTTCATCTGCTTTTACTGACTCGTTTATTGCAGAAATCAATAAGATGAACAAATATTTTCGGTATTCTTCCAGCCATTCTCACCAGTGTCTGAAAGTAGTGTGTATAAGAAAAGCTTCAAAATGTTGTAATGTTGCAGCAAGCAATACACATTTAACCTCGGAACGACATACCAGATGGTTTTAAATATGTCATATTTACTATAAATGAAGCAGTAAAAACAATGGTAGCTCAAACCTAATATCAGCTGAAGGTTAAAAACAGATCTTTGTCAGTTTTACAAGGAAGCTTGATCAAATTCTAGCTTCAGATGGGTAGTTTAACCTAAAATATTTTCCTTGCATGTACTGACAAGGAACCGGTGCATCGCAACAAACCAAGCTACATCATGGGCCAGGTTTGGTAATACTTGATGGTTAGAAAGGAGAACAGTAACTACGGCCATACCACCCAGAGAATGCAGGATCTTGTCTGATCTCGGAAGCTCAGCAGGGTTGGGCCTGATTAGTACTTGGATGGGAGACCATCCGGGAATACTGGGACCAGTCGTGTCTGACATCTTTGTTGGTGACATCCTGGGCTACATCAAGAGACGCATAGCCAGCAGGTCAAGGGAGTACTGGAGCACCCATCTGGAGTACTGTGTCCAGTTCCAGAGCCACTATTACAAGAAGGATCTGGATATGCTGGAACATGTCCAGAGAAGGGGCATGAGGATGATCAGAAGGCTGGAGCACCTCTCCTGTGAGGACAGACTGAAAGAGTTGGGGCTGTTCAGTCTGGAGAAGACAAGACTTCAAGGAGACCTAATTGTGGCCTTCCAGTATCTGAAGGGGACCTACAAGAAAGCTGGGGAGGGACTTTTTAGGGTGTCAGGTAGTGACAGGACTAGGGAGAATGGAACAGAACTAGAAATGGGTAGCTTCAGATTGGATATTAAGAAGAAGTTCTTTCCCATGAGGGTGGTGAGACACTGGAACAGGTTGCCCAGGGAGGTGGTAGAAGCCCCATCTGTGGAGGTTTTTAAGGCCAGGCTGGATGTGGCTCTGAACAACCTGATGTAGTGTGAGGTGTCCCTGCCCATGGCAGGAGGGTTGAACAGGATGATTTTTGAAGTCCCTTCCAACCCTGACAATTCTATGATTCTATGATCACTTTTTTTTGCTTCACTGAAAATTTTGAAATGGTAGCTTCTTGTCTCCAAGACAGGGAAAATTCTTTGAAGTCATGAGAGGTAGAAAATCATAATGAAATCACAAAATTATTCACAAATGAAAAGGAAAAATGTTTGTTACTAAGTTCTGCTATTACTACAAGTTTGGTCTGGAGGTCTTAAAGACCATACCGGCTATAAGATATATAAGAGGGTGCTATAGGCCACTTATTGTCTGTTGAGAAGAAATTTTTACCCAATCTTCATTAATAAATGGATGTTAAGCCTCCATTTTGATTTCTATTTAACCTCTGAAAAATTACTGCCTTTCCTTTTACTCCTAGTCAATTAATTTCCTCCTTTTGATTGGTCAGTCTGACCATCTGGTGTGTGCCTTCAAGCTGACTTCTCTTTACAGCCTTTAGTTTGGGGTGCTGTAAGAGTATTCATGTCCTTATAGCTGTTTTGTGCAGTGTGCTGCCAAGGCGACTGAAAGCAGGGGCCTTTCCTCATTGCTTTGGAACTCTGATATCATGGAGGACAGCTTCCTGCCACCCCTACCCTTGTGACACAGAAATGAGGGCTCTAGAACCTGCAGAAGAAGTTGTAAGTAAAGCATGACAAGTTTTTGAGTACAAAAAGATTTGCAAACTGAGCTTCCCAGGTATTAATAATCCATACCGTTGCAGGGTTCAAATTTGCTGAGCTGCTGTCTCCATGTAACATGCTTTCATTGCACCACTGTTATATTGCATGTCTGGGTTTGGTTGTTTTTTTTTTGTTTGTTTGTTTGTTTTTGTTTTGTTTTGTTTTGTTTTGTTTTGTTTTGTTTTTAAGAAAACAAGAAATTTTACGCTAAGAATGAAGGGACAGACCATGTAAACTATTTCCCTTGTGTCAGATGGTACTTGGCACTCTATCATGATACAGCAAGTTATAAGAAATCAATCAACAGTCAAAAGGGAGAAGACACTGAAATGAATTATCAAAGGGAGGCCTCACTCCAGTAAAGAGCATCTTTGTGGCTGATAGAGTAATTGGTGTAGAAGGTAGCAAGTCATATGTTGCAAAGCTAAGAGTGAGGATAACTGGGCTTGGCATCATGTATTAAGGCCAAAGGAGGGGTCTTATTCCATAAATACATGTTTGTTGATGCCAGAAAGTCACAACAAAACTATTTTAAAGACTCAGTGTATGAGTCATTCATTAACATCAGGGATGGGGAATGTGGTGCAATGAAAACAAAGGTTATCTAGAATTCAGCATTTGACTCACCCAAGAAATGTGGCAGAGCATTCATCACATCCCAACCCTGGTTTACACAGCTGAGAACTTTTTGCCCCTAGATAACTAATTTCTTTGTATGAAGAAGACATCTATAAACCTGAATAGGATACTGTAGAGTTTATGTAGCTTTCATCTTAACAATCAAAAAAAAAATCCATGGAGTGAATGAGCAGAACAATGTGCAAACCAATAGAATTCCCACAGCTACATCTGTGCAGTGCCCTCTATTTGTTCATGCAAAATATGAAATCAGACTAAAAACTGGTAAAAATCCACCCATACACATTTACATGAATCAGTGCTATAGGTTTGAGTCAATGCCCTTTTCATTCACTTTTCAAAATTCCACCTAAGTCCATTGCTTAAAAATGTTAACAACAATAACATCAAGAGTCTTCACATTTCTGCACTGTATGTCTTTCTAGAAGGATTCAGATTTAAAACTCACAGTAGATTTGGGAATCATTCCACCAGGAAAGAGAAATGACACTGACCTGTGTATTACTCCCACACTGAAGTGCAGCATTTACAACTTAAACTACCATCTCTAATAGCTATCAGAGTCCTTTGTGGAAACAAGCTGCTGCATAATTTTGTCTGCATATTTTTACTACTGATAAAGCACTGCACCTATGAAATGCTCAGGCATGAGCCATGTTTCCAGTAGTTTCAAACAATAAGCACATGAATAAAACCAAATTCTTCTCATAGACAGTTCACAAAGAGCAAAATTCATCCCCAGGCAGGAGGGTTGGCACAGAGATGTTTCACCTCGCTAAGCTTTCAGAAACCTTCAAAACAGAGCTTTAAATGCAAATCAGCATGCTCAGACTTTGGGCTGGCCTTCTGCTCAGCAGTGAATTTCATCCATTGTGAATTATATGTGAGATGACTTTGATTTGTCACCTAAAAAGAGAAAAATACTAAATGAGTAGGATGCATGATTCATTTCAACTAGATATCCCTACTTGCAATCAGCACTTATTGTCTCTAGTGCTTGTAAAGGACAAAGCAAAGTTTTCTTAGCATCCGGGAAGGAGCTATAGACATTTGTACATAAAAATTGAAAAGAAAGAAAAGGAAGAGGAGACTGGGGGAAGGAGTGCTCAGTGAAATAGATTTTTCCCTACACAGTGACAAGAAAAAGTTTATTACTGAAACAAGAGGCAGCAAAATGGTACCTGTGCTTGCTTTCACAGGAGCTACTGAGCTGCAGCTCTGAAGGAAGCTGCCCAAACTTTCATGTTATTTTGCTGTACTGAAACTTGATAAATATTAATATTACATACTATTCTGGGCAGTGGTAAAATTGCTTAGAGGTTTGAAACTGAAAAGGTATTATGAAGGAAAATCTTAAATACCCTAGAGATTTGGACCTTGAGTTATGAGGAGGGATTAGCCTCTGCTAGCTTCTGTGGCCGGAGGAAGAAATGAGTTAAAATGGGAGACTGTCAGAGAGGTAAGTGAAATCCTGAGATGAACAGATTGAAGGCAGTAAGCTGTTTAAAATAGCAACTAATTTGAAAACAAGATGCCACGGACTAAAATTGGGATGGGATGGGTGGATGCACAAGCAATTCAGACAAAATTACTTCACAGAAAAGAGTCTGCAATTTGGCATGGATGGGAGAAGTCAGCTACTGAAGCATGTGTGTTGTGGAGGGGGTAGAGTGTAAACCCACTGTGAAAAGGAACAAGATGTATTTTTGGACAAGGATAAAATTCAAGGTTGCAGCCACTAATTGGATTTCTGAGGATATGCTGATATTAGCTATGTGTAGATAGGTTGGTATTTTCTGGGTTTGTGAGGACAAACTTTAATAGACTGATGTTTTACCCTGGCAGCTAATGTTGTGGAGTCCTTAAGTCATTTGCAGCGTCAGCCGTAGCTCGTGAAGGTTGGTGGGACTAGCTCCTCAGCTACAATAAGCTTTGTATCAGGCTTCTCTAGTAGAAGCTACTAGAGTTTTACAGTTTCCTCAGGTCTGTAGCTACTCTTGCTTTTTGATTACCAATAAGCCTTTTAAGTGAATTACACCTGTGGGAGAATGATGACTCTTTAAGGCTTTTCTCCTCCAAGTGCTGAATGCCCTTGGAGTCTCCCTTGCTGATTTGTTCAGGAGTCCCTGATGATCATAACTCATCCTGTTGATACTGTTGCTACTACTATCATGATCTCTAGATATTGGTATAAAGTGTAACCTTCGGAACTTAAAGAGTCATAGAGCAGATATTTATGACATCTGAAATCAATATAAGTAACAGCAATATTTACGTCAAAGCACTGAACAGATAATTTTAAACACAAACTTTTGGAGGACCTGCCAGCATTAATGATCAGTGCTCTGATATTGCAAGTACACCTGTCAAAGAGCCACACAGAGCCTGTAATGCAGAGAAGCAGAGTCCCCAGAACTGTGGCTTATACTTCATAAGTTAATGAAGCAGTTTCATTAACTCAGCTATCACAGGGAATGATGGTATACATGAGCAGGTCTAATACATTACACACAGCAAAACGCTGCAGTAAACATATACCCAAGCCAACATGTCACAAGGTGATACCTTGATATCATCTTACAGTTTACAAATACAGTGGGAAATAATGCTGTGACTGCAGTCTTCAAAGGCAACAGGTGAATGTAATGCCAGCAGTGTCTACTCAGTCCTGTAAAGACATCTAGGAGCAGAAATATTGGTATGCTGTAATTTTTTGTCCTCTGATGAAACAAAGCATTTATAGACAGAGATAAATTGTCTAGTTAGACCAGGTTTATAGTGAGTTCTGGTTAGATCTTTTCCTTAAGAAGAGAATCAATGAAACTCATGATATACTATCACAATATGCTCAAGATCTGCATAACTTTATAGTTTATCTTCTCCTATACCCATTAATATAGTGCTGAGTAGGGATGAAGCAGCTGGAATGCAGAAACCTTGGGCATTTCCATCCCTTGAAGGGTTCAACTTTTTAAAGCAATCTTGATTCTGCATTGGTGTATTTGACTTTGAAAGTTCAAATATCCTCCTAGCTTAGCTAAGCCTACCACTGCTGAATTGTACTCTCTGTTTAACTTGCTTTACATCTCTTCTGGTCTGGAAAGAAAAAAAATATTTTTTACTCATGTTGAGTAGCATTTATCAGTCTATTGATTAAATGAGATTTTTTTCCATAATCAGGTGTTACCTAGCATGAACCCAGATGTCACTGGCATCCTGTGAAACGTATTATAAACCAGGGAAGTATAGAAACTTGCTGTTCTAATTTGTTTTAAGTATCAACTCTGATACTTGAAGTATTACAGTCTAGCCCAGAGGAATTTCTGTCAATACAATACAATACAATACAATACAATACAATACAATACAATACAATAAACAATACAATAAACCAGGTTGGAAGAGACCTTCAAGATCATCGCGTCCAACCCATCAAACAACTAGATCATGGCACCAAGCACCCCATCAAGTCTCCTCCTGAACACCTCCAATGACGGTGACCCCACCACCTCCCCAGGCAGCCCATTCCAATGGGCAATCACTCTCTCTGTATAGAACTTCCTCCTAATGTCCAGTCTAAACCTGCCCTGGCGCAGCTTGAGACTGTGTCCTCTTGTTCTGGTGCTGGCTGGCTGGGAGAAGAGACCAACCTCTGCCTGGCTACAAGCTCCCTTAAGGTAGTTGTAGAGAGCAATAAGGTCACCCCTCAGTCTCCTCTTCTCCAGGCTAAGCAACCCCAGCTCCCTCAGCCTCTCTTCATAGGGCTTGTGTTCCAAACCCCTCACCAACTTTGTTGCCCTTCTCTGGACACATTCCAGCAAGTCAACATCCTTCCTAAACTGAGGGGCCCAGAACTGGACACAGGACTCAAGGTGTGGCCTAACCAGTGCAGAGTACAGGGGCAGAATGACCTCCCTGTTCCTGCTGGCCACACTGTTCCTGATGCAGGCCAGGATGCCATTGGCCCTCTTGGCTGCCTGGGCACACTGCAGGCTCATGTTCAGCCTCCCATCAACCAGCACCCCCAGGTCCCTCTCTGCCTGGCCGCTCTCCAGCCACTCTGACCCCAGCCTGTAGCACCGCATGGGGTTGCTGTGGCCAATGTGCAATTTAATTGACACCTCTTTCATATGACTACTTTTAACATTGTAATAGCATATATTTTAAGGAAGAATTGTGTGTTTCCCAAATATATTGGCAAGTTGACTTAAGTGAAGATATGCAAAGGGTATAATTCTCTGTTCAGCTATAAAAGACCGAACAACCACATTTTATTAACAAAATCCACACCATACAAGAACTGTCTCTGTGTTTTCCTCCTTGAGATGAGAAGAAAGTTCTTCACAGAGAGTTGTTAGGCATTGGAATGGGCTGCCCAGGGAGGTGGTGGAGTCACTGTCCCTGGAGGTGTTCAAGAGGGGACTGGACGAGGCACTTGGTGCCATGGTCTAGTAATCATGAGATCTTGGGTGACAGGTTGGACTTAATGATCTTTGAGATCTTTTCCAACCTTATTGATTCTGTGATTCTATGATTCTATGGTTTGTCTTGAGACAAATGCGTGAGTTCAGTTGTTCTGCTTTACCCTCCCATAATCCCTACCACTCTGCAAAGACCTGAGCCAGAAAACTATGCACATCTTCACCCATTCAATGTACAGGGCCAGAAATTCTTGCAGTGATTAATTTTTTTTCCTCACAGAGATCAATAGAAATATATTTTATCATAATCTTAAGATCAATATTAAATAACTAGTCCAAAAAAGAAAATCCCCAACTATAAATTTTCCCTAAAGCTCAGCTTTGGAATCAATTAAATCCATAGGAGGCCCCAGTACATTTTACGGACATTTGAACCATTACTTTTACATTTAACACCATATTTTGATCTAGGAAAGAGTAATAAATAACTCTGTAGCACTAAAGGAAGCCAACAGGGAACACTGGTTGTTTGGAGTGTGTTTTTCAAAACATTTTTCTTTATGTTGCTGGAGGAACTAAATTAGCTGGGAAAACTCAAACTAACAATCAGTTGTCCATCATGGCTCTTTGTGCCCTAATACCATGGCACACAATTGTTTTAGAACATGAAAGGCCAAAAGAACATGCTCCCAGGGACAACCTCATGCTGAAAACCATCAGATAGGTGGTACTTTATGATTGATCCTAAAGCAGTTCAACTTGGGTAATAAAATGTAAGACTGCAGTAAAGTAAATGACAAAGGTTATGAAGGGCAAGGAGGAAATCAAAACTAAATCTAAAGAAACAACAGTGCTCATCTTTGCTCCATTTAACCTTCAGTCGTGGATCACAACAGAGAAATACTTGTCAGCCAAAGAACACAACAGGAAACCAGTTTCACAGTCTGAGGACCGTGCAACTGAACATCTGGCAAACAGAAGGATACAGCTTTGTGGACATCCTCTCAAACATGCTGTAACAACATTGTGAGAATTGCTAGAGGGAGCAAGTAAAGGCAGATTCTGAAAGGATCCCGAATTATTGTCGGACGGTGGTCAGGAGAGGGGTGGAAAATTAAACTACTATTCTGGGCTCTGAAGATTTTCTTTGACTTTTGGTGTAAGTTTATGTTCCCAGAAATGAGAATATCTCAGTGTCAGAGGCATCTGGCTCGGTAAGACTGATTAGAGTCTTCCCCTAACAAGCCTGGCAGGTCTGCAGAGATGTGCAGGGTGGATTTATGACTACACCCACAGTTTACCTGCAGGAAAAGCACCATAGCTACAAGAGCTGGTGGGATTGTGGTGTCTGTACTCAGCCTGGACCTGTAAAGGAAGAGCAAAACTGACCACAGCCTCCAGCCCCTCCTGCAGCCTGCCTTCCAAAGGTGGTGTACATACACTGATACGTGTTGGTGGCAGACACAAGTTCCAATTTTGTTCCTGTGAGACAATCAGAAAACAAAGTAGTAAGACATGAAGGAGTAAGGAGGGAAAAAGCTCCAAAAATCCCTTCCACTCCTTCCTTAGGCCACTGGCTGAATCCCAGCATTAACAGCAGTGATAGCAAGAAAGCAGTTTTCTTCGACTGGCTCCTGAACAGTTTTTCTTTGTCCCTCCATAGCTACACAATGACTGCATAGGGCTCACCTAGGATGCTTGCATTTCATCTACAAAGGCATCCAAAGAAGTATGTGATGAACTGTCCTTCACCACACTCTCAGAGGGATGGAAAAGATGGATGGTGCAAGTTTGTCTATTTAGTGCATGTGTTTGTCTGGTTTTGTTCCAGAGATCTTCCTGAACTTTGAGTCTCCCTCAGCAGAGCAAGTTTCCTCCTTGGGAGACTGTCCTTAGTTTTGGGATATGTTATGTAGCTTTGTGTGAGTGCAGGCTGCAATATTTGCAATATATAGATCTTCTTATTTTCCCTCTTCCTATATTTTTGGCATTGAATCTGTTTGCAAACACCTGCAAATGACAGGATGAGGGGCAATGGCTTTAAGCTGAAGAGCAGATTTAGATTGGATGTTAGTAACAAGCTCTTTACTATGAGGGTGCTGGCACACTGGAACAGGTTGCCCAGAGAGATGGTTGAGGCCTCTTCCCTGGAGATATTCGAGGTGAGGCTCAGTGAGTCCCTGGGCAGCCTGATCTAGTTGGGGATGTCCGTGCTGACTGCGGGGAGGTCAGACTAGATGACCTTTGGAGGTCCCTTCCAGCCTGGGCCATTCTATGATTCTGATTCTGTGATTGTAAAGTTCCAGCCCAGCTCATTACCAACTGCCAAGAGATCACTGTTTGCGATACAAATTGTCAAGGCTGTTTGAGAAAAGAAAATGAAGGGAGGAAAAAACAAAGGGAATTGTTTCAAAGGATGGATGACAAGATGTTGGACAGACAGTCTCCTTCCTTACTCCTCAGACAATCCCCTTCCTTTCCTTTCTTCTATGGCTGGAGCTGAAGGGCAGAAGACTGTTACCAGGACCTCCCTGTGAGCGGAAAACTAAGCAGACACCTGTGCCTTCTCCTTTTATGGCAGTAACCATCCCTCTGTGCCTCCACTCCTTATAATCAATACTAAAGCTCTGATGTTGGTTGACAGCTGCAAAGCCAGGGTCCTTCCCCTGACCTGCTGACAGCAGTGATATTTACCCAAATGCTTCCTGCATTTCTGCATGCTGCTTTTATCTTGTCTTGAAGGAAAATGCTACCTAGTGTCCCATGAATGATCTGGTTATTATCCTAGGAACAGATGTAATTTAAAACAAAACCAGATTGTTTTGTTTGTGGAGCATGGTCACACTGTTAGTACTTGGCTTATACACTAAACTGGTAGCACATATTCTTCTCAGCCTCATTTATTACTGAGCAACGATGCCTTTCTTTTCCACTGATCTCCTAGGTAAGACCCAAACAGAGGAGATGAGCTACTAGGAAATACCCTCACTAGTCCTGCCAGAGGAATATTATTTGGACTTGTACAAAAGTATTCAACCCACCTTTTTCCTTCTGTCTCATACCCTCCCAGCTCAGTTAGATCACATCATCAATGTTTGTTTCATTAATGTCTTCATATAAGACGTATCAGTGCCACTTAGGAGGGATTAGTGTCTAGAAGACAAAACTGTGGGCCCTGGTCACAACTTCTATGGCCATGGGCAGGATTCTCAATTCAGCCTTCTTGAAGATCCTCCTCTTTATCCCTTGGCTCTCATTTCAGGAAGTGTAACTGAGGTGGGGCAAGCACACCACCATGGGAACTGGGACAGTACATAGTGAATTCTTTGACCTTTTAAGCACTTCATGGGATTTTAAAATGTTGTGGTTTTTTGGTTGTTGTTTTTTTTTTTTTTTTTTTTGGTTTTGGGTTTTGGTTTTTTTTTTTTTTGTTTGGGGTGGTTTTTTTTTTTAAGTTTGTGGGTTGGTCTGGTCAGTGAGGACAGCTCTGCTTGGTGACCCGAGTACATGAGTACCTCTCCTATGAGGACAGACTGAAGGAGTTGGGGCTGTTCAGTCTGGAGAAGAGAAGGCTCCCAGGTGACCTCATTGTGGCCTTCCAGTATCTGAAGGGGGCCTACAGGAAGGCTGGGGAGGGACTTCTCAGGATCTCAGGTAGTGATAGGACTAGGGGGAATGGAATGAAGCTGGAGATGGGGAGATTCAGGCTGGATGTGAGGAGGAAGTTCTTCACCATGAGAGTGGTGAAGCCCTGGAATGGGTTGTCCAGGGAGGTGGTTGAGGCCCCATCCCTGGAGGTGTTTAAGACCAGGCTGGATGAGGCTCTGGCCAGCTTGATCTAGTGTAGGGTGTCCCTGCCCATGGCAGGGGGGTTGGAAGTAGATGATCCTTGTGGTCCCTTCCAACCCTGACTGGTCCTATGATTCTATGATTCTATGATTCTATGAGATGTACCTGACAACAGTACCTCTGCCTGAACTTATCTATGCTGTGGGAAGCTACCATTTCTTTATAAGGTATCCTTTGCATTATTATCCTCCCTTTCCTTCTACATGCCTCCCTCTCAGCCTATTCTGCACTTCATTTACTCTCAACAGTGATGGGCTGCAGAAACAAATTCGCCCAGAATGGCCAAGTGCACTTGGGAATGGTGAAAATATGTGGCCCGATCACTGAGATCCATACAGTTTACAGGGGTTTAAATCAGCTATGGATGGTTACAGATGGGAGCTTGCACCCCACATGCTACTCACTTAGACCTTCCCACTGTCCCAGAGACCCAACTAAAATGTTGAGGGATATGGTGAGAATAATAAGAAAAAAAATGGAATCTTACCTCAAATGTGTGTACAGTTATAGCTGCTTTATTTTAAATAAGACTAGAAGAGGTTCATGGAAGGGCAAAGAAAATTACTGGGGGCACGGAAAATCTTATACGAAAAAGGTTGTGCCAGGACTGTTCACCTTAGAAAGGAAACCAATGAAGAAGGATATGATAAAGATATATTAAATCCTGTCTAGTGTAACACTGGTAGCTGAAAATGTTCAAGTAAATTGAAAAGTAGCAATTTCCAGACTGATCAAATAAAACCCTTTTCACACAAGAGATAATTAAGCCATGGAACTCTGTGCTGCAAGGCACCAGGGAGGTCAAAGCACTCAGTGGGATTGCAAAAGGGCAGGATTTCTGTCTGGTGAGGCTCTCTAGACTTGCACTAGCTAGCATTCAAGGGTTTAAGTTATTAACATCTGAATTGCAAGGAACAGATTAAGAATAGCTTTCCAGGGTTAGCAGTGGGAGGTGCTGCCCTGTGATTTCTTACACTTGTTTCTGAAACAACCTCCTCTAGAGGCTAAAGTGGGATTACTGGGGGTGGCTTGGCCACCTGCATAATAAGAACACTGTTGATGACCTCCTTGGGGGTTAAGTCAATCCCCATGCCATCCAGCCATGCTGGTGAGCCTTGGTACACCAGGGAACAAGCCACAAATTATTCTAGTCTGTGGTGCCTCTTGGGAGGCTCCTCCGGTTGGTCTGACTGCCTCCACATCTGAGGTGGTCCAGGTCCAAAACCAGGCCTGATAACCCCTCATTTACTCACAAGATAAATTGCACCTTTGCACATATCATATAGTATTCTTCCTTGTGAGCCCCACCACTGAGCAACTTGTGCTGGACTGTCACTGGCACACTCTGGATGCAGGAGCAGCATGTAGGAGTAAGCAGTCTTTGTGAGTCACTTGATCCTGGAAGGAGGTCCAGAAAGGGCCTAGAAAAATATTAGGTGCAGTTCTGTATCAGTAGTTTTCTTTCAAAAAGACCAAGATTATCCTTTTCATCAATGTGCAGGTGACACTGTGCTCTTGTGCATTTTTTAAGACTTAAAGCCATCTGGAAGGAATATGGCCAAAACTTGACAGAAGGTCTTGGCTTTTGTATGGGTGTTGCTGGGGTCTTCAGGGACTGTGTCTGAAATCCCAAAGTTATTCCTCTGTTTGTCCAGGACTATCAGAGAAAGTCCTTTTCGTTCACACAGAATCAGCACTGCCACAGTGCATTTGTGTTAATCAACCCTTCAGATGACAACCTCTCTGTAGGAAAAGCTGTTGTCTTCAATCTGATTTGAAGCTTCCAAGGAGCTATACAAGAGATTTCTTTATACATAATTTTTGGATTGTGTTCATGATTTTGGGATTATGTTTGTTCTTTCATTCTATATTTATGCAAACGGACTGGGCTTTCCCAGGAAGCTTAGAAGTGGCTTGAAGAACTTCACAGAATCTGGAAGCTTGAAGGGTACCTTGTTAACATAAATGAGCATGTCCTAGAGTTCACTGTGGTTAGAAGGCAGCTGAAATGTGAGGGCAGGAAAGGAAATGACTGCAGAGAAGTCTGTGTCTTTTTGCAGAAGAAATGTGACAGTGTCTGTGCCTGACATAATGTAGTTTAGAAGTACTTAAGTTTTGTCTTCCTGCCTGTACTCCCTGACATACAAGTTATTTATTAATTTTTAATACCAGTTGTGACCTGTCATTCTAATAGCCATGCAGCTTTTTCAATGCAAGAAATGCTCAGGGATACATTACAGCTGGCCCTAGCCTTGCTTAAGAAATGGTTGCACACATATTTCTTAACAATTTCCACTGAGGAAGCAGTGTACACTTGAAAAAATTATCCCCAGACTTCAGATCCCTTCAGAGTCTTTGTCTGAGGAGAATATAGATTCAGATTGGATGTTAGGAAGAAGTTCTTCTCCATGAGGGTGGTGAGACACTGGCACAAGTTGCCCAGGGCGGGGGTGGAGGCCCCATCCCTGAAGGTTTTTATGGCCAGGCTGGATATGGCTGTGAGCAACCTGATCTAGTGGTGAGGTGTCCCTGTCCATGAGCAGGAGGGGTTTGGAACTGGATGATCATTGAGGTGTCTTCCAACCCTGACAATTCTGCAATATAAACTTGAGTCCCAATATCAACATGCTTCCTCTTTTAGGTTAGTAAGACACATAGCATGCAGACATATCTTATTTAATCTGAATAAACACCCCTTAATCAAATATCCTGGCGATGTGAGGACCCACAGCACCAAAGTGCTTTGAACTACTGATCTGCTCCTATTCAACAAATGAATTGCTAAGTAGATGCATCCATCAGTATTTTTCCACTCATAGTCCCACAGTCAGCTACTTTTGCAAAAGGTGTATTTGGGCTCCATCAGCACAATAAGGCAGAGTTTCTCAGAGAGAGTCAGCTTCCTCTGCTCAAGCAAAAAGTCAGTGGCAGCATATAGTCAGGTGAGGGAACTGACATCTGGAGGAATCCCAGATTTACTCCTCTGTGTGAACTTTATTTTTAGCTGCAAGGAGTAGAAGAAATGGTTTCAAGCTGCACCAGGGCATGTTCAGGCTGGATATTAGGAAATATTACTTCACTGGAAGAGTTACCAAACATTGGAATGGTCTGCGCAGGGCAGTGGTGGAGTCACTGTCCCTGGAAGTGTTTACACAGCCTGTGGACCTAGTGCTTAGGGACATGGTTTAGTGTTGACTCTTCAGTGCTGGGTCAGGGGTTGGACTGGATGAGCTTTGAGGTCTCTTCCAACTGAATAGATTATGTAATTCTGTGAGAGCAAGGGGGCTGTTCTCTGCTGAGAGAGGGCAGCCTTCCCAGACTTGTTAGAGTAAAGGGAGGGAGAAAGGCTACAGCTAAGCTCTTGTAGGGGATGACTGAATGCAAAATCTTGTCATTCCCAACTAATTGAAGAGGAAACAAAGGAAGACTAATCTATCTCCCTAGGCTAAAGTTAGCATTTGGGTGTGCTCCCTCTGGTCCCATTAACTTCTCATTAAAACCAAATTTATTTGGATGAGGATTTCATTATCTCTTCCTCAATAACCTAAAGCCTTCTGTATTTCATCACTTTCTGGAGTCTGGTTTGCAGCATTTCTTCAAAATCCATTTATGATCAATGGCCACAAAAATTTATAGGCTGCCAAGGTACCCAGATTTTTGTTTATCCTCTGGTACCACAAGAAATTTCCATGCTGAATCATAATGAAAACATGGAAAAGTCAAAAATAGTTGCAATATATCATCTGAAAGAAAAAAAGCAAGAAGTTAAGGCTAACTGATAGTTTTGCTTTTAGTCTTGCCAATTAGACTTTGTGAGGGGTTTTTTCCTACTTCAATTACATTTTAAGGTAAGGACAATTTGAGCTAGAATTTTCTTTTTCATTTCAAGACAAAACTATTTAAACCAGGACTTTTCCTTATAATTTAATCTGTTGACATTTCATGCCAAGAAATATTTCACTGAAAAATTCTAGCCAGTTGGTTTACCAGTGAATCATGTTCCCGTGTTTACTTCTAAGTGATGGATATTTTATGCTATAGTGCACCCTAAGAATTTATTAAAATGAAAAATTAGTACATATATAGTTTTGACTAAAAACCCAACAGTGCTCTTAAACATGAGAAAACCAGGAAGGCCATTCTCACCACAAATTCTTACAACTCTTCTGACTTCTTCTTTTCAAATGCTGAGGAATAAGTAACTGATAGATACATGAGTTAATGTGTATTTTGTGCCCTTTAAAAATACAACAAGCTCACAATCTTACATTATTCTACACCCAAGGACTTGTAATACAACATAAAGCTAAGGCTGGGAATTGTGTTTGAAACATTTATTTATAGTTTGCAGTGTTTCAAGTAATGTTCAAAACCACATAGACAAATGAAAGCTAAGCCATTCTGTCTTTACAATCACCTGTGGCAAGGGATTATCAAGTCTTTTTGTTGTGATGAGGTGCAGCTTCTTCAGGCTGTGCTTTGAGAAGGGAGGACTGGAAGGATGGTGGCATGGCTGAAAGCTTAAGCTGCTAAAGTTTCTCTTTGGAGTCATGTGGGTGGGACTGGTATGTGGTAATTTATGAGCTAAGGCATATATAGCCTCTTACTCTTTCTCCTCTGGGATTTTCAAGACCATAAAGTAGATTTTAGTTGCAATTACCTGCCTGCAAACTTCTTTGCCTTTATTCTGCCTTTCCCTTATTCTTCAAATACTCCTCTCTTTTTTTGTCAACAGCCTCTAGAGAAGGCACTAATCAAATTTCACTGCAGAATTCTGCAATGTCTTGTTTGTTTACTTTTTATGAGAAGGAATGGGAAAATGATAAAAATTATTAGCCAGAGGCACAATCTCTCTCTGTTTCCATTGTATGGGGGAAAGAAAATTATATAAGACCAGATCTGGTATTACCTAACTCTACACAGTGCTCCACTGAGGGCTCCATGCTGCTTGCAGAGGTGTGTGCAGGAGAAAGAAGACTGAAGGCCAAGCATCAGAGCAGGAATGTCTGCCACTTATGAGCTCTAAAAAGACAGAGCTGGTGTCATTCTGATTTTACCATTACATGGCATTTGAGTTAACTGCATGGATTTGCACTGACTGCTGGGAAAATACCAACCTGCAGCCTGTGTTGTGTCCTCTCTGCTGCTTGAGCGGCTCACCTGAATCAGAGCCTTGTGCTACTGGAAGGAGGGAGGGGAAGGTGCTGGATGTGGAGCAGGGCTGAGAAATCAGCAGACACCCAAGTGAAGTTCCCTGCCCATCTTGGACAGTTCATCCATCTGCAGCTCCAGACATTGTTTTTCACTTTGAAGACAGTGCTTCAGAAACCCTGCAGACAGAAACATCCACAGCATCTCAAGTACTTCTCTGGTTTTCGGTTGGTTTCCAGTCTTGGGCTGCTGATAGTGGCAATGGTAACTGCCAAAAAGTAGGAAATGTGATTGAATTTTCTCCTGAGATCTTTCTTTAGTAAACAAACAAACAACCAAAACCAAATCAAACCAAACCAAACCAAACCAAACCAAACCAAACCAAACAACAACACGCAAGCAACAAAAAGCAGGATAGGGGCTAACAGCTCTTGAACAGCCTTTGATGCTTTTGAATTAAATGCCAGGGATGAAGGTGGCTGAGTTACTCAAGAGTACAACAGAAAGCAGTAAGGATTAATATAATTTTGGCACAGTGAGATGTTAATGTTATCTGTCACAGTCAACACAAACCTGAGCTCATGATGCAAGCAGTATCCCTGTGACAGGGATCTAGTATATGCAGACAAAGGCTGAGGATGATAATATCTTGAAAAATAAGTTACCACCATGGTTTTTAGGAGATGTCCTGGGTCCAATAGCATATCCGTCTGAGATTCAGGGTAGTTTCTGAGCAAATGAAGCCTATACCCTGCAAACACAAGCACATTGCCACTGACTACCAGCACAGGGCTCTGTATTTGACTTCTTGTGAGAATTGGTCCAAAGAATCTACATTCTCATACAGTCATTTCACCAGTACAGGCAAGGATTCCGTTTTTCTTCCAAGTTCAGTTATTGCTAGCTTGATCTCGTCTTGCTGTGCATGTATTTGCTAAAACATGCTATGCACTGACAGCCTGTTCTACTCTGAGCCTGTCTTTATGCTTCCCTCTATGAGCACTGTCAAAACTGGCTCTTCAGGCTTGAAATTTGTGGTCTGAAATCTTTCCTGAATATGTTTATCTCTTTACTTTAAGATAGTGGATCTTAGCTTCAAGGTGGAAGAACCGTCAGCTTCTCCTTTTCAGTTTAGGAACAGAGGATAACGCCTTGTCACCAACACACAGAGTTTCATTTTCCTTCACCCTCAATCCAACAAGGGATACAGATAAGTTCCATCCCCTGTTTGCAATTAAAGTCTATCTGCTGTAGCTGGATAGTGCTATTGTGAGTCATAGAAGTCTGATACTATCTGTGACAATGAGTTCTATGAGCTAATGATACGTTACATAAAACATTCTTCATTAGGAAGAATACTCTGCTGGCTTTTAATTCAGGCAGCAATCATTTACTCTTTTTTGATCTTTGCTACATGACATGATTTCATAGACCTCATAGTGGTATCATAGAATCAGTCAGGGTTGGAAGGGACCACAAGGATCATCTAGATCCAACCCCTGCCATGGGCAGGGACACCCTACACTAGATCAAGCTGGCCAGAGCCTCATCCAGCCTGGTCTTAAACACCTCCAGGGACGGGGCCTCAACCACCTCCCTGGATAACCCATTCCAGGGCTTCACCACTCTCATGGTGAAGAACTTTCTCCTCACCTCCAGCTTCATTCCATTCCCTCTAGTCCTATCAAAACCTGATATCCTAAGAAGTCCCTCCCCAGCCTTCCTGTAGGCCCCCTTCAGATACTGGAAGGTCACAATGAGGTCACCTCGGAGCCTTCTCTTCTCCAGACTGAACAGCCCCAACTCTTTCAGTCTGTCCTCATAGGAGAGGTGCTCCAGCCCTCTGATCATCCTTGTGGCCCTCAGTTGCTTAGTCTTGTTTTCTCTCTGTGAAACAGTTCTGACCTTTTGACTTTGCCTTCATGCATCTTAGCTTTAACAGAAGCTGCCATATGTCTGTCTTGTGCCTTCTACCTCTGAGATGCACCATGCTCTGCAGATACAGTAAAGCTCTGGGCTGCATTAATGAAGTACCCAAACTTCAGGAGTAATAGATTCTACTGTGTCAATTAACATTCACTCCAGGTTATAGTGATGGGGAGTAAATTGGAAAAATGTGAAGAAACCTAACAGTTAAAGCATCTCCAACATTTTGATTTAGGCCAAGGATCTGGACTCACAGACAATTTCAGTCATTAAATATTGTAGGTTAAGGACTAATTGAAAAAACATAGAGATGAAAATCCTGTAGGGGACTAGAAAGACCTAAGAGGGAAGCACAGGATATTGTAATTTGTTATTCTATTCCCTTTTCCTGTATCTTCCTCTACAAGGAGCAGACTTTCCAGTCATCTTTCTCTCTCTCTGGATGTGTGGCTTGCAGCGTGGGGGATGTTTGGCTGCCTGGAATATATTTTTGATGCATCATTGAGGCCTATCTTGGGGTTTAATTGAGGCCTGAGACCTAGCTTGGGGCTTAGCTGGGGAAAGAGGGGGCTAAGATGGGCCTGTTTCTGAATGTATATATCCTTTAGCTTGGTACCTTTTGTATTTTGTTTACTTTTGTAAATAGTATCTCTATTTAACCTCCAATTCTGTATGAGTGTTTTTATTTACTCCTTTAGGGTAAAATGCATTCCATCCAGAGCTGTTTCAGCTCAAACCAAGACATTAAATGGAGAAGAAAACACGGTTCTGTTCCAAGGCAGTCAAAAAAATCCAGTGGCACCAAATGCAATACAAAATAGATGATTCCTTACAATTATGCTCCTGATTGCTTTGGAAGAGATGCTTTGTTGTCCCTTTGTGGTTCGTCTTATGGCAATAACCAGATAATTTATGAAGAAATCAGAACGGAGATTTTTGGTGTCTTACCCTCTATTGGTGGTGTAAAGTAAGTGAATAAACCATACAAAACTACTCCAGGACTGTTGCTTAAGTGGACTACGTAACCACAGAATTGTAGAATCATAGAATGGCTTAGGTGGGAAGGAACCTTAGAGATCATCTACACCAACCTCTCTGTGATGAGCAGGGATCCCTCTCAACTAGACCTGGCCACTCAAAGCATCATCCAACCTGGCCTTGAACACCCCCAGGAGGAGACATCGACAGCCTCCCTGGGCAACCTATTCCAGAGTCTCACTACTCTCAGACTGAAGAACTTCTTCCAAAGAACCAGTCTAAACCTACTGTCCCTGAGCTTAAAACCATTCCCCCTTGTCTTATTGCAAGATAACCTTATGAAATGTCCCTCTCCAGCCTTCCTGTAGGATCCCTTCAGGTATAATAGGATGAAGAGCTCACCTCATCCAATCACACAGAATCACACAATCACAGAATGTATCTGGTTGGAAGAGATCTCCCTTGACCCAGCACTGAAGGGTAGACACTAAACCATGCCCCTAAACATCAGGTCCACATGGTACTTGAATCCACACTGAAAGTAACGACACTTTTGCACTGGCTTCACCAAGAGCCAAACTGGCTGCCAAAACAGAGTAACAGTGTAGTAAAGGAGGCCCACACCCTCACTTTGCATTGCCTGTGAGCTCTACAATGTAATGTTGGCAGTTTTGATTGAAAAGAAGCAGTTAAAAATGCTCTGTGAGGAAAAACTGTGATGTGGGGCTTGGTACATCTCTGGATTCCTAACAGCTTGCAACTCACGGAGAGAGTGTCTCTGGGATCATCTGAGAAACAGCCCATCTCTGAGGAAAAGACTCACTTCCATGCTACAGAAAAATATAAACTCAGCTACAGGGACGTCTGTGTGATCCAGACTATGCCTTCAGAGGAGAGAGGCTGTATATGTGAGCACCCTCTGCTAATTAATGATGCACTGTCACTCCACTAATTAATACACAATAGAAGAGCTCTCCTGACATTTTTCCAGATAATAAAGAATTTGGAAACTTAATCATGAAAATCTGAGGAATAATGGAGACCTCACAATGGGGTGTGCTGAAACCAGAGAGCCTGGGAGGAGCTCTGGACGCAGAAAATGCCTCTCAGTTCTAGAGTCAAAGGTAAGTGCAACATTCTTCTCTCTCAGTATAACTTCACCAAAACCAAAACCACCACCACCACCAAAACCCAACAACAAAACAAGTTTTTGAGTGACATAAGATATTGTAAGATAATTTACTATTAATTCAGCATTGCTGTGGGTTTACACTGAAGAGCATCTGAGTCAACACAGCTGATACACAGTATTGGGTCAGTGTAAAGCAGGTGAATATTCCAAACAAATGGGCTATGTGTCTCGCAGGGCTTTCTGGACCATGGTGAAAGATATATATGAGGAAGAGTGATAAAATGTGTTATAGCATGCTCAGAAGATGTAGTATATGTCACAGTAATCTGTACCTTTCTGTTCATCATTATGTAGGAAGTCATGGGCAGGACAGTCTCACCTCTCAGAGCACATTAACCCATCCAGAATCAGTGGAACTTCTTTCATTCAAGAAAGTGGACTGGAAGGCTGAGGGTGAGATAATCCTAATTTTGTCAGGTCTGGAGAGAAAATAATGAAAATACTGATAATGGAATATTTATAGCCTATTACAGCTTCTATGCTGCCTGTGAAGCCAGAACTTCTTCCTAGAAAGGAGTCTTGACAGTGCAAGGAACCTTGGCCAACCACTCTCAGCTGGCATCAGAATAAAGGACAAGCTGGGACACTGAAGGTCCTCACATCAGTGACACATACAATGATTTTAATGAGCAACCATTTGCTGATGATAATGAGCAATTGATTGCCAATGCAATTGGACAGCATTTAGTTCTTGGGTTTTGATTCCTCACTAACAGTTCTGGCTACAGGTATTTTCCTCACAAACAAGAACAGGAAACAAGTGCTGGATACCAACACAGAACTTTCTGGGCTTGTAAGTGTATGGAAGGGAAAATTCAGCTATAGCACAGTGAAAGCTGCTGACCGCTAACAAGAAATAAAATCACTTCCCCAATTATTAGGTGAGCCATATCTGGAAAAGTGCAGAAATAAGGAAAATGAAGGCATTTTGGCAGCCCCTGAGTGAAGAAGAGACCTGGCGTTTGAAGACAGGATTGGTTTCTTGCAATCAGACAGGAATGTATTGGCTAAGTTTTTCTGAAAAGGTGGAGAGTGGGTAAGATATGGACCACAGCCTCTCCAGAAGACGAGTCATGTGTGTTGGACATCCTTCCACTCAGCTGACCTTTCCCAGCAATACAGATGTGGGAAAGGAGACAGAGAAATGCTGGGATGGGCTCTTTTCTACTTTCTCCCTCTTCCTTTCTGAGAGCCATCATGGTGCAGGGAATATGAAAAGCTACAGTGGTTCAGACGCTAAGAGAGCAGGGCTGTGGCTGGGCGTAAGTTGTGCCTAAGCATCTCCCAAAATGAGGTGTATCTCTGCACCCTGGCCCCACAGGGGTGGTCCTGCACCAGTCCCATGCTTCAGTGACTGAGGGAAGGAAACCTTGCAGCTGAAGGGGAGCAACAGCCAACAAAAAATTTGGAACATGTTCATGTACAGCCTGCTTGAGGCCTCAGTAGATGCTCAGTAGGACTTTTGCCAAAAAGCAGCTCCTAGCTGTACTGCTTTGTCATCCTGACTCCCAGTCCTGCCCTTCCTTCTCTTCCCCGTGGCAGTTTCCAAGAAAAGGAAACTGAGATGACAAATGTTGTCCACTGAAGGTATAATTTGAGGCTTAAAGTCATAATGGTCATTCTATATACATTTTCTTGAAGCACCATCCATGAACAATGGGCTTTACTACAGAAATGTGACTTTAACAACCCTGAGGCTTTTCTAATTTACCCCAGCAAGCTGATACAGAGAATAATTTTAAAATTAACTTTTCCTCCTCCTTTTTGATTCCCACCACAGTGGAGACTCAAAATGCAGCTGCATCCTGCATCTCCAGCGCCTGTAGCTCTGTCCTTGATTTCCAGAATTAACTCAAATAAATGATGTATTTCTACATGTTTAACCATAAAAAGTCTGCACAGTGCAGAGTCATTCAAAGGGGGGAAATCTCCCCCTGTAGTGCCATGGATGACAGCTATGTTTGCCTTTTGGCTGGTATCTGAGTTAATTTACTGAGAAAGAAACTAATCGCATTACTGGAGTGCCAGACAAAGAAGGAATAAAAACCAAGGGGCAAAAAGGGAAATTCCCATCAACATCACACTACAGAACAATGAGAGTGCCTCCCACCTGCTAACTTCTCAAAAAACATTTCTATGGAACCCCAGCTCCTAATTTGGCTTCAATTTGTAGTTGTAGAGGAACTGGAGTTTGTTGAAAGGAGATAGATGTGAGTTTTAGGAAGGCAATGTGATGAACACTTTGAGGAAATTTTAGGCAATTGCAGCAGGTGTGAGCATTAATGCTTTTTTCCCCCCTGCCTCTAGCCAAGCTGGATGAGAGCCTTCTGGGTAACTGTGCCAGGTGTGCAGAGGGAGCAATGATGGCTCTGCTTAAAATTATGCTGAAATTATTCCTTTTTCCATGTGCTGACAATTATTCACAGGGAGTTGCATTCATACTTGTCAGGGAAAGACCACACATAGGGCAGACTTCTGAATTGGCACTCAATGCATTGTCCTTCAGGATGAAGTGATGAGCTAGCTGTAGTCTTAGAGAAGGATAGACATTAATCTCCATCACAGGTTGGCATGTTTTACACATTTGTACATCAATTTTATTCACAAATATACACCTTTTATGTATTACTGATCTTCTTTTCCTGGTCACCTTCAAAATTCACCTTTTGTAATCTCTATTTTTAATATTATTTCCCCCTTCCTTGCTGGTTTCTCCTTATCCTAAAGCAATTATTTCAATTTCCTCCTTTGAAATAATTTAAGGGACCTGGCCTTGTGGTGTTTATTCAGGTAGCCTCTTCAGTTTGCCTCTAAATAATTTTTTTGCACAGGGGCAGGCATCCTCAGCCTGCTAAAAACAAAACATCCCAGGTTCTGCAAGCTGAGCTCACACTAAAATCTTGTCTCTCCTGGTGTGACTCAACAAAGATAAAATCACTTTCTGCTTGCCCAGACAATAGCCGATATGTGTTGGGCAGAGCCACTGGAAGGACTCTTGGAAGGTGCAAAGATAACATTGCTCACTGGACCGCAGCTGGCCTCACAATAATGGACCGGGGCCACCTTCGGGAATATTCATAAGACAAGATAATCTCCCCCCATTAAGTACCCTGGAAAGGCAGGATGGTGAGACAATGGATTCACCGCCTGTTTCCTGATGTGTAATGAGCGTGTGGGCAGGTAGATGGAGAAGGAGAAGGTGCAGGCCTAACACCACCCCCCACCCCGCCCAAACAAACAGGAATACAGAAAGATTTCCTGGGGAATGATACCTGGATACTTACCTAAGGATGATTTCCTGGCCCCTGAATTCCTGAGCGACAATACTTGGACACATAGCTAAGGACTCAAAAACTGTATAAAAGACTTGAGCAACTACTGGCTTGGCAGAAGAAAAATGCAGCAGAAAAACGGAGAACCAAAAGCACAGATGAAGGAAAACACAGGAGAAGGACAATGCCACTGAGAAGGAAAGCACGAGAGAAGGAAAAGCTTGGGACAATGCTGCTCAGAAGAAAAGAGGCCATGGAGCCTGGGAGAAGCAGACCAAGCCCTCTCTCCGTGTCCTAAGTTCCGCCTGCTGCAACTCATGGAGCTGAAGAGGCTGCCCAGAGGACCTCATCTCTTCTACTGCCAAAAGCCTCCGCACCGTTTCTCTACAGACCCAACATCTCCTGCAGCACCTTTTCTCCACAGACTCAAACTGTCTTGGGGGGGTGAGGGGTGTGGTAATATAATTCCTTTCCTCTTCTCTCTCCTCTCTCTCCCTCTCTATTTTCTCTCTCTCCCCCTTCTGATCCCTCCACTTTATTTATGTAATAAATAGTCTAGCTGTTGATATTTTGGCCTCGTTTGTGCCTCTCATTTCACAACACGGGAATATTCAAAAGAACTGAGTCTCTTTCCCTCTCTGGACCAAGACAGGGTGGTGATGATCTCTTCTCCCACATAACTAATGATAAGATGAGAGGAAATGGGTTTGAGTTGTACCAGGGGAGGTTTAGATTGGCATTAGGAAAAACTTCTTTACTAAGAGAGTGGTGAGGCATTGGAACAGGCTGCTCAGAGAGGTGGTGGAGTCGCCATCCTTGGAGGTGTTCAAGAAGTGTGTAGATGTGGCACTTCAGGATATGGTTTAGTGGTTATGGTAGCTGGATTATGTTTGGATTTGATGATCTTAGAGGTCTTTTCCAACCTTAATGTTTCTATGATTCTATGATAGTGACTCTGTTTTCACACATGACTGTTTAGGAAATAGAAGTGCTGCTACTGTTAACAGAGATCCTGTAATGGTTCAGTTACATAGAATTGTAGAGTCATAGAATGGTTTGGGTTGGAAAAGACCTCCAAAGGTCATGTAGCCCAGCACCCATGCAGTGAGCAGGGACATCCTCCAGTAGATCAGGTTGCTCAGAGCTGTGTTGAGCATGGCCTTGAGTATCTCCAACAATGGGGCCTCAACTACAACATTGGACAACCTGCTGTGGTGTTCCACCACCCTCACAGTGGAGAACATCCTCCTGACATTCAACCTAAATTTAATCTCATTTAAAACCATTGCCCCTTACCTTATCACTACAGGCCTGTGGATGTATACAATAAACCCTGCTGGGCAGATATTTTGCTGTGATTTGAACATGACAGGGTGAGAACATGACAGTAGGGATGGAAGATTTTATGGTCATGTCATCCCCCTGGCGCTTGTCCTGGAAGGGACAAAGATATCTTTCTTTTGCCTGCCTCTGTCTCTGCGCTGTGTCAGTACATCTTAAACACAAATGGAGCTGTGGCATAGAGGAAACCACATTTTTCCTTTTTTAAATTCCCAAAATAAGGTCGAGAAGTTCTCGTTCTGTTCATGGACTTTCTGTAAGCTGGCAAAGAGGCTAAATTAGCTGCATGCATTATTCATTACAAATTATTCGCTGTATGCAGCACATACTGATTGTTTAGAAAATTCATTCTTTCTGCCCTAGAAATGTCACTGGCTGTAACTCATTACTTCATCATTGACAAATTCTGGTGATTGCTTGACTAGTTGCTTTAACTAATCCAGTATTATGGTTTGCAAGAAAAATAATAGCCACTTCTCTAGCACTTTGCGCACGAGGATCTCAAAACATGATTTCAAAATGCTAATTAATCCCCAGAGGACCTGGGAGGTGAAATATTCATATCCTTATAGCAGATTTGTAGCTCTTGAACCTTGTTGAAAGATGGAAAGTCATTCTGCTGACTCACACAAGCTGCCAGGTCAGGTGGGTCTCATTAGCTCCCACCAGCCAAGATAAAAAGCTGAGTATCAAAAAAAAAGGGGGAAAAAAAAGGAAACCAAGTAAGAGGGAAGAGAGGAAAAAAACAGTGAATAGTAGATAGTAATGTTGTTAGCTGGTTGAAGAAGCATTGATTGCCTGTTTGGTTTGAGTCTTGTTCTTAGTTCAGTCAATGAGGTAGCTGAATAAATAGTAGAGAGTTAAGAGGGAATGAACATTTTCAGTTGAACTCACTATGTTGAATCTTTTAGGCATTTCCAGACCTGCCTATACTATCAATCAAGAAATTATATGAGATGAGTTTGCTGTGTACTTGTAGCTGATCTGTGGGGCTGCAAAATACTGGAGTTGCTATGTGTGCTGTGCTAAGTGTGCAGTGATTATGTCTTGCACATCATGTGTTTGGTAGCCTGATAACTTCTTGATCAACGATGAAGCTGTTTGATGATTTGTAGAGGAAGCTGTCTACCACCTAGACTGAAGAACAATTACAGGCTGGCAAAGAAGCCAGATAGCTAAGGATTTCCTTTGTCTATGGTGACTTCTGGGTAGTAGAGTGATTACAGTGGAGTTTTAAAAGCTATATACTGGAGCCAAATGATCGTTGACTGGTATGAGAGCTCATGGGACAAGAGCTGTACATCTCATTCCTTCTGCTCTTTCATATTGGGAAACTGAGGTATACAAGGCAAGAATAATTTATCCACTATCTGAAATACAGGGAGGTGTGGGAATTGGATCTTACCTCAAAGTCTTTCACAAACAGCATCACATCCTGTGGTGTTTTATGATTTTACCTGCATTTGTTTGGTCACCAAAGAGAGAGATCAAGTGATATGACAGCTAAGTACTCCTGTAAATTTGAGCTCTGAAAGTGAGGTGTGCCATGCTCTGCAGCAAAGAAAGACCAAGCAAAATCACCAAGTAAGCCATGTGTGTTGTCAAGGGGTGGTTCCACTGAAGGAACAGGGGCTTTGAGCAAAGGCACAGAAGCACATGTTCTTCCTTTAAAAATAAGCAGACTTGAAGAGGTGAAACAATTCTCACCAGGGTTGCATAATTTAATGTATGAGATGTGGGAGTGGGTGCATGACTTTTAACACTTCCTTTGTCTAGAAATGTGAAGTATGACAGCTAGCATTTGTTCTTTAAAATGGTAATTACCACCTGAAGAAGGCAATCCAGATAACCAGCTAGTACAGCATGAGAGGTAGGGGCCAGCTCATGACTGTAACCTGGAGCTTGTGGTTGCTAATGTTCCTGAACTAACTTTTTTTTTTTTTTTTTTTTTTTTTTTTTTTAGAGAAGGGGAAGAGAAATCAACGAAACAACCCTGAAAGCCATGAGCTCTCGTGGTTCAAGGGAAAAACAGTAATCTGTCTAGCAGGGTAATTTAAGCAGAGAGAGTGTGGCAAACGAAAGCTTACACATTACTGTAGGTTATACTGCAGGGCTCTATGGCATTGATTTGAGAGCTTAATTAAATAAGAGCAGTAAGAATATAGAGAACTGCTCCTTTAACTTTTGGTAAAATATTCTTGGCAGCCTTCACTGATATTGAAAAAAAAGGATTGACTGGGTCCATATGACCTAATTCTACTCTTCCTTGCACCAGTAGACAAAGGAATTGCTTTCTGGACATTAATGGCTTTAGACTTGTATGTAAATGAGGGGAAAATCTGATCTTAAATCTCTAGGAAGTAAGTAGTGACAGGATTTACTGCAGACCTCTTCCACAGAGGAAGGCTGGGGGGGTTGTCAGGGAGGGATTGTGCAATTAGAGGAACCTTTAGCAGTGTCATTCTTTCTGCACTTGTCCTCCCACTTCAGTGCTGGGAAACATGGGGATTTGAGGATAAAGAAGGAGGTGGCAGAAAAGGGCCATTCCAGATTCCACAAAGTTATCTTTGTATTATCCTTTCCTGACAGTGTTTTTCAAGCCAGATCCTTGACTACCTGTGCTGATCACCTTGGTGTGCGTTGGAGGCATGTGAGCAGTGGCCTAGGTGAGGAGTCAGGGGGAACCTGGGCAGCAGTGAGCTCTTCAAGCCTTGGTGACAATTCTGCGTATGTTGCTACCTGGGATGACAAACACATGCCCCGCAATGCAGTGCAATGCAGCAGATGATTATGATTCTACCACCCCATTCCTCCATTGGCACAGCAGGACTTTTCAGGTCTTAAGCAGGGTGGAAGGGAACCAGAATGCTGGGCCAAAAGCTTGCCTCTCCCATGGACAAGTCCTGTGTTTGAGCAGCATGAACATTGACAGACTTAGTTTTGGCCCAGTGGTGATGGGGAAAGAGCAACCTGGGCATACAGGACTGGGCACTCTGCCTATTCTCTACCTTTGGTTCCCCAAACCTACATGTGTCAGCCTGGCTTTTCTCTTGTTTCCTTTTTTTCTTTCATGGCCAGACCCAGTACCTCAGAGGTTCAGATCCACCTCTCTACCCCGGCTGGTGGTACTGTGCCATTTCTGGGTGCATTCAGAGGTTATTTCCTGTGTGTGGAGCTAAGAGATTCACACAGGCAGAGAAGGACATGGATGGAGTCCAGGAGATGCAAACCTTTCCTTGTGCTTTCTGTCACATTTCTGACACCAGGGTGACAGTGAGGAGAGTAGGGTGAGCCCATACACAAAGCAGAGAGGCTGAGTAACTGCTTTGTTCTAAAGAATGAGATTTCAAGTCAGGGAAAATAGCAGTAATTTTCTTGTTCAAGGGGCAGAGAAAACAATAGCATGTTTGCCATGGATAGCAGATAGCTGAAAAACCAAATGGCTCCCTGGTGTAGCCTTGTGGGCTTCAACAAAATTAGCCTAGGATCAACAGCAGGCAGGGACTTAAATTTTTTCAACTGAGGGCACATCTTGTGATAGGGTACACCTAGCAGAGAGGGGAGAAAGGATCTCAGTGAAGGAGATAGCAGGGATCATCAAAACAGCTTTAAACTAGATTTGAAAGAGGAAGGGGATAAAAACAAGCTCACTAGAGACAAGCTTGGCCACATCATGCTAAAGTTGGTGGGATAGTGTGCTAGTGAGATGCTACAGTCTGCTGTCTCGGTGGAGACTGGGGATGGAGGGCTATGCAGCAGCAAATACATAAGGGTTATTGGTGGATTAGAAACCATAGAAGCATCTGAAAATAGTCAGGCAGGCATTAGGGCTTTTCCTGCAAAGGGGTGGCGAGACCATCAGCCCAAGTGAAGAGCAACTCCATTAATTCACCAGCATGAGCAACGGATAGGAAGAGCTGGAAGCCATTGTGCATGAGGGAAATGATGAGAAAGTCACCATCACAGAAACATGGTGGGATGACTCACAACTAGGGTGCTGCAATGGATGGCTATAAACTCTTCAGAAGGGACAGACAAGAAAGGAGTGGCAGAGTTGAGGCCCTGCATGGGTGCTCTGTGCCATGGTTTAGTTGATTAGATAGTGTTGGATGATAGGTTGGATTCGATGATCTCAAAAGGTCTTTTCCAACCTGGTCTATCCTATCCTATCCTATCCTATCCTATCCTATCCTATCCTATCCTATCCTATCCTATCCTATCCTATCCTATCCTATCCTATCCTATCCTATCCTATCCTATCCCATTCCATTCCATTCCATTCCATTCCAGGGAGTGTTTGAGTGTCTAGAGTTTGATGATACTGACAGTAAGGTTGAGTGTTTATGAATAAGAATTGGAGGGAAAGCCAGCAAGGCAGATGTTATGCTATGAATCTATACACCACCATAACCAGGATGAGGAGGCCACAATAAGGTTTCCTCTGAGCCTTCTCTTCACCAGAATGTACAACCCTAACTCGCTCAGCCTGTCCTCATAGGAGAGGTGCTCCAGCCCTCTGATCATCCTCATGGCCCTTCTCTGGACACATGCCAGCACATCCATATCTTTCCTGTAAGAGGACCTCCACATTATTCCAGGTGGGGAAACACATTATTCCAGGTGGGGCCTCACCAGAGTGGTGCAGAGGGGGAGAATCACTTCTCTCAACCTGCTGACCACGTTTCTTTTGATGCAGCCCAGGATACAACTGGCTTTCTGGACTGCAAGTGCACACTGGTGGCTCATGTTGTTTCTCATCCATCAGCAACCCCAAGTTCTTTTCTTCATGGCTGCTCTCAAGACAGTCTCTGCCCAGCCTATATCAGTGCCTGGGATTGCCCTGACCTAGATGCAGGACCTTGCATTTGGTTTTGTTGAACTTCATGAAGTTGGCTTGGGCCCACCTCTCCATCTTGTCAAGGTCCCTTTAGATGGCATCCCTTCCCTCCAGTTTGACTGCTGCACCACACAGTTTGGTGTCAGCAATTCTTGCAGTATTTTAGGTCGTGTATTATCAGGTATCAGGTGTTGTTGGCAAACCTGCTGAGGGTGCACTCAATGCCACTGTCCACGTCACCAACAAAGATGTTAAACAAGGCTGTACTGATAGTACTGACAGTACTGATACTTGAGGGACTCCACTTGTCACTGGCCTCCACTTGGACATGGACCCATTGACAGTCACCCTTTGGGTGTGGCTGTCAAGCCAGTTCTTTATCCATTGAATGGTCCATCCATCCAACCCATATTTTACCAGCTTGGAGATCAGGATTTCATGTAGGACAGTGTCAGAGGCTTTGCTCATGTCTGGATAAATGATGTTGGCTGCTCTCCCCTTGTCTATTGAGGTTGTGACCTTGCCATAGAAGTCCCCCAGGTTCTTCAGGCACAATTTGCCCTTGGCAAAGCTGGTGCTTTTGCTTAGCTCTTGCTCACCTTGGCTGCATTTCTTTGTTGTGGCTAAGTACTAACAAGCTACTCTCTGCTCTTCTCCCTTTTCCCTTGTACAAGGTGGGGGGTGAAGGGAGTCAAGAGGGGGAAGCTGTTGGTAACACCCTGGTTTTGTCCAGGGGGGTTCTTGCGCTGTTGATAAAATGCAAATATCTGTAAATATTGTCTATTTTGTACATTCCATATCTCTAGATTGCAGTTTTGCTTGTGAATATAGCTTCATTTGCTTTCCAACTGAGCTGGCCCAGCAATTTTATTTTGGGGCAATTTCATTTTGGGGCAATTTCATTTTGGGGCAATTTCAAGATCCTTCTCTTGTACTTACCGTCCTTGGCCAAATTCAGTTCCAGCTGAGCCTTAGTCTTCCAGACTGTGGAATTATTGTAATTTTTAAAGCAGTCCCATTAAAAATGTTTGTAGCTGCATCAATTGCAATGTGTTACCTTTTGTTTTCCATTTCCAGATATTCTGTGGAACATGTGGGGCTTTCTTCTTTGCCAGAACCTTGGTTTTGCCTGTTTGCAGTGCAGTGGTACGTGCTTAGGCCCTGTCACAAGGTGTAGGATGTGGTAGTTCATTATTTAAAGTATTGCAATTAAGTATATTAGTAAAGCAAAGCTATCACTAAGATCTCCAATACCAAAAGCAGCTTCTCTTTGCTTTCCAGTTTCTTTATATACTGAGAGGTAACAATGACTTGAAGAAGTGCACATAAAAGGCACTTCCCTCCTAATCTGGTTAGAAAGTTTCTTATGAATTACTGCAAATAACAAATCGTATCCAGATTCTGATTAATAACAGATTCTCTCATAATATAGAAGTGTTGGGGGTTTTTTACCTTTAGCTGACCTTTTGAGGATTACTTCCACCTCTGTTCCAAGATAATGCACCTGAACAATAACACAAGCCATACACACCCCACAATTGCCATCTTCCTGGTGTGTTTAGCAGTAGGGACCATGCTGGCTCAGCTATGCCAGGAGGTCTCTATTCTCTTATTCCATTCAGCTTCCTACTTCACTCTCATGTCCTGATTCAGCGGTGTGTGGCCACAGGCCAAGCACGCAGACCTAAGGGGCAGAGCAATGTGGGAAGTGTGTTGGCTATCCAGTTTTCTTGGCACTTCACTGCTCATTGATTTGCAGAACTATATTAGTAGCAATCCTGACTGTCATTATCTCCCTGAGCTTGTAGGCGAGGGGGAGAAAATTGCTACTGATTATATTTGCAGAATAAGGAGGTAGGAGACCTTCGTCCTGTGGGGCCACGTGGGGCCCTGTTGCAAAAATAAGAGAAAATTGAAGCAGGAATTCCTCTTGACCTTGGAATTTTCTGTAGTGCTATGGGAAACTCTAGGTTGCTTAGTTGTCATCTGTCTATGATCTATTGCAAAAAGCCCTCGTTTTATACACTCTCAAACTCTGCTTAATGAGGAGGCAGACATTGTGAGAGCAGTTAGTAACAAATTTATTAGCCAGTCACATGCATTTAATTAATGTATAGCTCTGCATTCTACTTAGAGGCAGAATTAATACAGAACAGAAGCAGATGGACATTTTTATCTTTCTGAAAATGAAGACACACTTAATTCTCCCTGCTGATGATGTAATCCCAGACTGATCTGCTGCCAGAGGTTCTTCTGAATTATTCAGGGTGTAGAGAGCATTTGGACCAAGTTTGCCAACTTAATGGCAAACAGCCTGGTCTAGGAGGAGTGGTGCTTCATTCGTTCTCTGGATGGATTAGCAGCCTTGTCTGCCCTCTCCTTTAGCTCTTACCAACAGCGTTGTTTGAGTAATTTGTTAGTACACGGAGAAACTTTACCCAGGAAGACAATGAGCCACTGGGGGGGTTCGTGCCAGGAAAACACAGGCTGTGTGTGACATAAATGATCACCTACCAAGGTCAGGTGGAGGTTGGCAAATCAGTCCCATGCACAGGAGGCCCCACAGGGATGGCTCCTCTGTCATGTTAGCAGCTGCAAACAGTAACTGTAGTAATACTCTCCGAAGCTTTACATGGTGTTACCAGATAGTCATTAAGCATCTTAACAACAACTTTGATCTGATTAATGGAGCCCAGCAAGTGTTTCCACAGGAATTGGTGGCAGGATGCTTTCAAGAATCTGAACCTAGCATTAAGTAGCCACAGGCAGACTTTTGGTGTCAAAGGGGTAAAAAAAATGTAACATCATGTAGCTGAATCCTGCTGGAATTGCATACCAAGGGTAAGATAATCCCAAAGAATGAATTTGTGTTTTCTTTAGTCTTGAACTCACTAATCATCTCTGCTTTTCTCTATGACCTATGTATTAAGGTGTTAAAACCAAAGGGCCAATACTCTGCTGTTACATTAATGTAAAGCCAGAAGAAAATACAAGATCAACATTTTACACAGTGTTTATCAAAAGGGAAAAGTGTCCTAAAGTGCAGATAATACATCATAGAGTACATCATGTATCCTAACAGTGTAAGAAATGTGTCTCATTAAGAAGAATTGCTCTATTTCTCTCAGCACACCACCCTCTCCTCACACACACCCCTTCAAAAAAAAAAAAACAAACCCATAGCAAGCATTAGACAGACCTATCAAAATATTTTCCCAGGATCACAGGATGTTAGGGGTTAGAAGGGATGTCTGAAGATCATTGAGTCCAAGCCCCTGACAGCAAGACCATAAAATCTAACACAGGTTGCACAGGAACACATCCAGATGGGTCTTGAAAGTGTCCAGAGAAGGAGACTCCACAACCTCTCTGGGCAGCCTGTTCAAGTGCTCTGTGACCCTCACAGTGAAGAAATTCCTCCTCATGTTGAGGTGGAACCTCCTGTGCTGTAGTTTATATCCATTACCCCGTGTCCTATTGCAGGGTGCAACTAAGAAGAGCCTGTCCCCTCCCTTGCATAAAAACCATTTTGTTACAAATCTCTTTTTTTTTTCCCCCCTCCTTCCTAATCTTCCTATTCCAAACTCAAAATTCATTTTGAAATGCAAGATTTAAGAAACCTAATTACTTACTTTTCACACAAAATATTTCTCGTCGTTGGACAGCTTACAAAACATGTCTGTTTGGATAAAGTGCCTTTTTCCTACAGAAAACTTCTGATATGTTCAAGTTTTAATCAAATGGTTTCAGCTAGTGAAAAAAAATTATTATATTCAGTTATTCTCTTGGTTGCTGCTCCTAACGAGGTTGTTCAGTGGGCTCTTCGGTTACAAACCTTAAGGGCTTTTCTTGAGACAATGGGGAAAAAAAAGAGAGAGAGAGAAAAGGATCAAACAACTCTAATAGAAAACCTGAGATTTTAATAAGGGGAAAGGGTGAAATTGGTGGACCTGGGAATAGTGTTAGGCACACTGCCAACATTAAAATGCGAAAGAAAGCATATGGTGAACTGGGACATGATATTCTTTATAATGAAATAATTTAGTGGGTTTCTTTATGACTGGAGCATGGAATAGAGCAATAATTATTAATCTGTCACTTCCATTGACTTTGACTGCATAGGACAATTGCTGCTTGATCTACTCTACAAATGTAGACTGGTCACATTCTCACTTAAACTGTGCTAATCTATGTTGTCAGAAGCTCATATTAATTGGTCCTAGGGATGCCATGCCTGCTTTTCTCTCCCACTTACAGCTGTGAGACAGGTATAGGAACTGCAGTGATGTCTCAGCTCTGCTCTGAGAATCGACAAAGCAGAGGAAACCTTGGATGACTAAACAAGTTTAGCACTCGCCTCACTGAGATGACCCAGATCTATCCTAATGCTTGAAGGTCCTTCACAACTGTGAGAAGGTGAAGGTTTAAATGAGAGTGACATCTCTAACATCATGTTGGTTGTTGGATATAACTTTGACTCTAGCACATAACTCTGGTTGTGTTCTGTGAAGAATGGTTGTCTGAATTGTATATGTAAAAGTTTTTGTTCTTATTCTCTGTCATTTTCCAGTTTTTCCTAGAAACATTTTTGCAAACATTGTTGATTTCCACCACACATTACCTAGAAAACCCCAAGCTGACTCTCTCTCTCTCTCTTTTTTCCCCCTTTCCCCTCCTCCCTACTTCTCCCCTGCTCATTCTTGATTCTTGCCTGTTTTCTTCTCCCACTCTCTCCCACATTGTGTTCTGTGTGGATTTAGAGCCCTGGCCTGAGATTGCATGCTTCAGTTTCATTACTACCTGCTCATGGATGAGCCAATGGCTGAGTAATACACCTTCACAGGGCTCCTGCAGAGGGCTCCTGTCACCCAGAGGGAACAAAAGGCTTGAGTTTAAGAACTGGGATTGCCATCCAATTAGCTTCTGAGGCACCAGAGAGCTAACTCTGTTTTACTTGCTTTACTAAGACCTATTGTATACACCTTTATTTATGGAGGATTACTGACACAGCACTAAACACTGATCCTTGTCTTAGTTCTTTCTTTGTCAAAATGCCTCCCAAGCTGCAGAATTCTGACTAACAAAACAAAGCAAGTATTAACAGCACTGAGAGGCTTTTATCCTATAGTTTAAACAAAACCATTGTTTGATATCAAGCAAAAAAAAAAGTTTCCCCATATCTTGCCCCAGTGCAATCACACAAACAAGTTGCTCTGAATGTATGGCCTGAGACAAAAGTGGAGTAATTCATCCAGCTGCTTCATCTTCAGGATTTACAATAGATCTGCCCTTTGGTAGCCAGACAGGCATATTTCTTACTTGCTACTCTCCCAGCCACACAAATAAACATGTTTTTCTGTTTTAAACCCTAAGAAGTAAACTGAAGGCACTGAGAGGGTAAGCTGCAGGGTTTAGTGACTGGGCTGCTAAGTCTGGTTTCTTATTTCCTTTATTGATCGCGTGTCTTCCCTAAGTCTTTTCCTGCTCTCTATATCTTCTTCCCCTACCACTGTCCTACTACTTCATCTCTGGCATACAAAATCTTTCTTCTTCTCTGTGTACTCAGTGCAACAGGCTACACTGAGTCAAGCAAGAACAACTTACATGAAGCACTTCTAGAGATGTATTTGTCAAGAGGGCTTAACCTGGCATCTTTTTCTGTGCTTGCAGCCAGCTGTGAGGTTGGTCACTTGCTAGCATGATGGAAAAATGCAGACCTCCAACACCAGTTATTTTCCCTAAGCGTGGAGAATGACAAATTACCAGCTGCTCTCTGTGGTCTTCAGGACACAGCATTCCTCAGATCTCACTGCTTTGCCTGTTGCTGTGTGCACCCTTGAACCCCTCCCCCTAGCAGCTCTCTGGTGCAGGGAGCCCTTCAGGAACCCTATATAATCTAGGAAAGTGTGATGGTGAGTATGATTCCCCCATCCTTTCTCAGCCTGGTGGTCTGACCTACTGCTTCTTTAGTACAAACCTGCTTGTACCCTTCTATTATTATTACTATTATTACATAATAACAACAACAACAACTGTTATTCCTCTCACCATTATTATTGATGAATTTGCTCTACTTCAGGCAGTTTGTTGTCGTGATCCATGTATTAGCTGAAAGTGCCTTTTCCTACTGTGGAACCCACTTTTCAACACACACATTCCTCCTACTCTGGCTTCAGACCTTTTTGGTCCACATTTGACCTTTTTGCACTACATCCACATTGGGAATGTGAACATCTCTGGCACAAATGACATGATCCTTAAGAATAGCAAAAATACCCTAGAAACATTATAGAATGGTTTCTCTTGTTAAAGACCTCTAAGATCATCAAGTCCAGCTGTTGACCTTACACCATCATGGCCATTAAACCATTTCCCAAAGTGCCATGTCTACAATACACCAGTTTTCAAGATCATCTTGAACACCTCCAGAGACAGTGATTTCACCACCTCCCGATTCCAATGGGCAATCAGCCTCCGTTCCAATGCCTGACTCCTCTTTCAGCAAAGACATTTTCCCTAATATAAGCCTGCCCTCTTTCAGGCACAATTTGAGTCAATTTCAATTTCTCTCATTTTATCACTTGATACTAGGGAGTAGAGACCAAGACCCCCTCACCTCACTGCAAGCTCCTTTCGAATAGTTGTAGAAAGCAATAAAGTCTTCCCTCAGCCTCCTTTTCTTCAGACTAAGCAGCCCCAGTTCCTTCAGCTGCTCCTCACAGAGCTTGTTCTCCAGACCCTTCACCAGCTTCATTTCCCTTCTCTGCACATGGTCCTGCATCTCAATATATTTCTTATAGTAAGGGCTCCAAAACTGAGCACACTGCTGGAGGTGCAGCTTCACCAGTGCTGAGTACAGGGGAACAATCACTTCCCTACTCCTGCTGGCCACACTATTACTGATACAAGCCAGGATGCTGTTGGCCCTCTTGGCCACCTGACCACTCTGCTGGCTCATGTTCAGCTGGCTGTCAGCCAGCATCCCCAGTTCCTTTTCTGCCAGGCAGCTTTCCAGCTACTCTTCCCCATGCCTGTAGCATTGCATAGGGTTGTTGTAACCCAGTAAAATCTCCCTGTGAAATTGCTGAACCTCCGGCATGTAACAGGGCAAACCATGTGATAAGTGACCTTGTTGCTGTATCTGTGAGTATCCTGGATCCTGTTCCCTCAGTCCTTGCTGTGCTGCATACATCAGCATGAAGATCGTGCTCCTTAGGAGTGGTGTTCAATCTCTGTCTGGGCTATAAATCCCTATGTGCTGTGCAAATAACAAGGAATCGTCACATAATCTCTCATGAAACTAACAGTGCGTCACAAGGTTGTACAGATTACAGTTCTTAGCGATTTTCAGTTTTGCTGTCGTAAGTATCATCTGCTAATGGTCCCTCCTGTACACACACTGATGATCATGCAGTGTGCTGCTGTTTTCACCCGCAGAGTTGTAATTTATTGGCATGAAGGCTGTGAGGAAAGCTTGATGATGTATAAAATAGATTAATATTTCCTGATTCCTTACTATTCCTCTTCCCTCAAAAGGAGGTGTGCAGCGTAGACATGGGATAAATGGTAATTTTGTCAGGCTGGTTGCTGTTTTCCTTTCTGAGGAAGGATAGGTCCATTTGCCCTCAGCAGTCCTCTCCCATTATATGCTCAATAACAGACTAAAATAGGTTTAATATAATTGACTTAGCATTGTAGGAGGATACTTTGCCAAGGAGTAGAAACTGGCTTGTGCCAGCTTAAAAGGTCATTGCTGTGTAAGACTGCCCCTTCACACACTATCTGCAAACACAGCTTCAGATCCAGTGTAATTGATTTTAAAGCCTGATAGTTTGCCAAATTGATTTATATTACGAATCACTGCTGGAACTCAAATTTTTTAATTCAAATGTAAGCGGTAAAACTTCATCAACCCAATCTGCCTTTGTTTGCAGCCTCTGCCTTCCTTATTGCATTAATTAATGCTTTCTACAGGAGCTGGGGGAAACTCTAGAAGGCAATTGTGAAAAATAAAGGCACAAGTGGGCATTTTGCCTACTGCCTCCTTATTAGAGAAGACAATATGAATAGAAGCCAATTTATTTAGCAACAGCTATGGTTCTGTTTCTGGTCTCATACAGGTCATTCTTTTGTGTGACTTTAGGGATTCACTGGATTTATTCCTGGATTCTTGTTCACTGCAGTCATAATTTTTTGTGGATTCATCTCTGCATGGTCAGGCTATTGGACAATAGGGCGATAAGTACATTTGCACTGCTTGTAGTTCTGCACGTGAACTCGAAAGCTGAGAGTGTTTCTGAATGCTTGCGAGGTGCTGACAGCTAACGGCAGATGAACTGGGTCACAGAGTGAGAAAACAAAGCTGTAACAGTGGAGATGGACTTCACTGGTTGCTTTACAGTTATGTGTTCACATGAATGGTCATATGCTTACAGAACCTTTCAAAAAAATGGGTCAGTTAAGATGAACACTCTTTGTTAACAGTGAGACTCAGTTATTTAATTCTAAAAGGTGTTAAGCAGTGTGAAACTTTGAGAATGATAATGAAATGGAGCAATCGAGCAAAAACTTGGGCCCATTTACTTCTGTCATCTTCTATTAGTGTCCTTATTAGTAGTGAGTGCTGCATGAGTCTCTTACTGTCAAAACCTGAGAAGTGACCATTTTGGGTCCCTTTAGTAGCCAAAGGGCTGGATTGGCCAGAAAAAGAAATATATTTAAAGTATCATCATTGGCACTGAAAATTACTCCAGCAGTCATCTGTGCTCTACTTACCAGCCTTAAATTTTCATTGATGTTCAGTGAAAATAATGATTTTTAATAAAAAGATAAATCTTTATCTGTCGGTGTGATGGATGTACCTCTTGTTTTATCTCAGGTCTCAGTAAGGAGAAAAAATTTCTGTTGCAAGCTCTTTTCAGTGGCTGTGGTACTCATCCTTGACTGCCAGAAGGGCAGAGAATTAAGCCTCACAAAGACAAGGCAGAGAGAACGGACTAATAAATAAAAAAGACACTTTGTTCTGATAAATTGAGACACATGGTCTCTTGGGTCTAAAGCCTACCAAGGGTGTTTATGCAGGCTGTAAGTCAAAGCCACCGTGAGATTATCACCAGACTTCCACAGCTCAGATACCTGGCAGATAAGGAAAAGGAAAAGAAATCAGATGTTTTACGTGAAATGTTCTCAAAGCAGGTGCCTCATTTATTTCGTGTACACCACGATTTCCATTTTGATGCTCTCATGTAACCACATGCCATCTGTTGCAAGAAACTTTTGTGACGTTCAGAGCAGTCAGGCACATTTGCCTCCAAGCATTTAGCTTGGTTCTGTAATTTTAGCAACGATTCTGAGATGTTGTGTGTTGAAAATTGTCACCTAAGTCCTGAAATCCTGAACTGAGATCTTCTAGGAAAGAAAAAATAGGCATAACATAGGCTAGCTGTTGAAACCAGCATGTCTGCCTCCAGCTGACAAGACAGCACAGATGTGTTGTTTGAGAAAATAAGGGAAACTCCTGATGCATCCCAAAGATCTGTGCTAGCGTTTACCCTCTGAGAGCCACTGAACATCTGTCCTGTTGCAGCAGAAAGATTATATATTTGCTTCCCAGTCTGCTACAGTAGCAGAAGCTCTTGAAGTTAAAGGATGAAGTGTAGTGATGTTAATTTTGGCTGTGTCAGAAGACGCTGAGCAGAAGATTAGAGGTATCAAATAAGTGTGCTTGCCTAGCTTTTGTTTCTCTGCCTTTGAGTTTGTTTATGTTTTACATAATTAGCTCTGCAACACCAATGTAAGTTCTTTCAGTGGCCTGTTGACAGACCAAGAAGCTGTGGAACAAAGGAAAGGGAAAAAAAAACCAACACAAAACATCTCATGTGTATGGTCTGGGCTTTATGACACTGAGAAACATAAACTGGAAGATTACCTTTGTTTGTAGATTTCCAGATTTAGAATGACAGGACCCTAGACCTGTCAAAAAGACCTTCAAAATAAGACCTCTTATTGCAGCTTAATTTCTCAGACTTCACTTGTTCTGCAGGTTGTCTTCTTGCTCTTTATTGAGTTTGCCCTGCATGCATGAAGCAGCTCCACACAGACCTTCACAGGGAGCCACTTTTGGGGGAAAACAAGCTCCTTCCTCTTCATTCGGGGCCTGCAATTTGCCACAGAGCCTTAGTAACACACCCAGAAATCAGAAGCTTTCCTCCCTGTCACCTGACTCATTTTAACACAATGTACTAAACAAATGCCAGCAACTAAGAATCTCTCAACCAATTTCACCATTCATTGATGTTGCAGAGAACAATAATAATCTTTTCTAAACCAACACACAGTTAAGAGAAATTTTTTGCCATATTACCAGCATGGTGAAGGACATGTACTCAATGCTTTCTGTTCATCTTGGTTTTATAAAACTGGTTTATCTGCACTTCTTCAGCAATAGTTACCCCATCTGCCACAAGGGCTGCTTTCCTTTCTTTCCTAGCTCTGTAACTCAGATGCCAGTAAATCTTAGTTGTTGGTTTTTTTTTTCCCTGCATGAAACTGAATATAAAACTGTAATTTTCAGTTGTCTTTTAGGTCCTTCAGCTTTCCTGAAAAGATGACAGGGAGTTAAAAACTATCAAGAGCTCTTGAACAAAGTGGCTGAAATAGGACCAGTACCCTGGCTGAGACGAGTCAGCATTTCCATACAGATAAAATGCAACCTTTGTTACAACTTTCCTTTTTTCAATGCTTTCCCACTGCACTTCAGGGGGGTGGAACACCTCTGCTTTGAAGACAGGCTGAGGGAGTTGGGGTTTTTCAGTCTGGAGAAGAGGAAGCTCCAGGGAGACCTAAGAGCAGCCTTCCAGTACCTGAAGGGGGTCTACAAGAAGGATGGAGAGAGACTGTTTACTAAAGCTTGCAGTGACAGGATGCGGGGCAATGGCTTCAAACTAGAGAAGAGCAGATTTAGATTGGATGTTAGGAACAGATTCTTTACTATGAGGGTGGTGGAACACTGAAACAAGTTGCCCAGGGAGGTGGTTGGGGCCCCGTGCCTGGAGATATTCAAAGTGGGGTTCAAGAGGGCTCTGGGCAGCCTGATCTAGTTGAGGATGCCCCTGCTTACTGCAGAGGGGCTTGGACTAGATGACCTTTAGAGGTCCCTTCCAATACAGATCATCTATGATTCTACGAGTCTGTGATTCTATGACTCTCCACTGCATGCTTTCAGACCAGAAGCAGCAGTGCATATTCTGCTATTATGGGGAATCAACCAGGAGTCTGTTCAGCCTAAATTACAGTGCTTCTCATTCCTGCTTATTTCACTTTTACAGATATCCTGGTTTCAAGCTGGATATTCTTTTCACTTAATTACAAGAATATATACTCCCAAATGCTTCTCAGAGACAAACAGCCTTTTCCAGCAGGGTCTATAATGGGCAAAAATATTTAGACCTCATTTTAGAAGTGAGAGACTTGACCAGAACCAATAAATTATTAGGTCTAAATACATTTTTATTTGCATCTACATTCTGAACTGGAGACATTTCTGCTAAGATAGACATCATATTATAGAGATGATAAACCCAGTCAGTTATAAACCTGTCACAAAGCATACAAATTAACCAATAAAACTCAGAGCTGTCTTGGGATGAAGGAATGTTAAGCAAGCAAAGATTTGTGTTTCTCTTGGTTTTCTGGAATGTTTTTATTTGGTTTGAGGGGGGCAAAAGAAGACAGTGTTTTTTCTGGGGCCCTTGAGATTCTGTACAGCTTCTCTGAACATTTGAAGCATCTTGAGGGGTTGTGATTTAACCCCAGCTGGCAACTGAGCACGACACAGCTGCTTGCTCTCTCCTTCCCCCTCCAGTGGCATAGGGAGGACAATAAAAAAATAAAAGCAAAATAAAAAACAGTAAAACTTGTGGGCTGAGATAAGAACAGCTTCATAACTAAAATAAACTATAATAGCAATTAACAATAAATTAATAATTGTAATAAAAATAAATATAGCGAAAAGAGGAAGAAGTAAGGCCTAAAAAAGACAAGAGATGTAGACTGAAGTTGCTCACCACACATTGACTGATGCCTGAGCAGTGATCCACCCCTCCTGGCCAACTCCTCTCAGTTTATATTCTGAGCATGATGTTCTACAGTATGGCTAATTCGGGTCAGCTGTCCTGGCCATGCTCCCTCCCAGCTTCTTGTGCACCTGCTCACTGGCAGAGCATAGGAAACTGAAAAATCCTTATCTTAGGACATGTGCTACTTAGCAACAACTAAAACATCATTGTGTTATCAACATAATTCTCACATTGAATCCAAACCACTGCATCAGTTGCTAACAACAAAATTAACTCTATCCCAGCTGAACACAGGGCATGGAGACTGCTAAGACATGCCCTGGCAAGGGGCAACAAGCAGGGGAGACCATACTAGCTAGAAGCATAGACTGCAAGGATTTCATGGCTAGGGGCAGAAGCTGCTGATGGATGGAACCAGATATATTTTCCTGATCCATCCTGCAGAGGGAAGCAGGAGGCAGCCAAGCTAATGGACAGGTGCAACTCCAGTAAGCCTTCATAAAACCAATCACATCCTGGGCTGCATCAAGGGAAGCATGGCCAGCAGGTCGAGGGAGGTGATTCTCCCCCTTTACTCTGCTCTGGTGAGACCCCACCTGGAGTACTGCATCCAGTTCTGGAGCCCCTATAACAGGAAGGATATGACCGTGCTAGAACATGCCCAGAGAAGGGCCACGAGGATGATCAGAGGGCTGGAGCTACTCTCCTATGAGGACAGACTGAGGGATTTGGGGCTATTCAGTCTGGAGAAGAGAAGGCAATGAGGAGACCTTATTGTAGCCTTCCAGGATCTGAAGGGGGCCTACAAGAAAGCTGGGGAGGGACTTTTTAGGATGTACTATCACTAATAGGACTAGGGGGAATGGAGGAAAACTAGAAGCAGGTAGATTCAGATTGGATGTTAGGAAGAAGTTCTTTCCCCTGAGAGTGGTGAGACACTGGCACAGGTTGCCCAGGGAGGTGGTGGAAGCCTCATCCCTGGAGGTTTTTAAGGCCAGGCTGGATGTGGCTCTGAGCAACCTGCTCTAGTGTGAGATGTCCCTACCCATGGCAGAGGCATTGGAACCAGGTGATCCTTGAGGTCTCTTCCAATCCTAACAATTCTATGATTCTATGATTCATCAGGAACAAGAGCCCAGTGTGACCTGGAAGTGGGGCATATGTCAGACAATACTTACTGAGCTTCTCTGAGCCTTGGGGGATCAGACCACAGGAAGGAAGCCTTGGGAGGAGGAAAGTGGTCAGTGCTGATTGCCTGAATGCTCAGGAAGGGGATATCTCTGGTTCTGAAGGTCACAAAAGTTTTCCAAAGTAATAATCATTTTCTTTTCCTTTTTGTCCCCCTTCCAATGAAGTTTTGCTTGTTTACATCTGTCTGAACAACTGTTTTCACAAGAGGGAACATTATTTGCTGTGTGCCCAGACTCTTTTTCTTCTTTTTGATGAAGTCTGTAAGAAATTGCATGTGGCCTATTCCCAGTTGGTGCCTGGCAGAAGTATCATACTTGTGAAATTTATAAAACAAAGGAACCACACATCAGTTTGGAGGTACTTCCAGCCTAACAGGCAACAACAATATCTTTGCTGCGCTTCATCTATCCTTTGAATTTAAAATGATTGACAGCTTGTAGCTGCTGGCTGTCAGTGGAAAATCCAGTTACTATAAGAAAGCAAAGGAGAATCTACCCTGCTGCTTTCCTTGTTAAGAAGCCAAATACTGACATGATTAAAAACTATGGTAGTCATCATTCCATTTTTTTCTGTTGTATCCCTAAATGAGATGAGTTTTCCCCATGTACTTGTACAGAACAGTTGGAAAACTGCTGTTAGAAGGGCTAGTGGGTGAGGTTTCATCCAAACGAAGAACAGCAGGAATGAAAATTCCTTTCAAAGCAGAGGATGAAAGGGTAGATACTCCTAGAAAAGTCCACTTTTGTGACTGATTAAATAAATTTTCTCCCCTCTATTCCTAAACAAGATGAAAACAGATTTGTAACTCCTGAAATGTATACTTCTTTAGAAAGCCTTTTGTGATGTTAAGCTCATGTGGCCACCTAGACTAAGCACCTCTGGATGGGTATGAGTCTGTACTTTGTCAAGATGACCTCTTCTTCAAAGTGTAGGGATGGCCACCACCTGGAGGAAGACTTACTGAATGACTGGTTCTTCATCAAATCCGGGACTTGTGGAATGTCCCAAACATCCTTGGGAGGTTGAGATCTCATGAAATGAGCTCTGAAATTAGACAATTTGTGTTTCCCTGTGCACTGGCTTTGAGTCTAAAGAGAATGAAAGCAAGAACTGTGGAGCTACAATCCATCTTAGATCATAGAATCATAGAATCATAGAACCAATAAGGCTGGAAAAGACCTCAGAGATCATCAAGTCCAACCTATCACCCAACACCTCATGACTAACTAAACCATGGCTTCAAGTGCCACGTCCAATCCTTTTTGGAACAGCAATCTCATTGGGTAGGACAGCGTGAAAAAGGCAGAATTAAGCACAGAGGAAAGCAAGAGAAGCCGCAGCAAGGTGAAAGCTATGTAAGGGAACACGGAATGTAGTCAGGGGGTTGCTAGGTGGATCACAGAGCAAAGGGATCGTGGGGAGGGTGGGGAAAACTAACCTGGAGAAGACAGGACACAGCTGAGTTAGACAAAAAGAACCTACCTAGTATGTGCCTCTTTATTAAAAACATCCTGAGAAAAGCAGAGGCAACTCCGAACAACAAAAGACAGAGTGGTGCCTGTGGTGTGTGAGTGGTGTTTGCCAGCACCAAGTGGCAAGGGAGGAACTGCACAAATGCTGCAGCCAGATGCTATAAGGCTGCTGGAAGCTGGTTATCCACAGTTTGAGAGTCTAGCTGATCTTATCAGAAACACCATTTCAGGATAAAGATTGCACACGGGACTAGAAATATTGCAGCTGAATGATTCTGTCCAAAATTACTGGTTTGCCAAAACTGACACATTTTATGAAGATTTGTCAATTCAGAGAAACTGGCTTTGAAGGGTAATGAGAAACTGAAGAAATCAGGCAATTCTGATTGACTTCTTCACTATGGGAAGCTGTTTCAATCTTCACTTTTCTGTAGTCCATAGGATATATGCTCGTTAGACTGAAAGACTTTAAATGGACAGGATACCTCTGAATTATTGATTCAAGCTTCTTTTTTTCCTTTTTTTTTTTTTTTTCCTGGGGAGAGTGTTTTGGGTTTTTTTCTACTTCTGTCATACACAATTTTATTCCAAAATAGAGGAAATTTTAAAATTGCTGGAGCAAGGCAGGGAGCCCAACCAACACAGATTTCCTCTCGCCTTTCGCTCTAGATTACATGTTTGTCACAGACTTGGCAGTTTCCTCTTTCACTTACATTGATTTCCACCACAAACACAGCTAACAGATGCCTGAGAAGATGTGGGTAAACACACTGGCAATATTCTGTGCTCTTTTTTTCTACCATAAATGTTCCAGCCTGACACAGAAATGTGTTGAAGACTAAACCCCATTCTGTTATTATAAAGCTTGCATGCAGAATCATAGTATCATAGTATCAGTCAGGGTTGGAAGGGACCACAAGGATCATCTAGTTCCAACCCCCTGCCATGGGCAGGGACACCCTACACTACATCAGGCTGGCCAGAGCCTCGTCCAGCCTGGTCTTAAACACCTCCAGAGATGGGGCCTCAATCACCTCCCTGGATAACCCATTCCAGGGCATCACCACTCTCATGGGGAAGAACTTCCTCCTCACATCTAGCCTGAATCTCCCCACCTCCAGCTTCATTCCATTCCCCCTAGTCCTATCACTACCTGAGATCCTGAGAAGTCCCTCCCCAGCCTTCCTGTAGGCCCCCTTCAGATACTGGAAGGCCACAATGAGGTCACCTGGGAGCCTTCTCTTCTCCAGACTGAACAGCCCCAACTCCTTCAGTCTGTCCTCATAGGAGAGGTGCTCCAGCCCTCTGATCATCCTCGTGGCCCTTCTCTGGACACGCTCCAGCACGTCCACATCCCTCCTGTAATAGGGGCTCCAGAACTGGACGCAGTACTCCAGGTGGGATCTCACCAGAGCTGAGTAGAGGGGAAGAATCACCTCCCTTGACCTGCTGGCCACACTTCTCCTGATGCAGCCCAGGATCTGACTGGCTTTCCGGGCTGCAAGTGCACATTGAGGGGTCGGAATCAATGAATGTACGTTCAGGCATCCTCCTGTTATCATGGGTACCACTAAAATGTCTGTAATCTTTAATTCCAGAAGAAAATAATAATGAAGCAATAAAAATGAAACTGGAATGTGGAGGAAGAACTTATGCATTAGACCACTATATTGGTTTAAAGTGACTGGCCCTACTAGAAGTGATGAGGGACAGGGAACAGGGCCTTGTGAGAGGGTTGTGTTAACCCAAGGCAACCACCAAAACTGCTCAGTGCTTTGCAGAGCCAGGTAAAGGAGAGAGAATGTCTGTCTTCCCCAGAGCAAAGGCAGCTAGGTCAGCATGTCACCATATCCTCACTGACTATAAAAGTCTTTGGTATCCTACAAGCAGCGAAATGATTCAAGGAGAATGCTGACCTCGTTGATTCAGGAGTATTAATATTCAATCCAATTTTAGGGCTGCACATTCCCAGGGGATGCAGGAAATTGTATCAGATTTCTAAAAAAAAATCTGTCTCAGGAGCTCTAGTAATAGCCAAAACCTTTTTGTTGGCACAATGCCATCCTAATTAGCAGGAAAAGGTGTTGGAAAGAAGCTCTGCAGAAAATAAAACCGAGGAAAAAAACTGGCAGCGTGGCAAGGGGAAAGATACAGAAACATATATAATGCCTTAAAATTCCTTCAATTTCCAAAAAACATCTGTGCCTGAACTTGGCACGGTGTGGGAATGGATCCTCACGTGGGCCTAGCCCATTAGCAAAACACTGACAAGTGGTAGCTATGTAGTGAGTGCAAATATCCATAAAGGTGTTTGTTCCACACTGCTGTAGGCTTGCTCCTGTGCTGGCAGGATGCAAAAATGTAGACATATGATGTACTTGCTGTCATGAGGTTCTCTGCAGAGGGAATCAAACCCCATTAGTTTCCTAAGCAATCTAGCAGCGTGGCACAGCTGGAGCTACCATGGGATTTTGACACACCACCGAGCAACAACATATTCGGCATCACTGGCTGTGGAGTTATGGTATATACTCACAGTTCTACCTGGCTTCTGTCCCCTGCAACACTTTAGCAATAGAAATGTCACAGATGTCAATGAAACAAACCACTGTATTGAATGTTTCACGTTGGCATTTGGCTCCTTGTGAGAAAATACGCTGCCTATAAAGTGTGAGGAGTTGTAGGTTACACCTGCTGAATATCTAGACTGGAGAACCTTTTCATTAAAAAAAACCTGACTGCTTCAGTCATTTGCTGCTTTGAATGGGAACAATATTTTGAATCATATTTTAAACAATATTTACAAAAGATTGGGCTTTCTTATACACCTAATGAAATGTAAGCATATCACAGAATCAGAATCACAGATTCAGCCAGGTTGGAAAAGACCTCAGAGGTCATCAAGTCCAACCTGTTACTCAATACCTAACACTTTATGACAACTAAACCATGGCTCCAAGTGCCACATCCAATCCTTTTCTGAACACCTCCAGGGACCGTGACTCCACCACCTCCCTGGGCAGCACATTCCAATGGCCAATTACTCTTTCTGTGAAGAACTTTCTCCTCACCTCGAGCCTAAACTTCAGCTTAAGACTCTGTCCTCTAGTTCTGCCACTGGTTGCCTACCAAATACCAATATGATACTATTGCTATTTGTGCTTTCAAGCAGTAAAAGCAAAATTTCTGTCTAACCTGCTGGAAGTTTTCAAAATATTTTTGGGTTTACTTTTGAGGAGAATCTGTGTTTCTTCTTAGGGGGAAACAACAAACCCAAACAAAACAAAGACAACAAAACCAAACCACAACAAAACCAAACCACAACAATACGAAAGTAAAAAATATTGATCCTTTTCCATCCTGACCTCCTACATTCTATTCCTTTTTTCTCAGTTACTCATCTACAAGTTTTGCCATCCTTCTAGACAGGAAGAATAAGAAAGATGCTTTACCAATAACCTCAGTATTTCTGTAGGCCTGTATTTTAATACTGAGGTTCCGTTTTGTGAACTTTTCCCCATCTCAGGAGGTCAATTTTCCTGTGAGCAATGTAGCTCAGGTGCAACTCACCTCACGCCTTGCTGTCAGAAGGATCCAGAACACTTGGCTTTGATATTCCTGTGCTTTAAGTTTCTTCTTCAGGCAATTAGGAAGACTCAAAAATAGAAGCAACCTATCTAAGGAGAAAAAAAAAAAAAGGAGGAAAACAGCAGTGAAAGTTGGAGTGAAATGTGGAAAGGCTGGAACTCTTTGTGTAGCTAAAGAAAGCATGTCACATGCTTGAAAAATCTCCCTAATAAGTGAAAAATGAGAGAGTTAGCAAAGAAGAGGAATTGAACTTGTTGAGAAAACAAGATTAAGGAACAGGCACATTGTTACCCTAATGAATTTGCAGGCTGCACACGAGGGAAACAAAGTTCTTGCCATATTCTTAGCATAATATTACTATCAAAATCTAACTGGGATTATTAGTAATGAGTATACTAAACCCAAACATATTAAGGCAAATGGAGCAAGCCAGCTGAACTGGTTGCAAATCTGCTCCTGAGAATTCCAGCAAATAGATCTCTACACAAGCTGGGAAGTCAATTGGTTTGGGGAATAAACCAGAAACCTATCTCTGAGATCAAGAACCTCACACATCTGAATGACTCTGCTTGGGGGTGGGGAGAGAGGGAGAGGAGAGAATCAGATTTCCAGCCTCCAACAGTTCTGAGGCAGCAGGGCTTTGTTCAAATGCAAGGACCCTACTGGAGAAATAAAATACTCCAGGTGCTAGCAGCTGTGCTTGATGCAGTTCTAGTCTATTGAGTATTGTGTGCCTTAATTTGTTTTCATTTCTACTAATGAAAATAAATAGAAATGGGAGAACTCCAGGGAGGGTAGAAACAAATGGCATTTACGTTTCAAAGTGCTCCAGCCTGATCTCAAACGTGCAGTTGCAGTGCAAAGCAATGCTCATGCCTTGTTAAATAAAAACAAAGAGTGAAAGAAGAAAACGGAGCTGTTTCACCAGAAAGCAGAGAATTCATCTCCTATTCACCACTTCACAGATTCTCTGCAGTCTCTGGCCTGAGGCTACGTGAACATGCGTAGCTGGATTTGAAATGCAATAGCTGAAACCTTTCTTTCCACCTTGAAAACACTGACAAAAGCATCACTAAATTCAGACTCAAGTTGAAAGGTATGGGAAGTTCCCTAAGAATTACAGTCTGGTGCCTCTTTAACACAAACAGAAGAGCCATCTGGACTGCTTTTCTGTTCCTATATCTCCAGCAGAGAACGAGAGCTTGAGCCTGGTCCTCTATTATGGAGGCTCTCAAGTCACTGAATAGGAGCATTCATCTGGTGTTGCTCCATCCGCTCTTTTAATTGCCTTAATCTGTGAAACCTCCATCTCTGTCCTTCCTGGTGAAAAGTTCAAAAGAAGTGGAAATTGAAATTCATTTTGTTACCTGGGACTCTGACTGTTGCTTGGTTTGCAGACAATAGTCCCAGAATCACAGAATTGTCAGGGTTGGAAAGGACCCCAAAGATCACTTAGTTCCAAGGCCCCTGCCATGGGCAGGGACACCTTCCACTAGATCAGGCTGTCCAGAGCCACATCCAGCCTGGCCTTAAAAACATCAAGAGATAGGGTTTCCACCAGCTCCCTGGGCAACCTCTTCCAGTGCCTCACCACCCTCATAGTGAAGTTCTTCCTAGTGTCTAATCTAAATCTACCCTCTTCTACCTTGGATTCATTTCCCCTGATCTGATCATTACCCAATATCCTAAAAAGTCCTTCATCATCTTTGTTGCAGCCCCACTTCAGATATTGGAAGGCCACAGTAAGGTCTCCTTGCAGCCTTCTCTTCTCCAAACTGAACTTGGAAGAGTGCATGGAATGCTGCCTCCCATGCAGCAGCTTGGATAAAACACTAAGTGCATTCCCTGACAGAAGTCACACCAAAGCAGATGCTTAATAACTCATCCATGAGACAAAGATGTGCAGTTCAGGGGTGGAGCCAGCTGCTGCACTTTCTCAAGTTGTGTCCTCACTGGATTTATGAAGTAAGATGAACTGACCTGAGTTTATATTTGGCTCTGAAACCTCTTTTGAGAACCCAAAATAATAATAGAAGTGGCCTCTGACACTGTCCCACATGACACCCTGATCTCCAAGCTGGTAAAATATGGTTTTGATGGATAGATCATTCAGTGGATACAGAACTGGCTTGACGGCCGCACCCAAAGGGTGGCTGTCAGTGGGTCCATGTCCAAGCAGAGGCCAGTGACAAGTGGAGTCCCTCAGGGATCAGTCCCGGGACCAGTCCTGTTTAACATCTTTGTTGGTGACATGGACAGTGGCATTGAGTGCACCCTCAGCCAAGTTTACTGAGGACACCAAGCTGTGTGGTACAACAGACATGCTTGGAGGGAAGGGAATGCCATCCAGAGGGTCCTTGACAGGCTGGAGAGGTGGGCGCAAGCCAACCTCATGAAGTTCAACAAAACCAAATGTAAGGTCCTGCATCTGGGTAAGGGCAATCCCAGGCACTGATATGGGCTGGGCAGAGACTGGCTTGAGAGCAGACATGAAGAAAATGATTTGGAGGTGCTCATGGATGAGAAACTCAACGTGAGCTGCCAGTGTGCACTTGCAGCCCAGAAAGCCAACCATATTCTGTGTTGCATCAAGAGAAGTGCGGCCAGCAGGTTGAGAGAGGTGATTCTCCCCCTCTACTCCGCTGCTATGTCCTGTCAAGTGGCAACAACCAGTGGAGACCACATTAGCTAGAAGCATAGACTGCAAGGATTTCATGACTTGGGGCAGAAGCTTGTGATGGATGGAACCAGATGTATTTTCCTGATTGCAGCCCTGCAGAGGGAAGCTGGAGTCAGCCTAGCTAATGGCCAGTGAGCCTTCATAAAGCCAGTCATATCCTTGGCTGCATCAAGAAAAGCATAGCCAGAAGGTCAAGGGAGGTTATTCTCCCCATCTACTCTACCCCACCTGGAGTACTGTGTTCAGTCCTGGAATCCCTATTACAAGAAGGATCTGGACATGCTGGAACATGTCATCGTGTCTGATCATCATCAGAGGGCTGGAGCACTTCTCCTATGAGGACAGGCTGAGAGAGTTGGGGTTGTACAGTTTGTAGAAGAGAAGGCTCAGAGGAGACCTTGTTGTGGCCTTCTGAAGGCTATAAGAAATTTGGTGAGACACTTTTAAGGATGTCAGGCAGTGATAAGTCTAGGGAGAATGCATTCATGCTAGAAGACGGGAGATTTAGATTAGATGTTAGGAAGAAGTTCTTCACCATATGGCAGGGTGGTGAGACACCAGAACAGGTTGCTCAGGGAGGTGGTGGAAGCCTCATCCCTGGAAGTCTTTAAGGCCAGGCTGGATGTGGCTCTGGGCAACCTAATCCATTGCAAAGCATCCCTGCCCATGGCAGGGGGTTTAGAACTAGATGATCCTTGAGATCACATCCAACCTGACAATTCTGTGATTCTGTAGATGTGTATCCATGTGTTTTACATGTATCCTTATACATATGTGTGTGTGTATACATATACACACACGCACAATTCAGAATAGAATCATAGAATCATAGAATCAGTCAGGGTTGGAAGGGACCACAAGGATCATCTAGTTCCAAACCCCCTGCCATGGGCAGGGACACCCCACACTAGATCAGGCTGCCCACAGCCTCATCCAGCCTGGGCTTAAACACCTCCAGAGATGGGGCCTCAGTCACCTCCCTGGATAACCCATTCCAGGGCTTCACCACTCTCATGGGGAAGAACTTCTTCCTCACATCTAGCCTGAATCTCCCCATCTCCAGCTTCATTCTGTTCCCCCTAGTCCTATCACTACCTGAGATCCTGAGAAGTCCCTCCCCAGCCTTCCTGTAGGCCCCCTTCAGATACTGGAAGGCCACAATGAGGTCACCTGGGAGCCTTCTCTTCTCCAGACTGAACAGCCCCAACTCCTTCAGTCTGTCCTCATAGGAGAGGTGCTCCAGCCCTCTGATCATCCTCGTGGCCCTTCTCTGGACACGCTCCAGCACATCCACATCCCTAGAGTAATAAGAGTAATAGAGTAATAGACTAATAAGCTCCTAGAAATAGTAATATATTCACAAGTGCACTTTAGTTTTGCATCCCAGATTAACATTTCAGCAAGTGAAACAATTCATTATCCAGAAATTATTAAATCATTAACCATTTAAGGCAGATTTTGGCTTTGAATCAAATAATGGAAGAAAAGAGTCTCAAACTAGCTACTTCCATGGTTTCATATTCATTTTACACAAATATTTCACTCAGGTTTTAGGCCAATTTTCACTCTGGCAAAATATTTACAACATATTTATTAACCCCTCAAACTGAAGGGGAGGGGAGAGATGATAGCCAGAAGATTAATGTGTGAGCACCACAGTTTGCAACACATTATCATACAGTGCCATTTGTTTCCAGCAGTAAAGTTATGACCCTTCATGAGAATAACTTAAACTGACAAAGAGGATCAGAGTGTAAAGCTACAGAACTGGTTCGTTCTTTGTGACCTGTAGGAGTCAGATCCTTGTGACCCACCATGAGTGCTGATTGTTATCTTGCCACAGAAAGCCAGTAATTTGAGCTCTGACTTCTAGCAGAAAACACCTCTCTGGTAAATATTTGATTCTGTTATAATGAAAAAAAAAAAAAAAAAAAAAAAAAAAAAAGAAAGATGAGGCATTTTCAATAATTTTTCAATTGCACCCACAAAAATGGGCATTTGCCATGGTGATGTGAAGGGAAGGACAAAAATCATCCTATCAAGTTTGCTCATTGGAGAAAAAATATGTTTTGAAGTGGTACACCATCACTGCTTGCTGAGCTAGCATGCCCTTGGTGGATGATGGACTGCTCTCTTTTTGAGGGGAAGCAATTAATTATGGCCTGGCCCAGCTCCTTCAGGGATCACTGAGAGGCTTCTCACCAAATTACAGGGAGGACCAGAAACCCTGAGTTTTAAATATGTAGCCAAATGTTTAATTGTACTTGAAATTATAATTCTGATATCTAGTATTCTTTTGAACTTTTCCATACCTTTTGTATCCTTTTGTTAAGCTTTGCGTCTTTGGCTACTTCATAGAATCCTAGAATTGTCAGGGACCTCAAGGATCATCTAGTCCCAACCCCCACTGCCATGGGCAGGGACACCTCACACTAGATCAGGTTGCTCAGAGCCACATCCAGCCTGGTCTTAAAAACTTCCAGGGATGGAGCTTCTACCACCTCCCTGGGCAACCTGTTCCAGTGTCTCACCACCCTCATGGGGAAGAATTTCTTCCTAACATCCAGTCTGAATATACCCACTTCTAGTTTTGCTCATTTCCCCTAATCCTATCTCTACCTGATGACCTAAAGAGTGCCTCACCAGCTTTCTTCTAGGCCCCCTTCAGATACTGGAAGGCCACTATTAGGTCTTCTCAGAGTCTTCTCTTCTCCAGACTAAATAGCCCCAATTGTCTCAGTCTACCTACGTAGTGCAGTCAAATTTCAGCCTTTGCAGTGCAGTTCTCTGATGCAGTCAGGCACCCTGATCTGCCTTGGTAATGCAGGAATGGAAACAATGATGATCTCATTTCATTCATTCACCAAATGAATTCTACTCTGTCTTAAAAGAAAAAAAAAGAAAAAGAAAAAGAAAAGGAAAAAAAAAAAGTGCTAAGCTCTTTACCATCGATTAGGTGTGCCCAGGACACGGAGACAGGGAACTACTGCAGGGTCCAGAGGAGGGCTATGGGCATGATTAAGGGAATAAATCCTCTCTCTTATGAGGAGAACAGAAGGCTGACAGGGGATCTGATCAGTGTCTATAAATATATTAAGGGTGGGTGTCAAGAAGAAGGGGGCAGTCTCTTTTCACTGGTACAGTGATAGGATGACACAAACTAGAACACAGGAGGTCCCACCTCAACCTGAGGGAAAACTTCTTTACTGTGAAGGTGAGAGAGCACTGGGGTAGGCTGCCCAGAGATGATGTGGAGTCTCCTCTGGAGATATTCAAAACCTGCCTGGATGCTTTCCTGGGCAAACTGCCCTAGGTGAACCTGCTTTGGAAGGGAGATTGGACAAAATCAGCTCCGTAAGTTCCTTTCAACCCCACCATTCTATGATTCTGTGATTTTGTGATTCTGTAATTGCTGGTGCCTTCAAATAAACTTAAGTAAGGGCTTCTTCTGCCTTTCTGCTTTCTGTGGCCTGGGTAATTAATTCAATCAGGCAACAGAAGGAGACAAGCTCAGGGAACTGATGAAGGCTGCAGGATACAACTGTAGGAAACTGCCAGCTCATGAGGACTGCTGGGCCAACCCTTTCATAATCACTATAAATTCAGCAGTGAGGATGTCTGCCATGCACTTGTCTTTATTCTCTCTGATTATGACTGCCCTTAAGTCAGTCTGGTTCATTTCTGTGTGTCAAACAGGAGTCAGGAAGAAGAAGAGATGGTGTTCTTACAGAGCATGATTGTGTGCATAAGGATGTAGTTCATCTCTTCAGAGTTTGAATTACTTTTGTTTTGAAAGTAAACTAAGAAGTTTTACTTTGGAGAAAGGGCTGGAGTACTCTTTAGACTCATTTTTTTAGCAATTGAAAGTAAATGGTCCTTTCAGAGAGAGAGTTGTCTAGAGCATGGAGGAGAGGTAGCTGTAGAGATGGGGAAGAAAGGATCTTCATGAGAGTACTGAAGGAAGTAACCTGGCTTCATAGTTTAATGATGATAGGAGTTCTTTTCAATGTCTTTCAAGTGTGTGTCATAAAGATTTATGTATTTCTATTTAGTGTTGAGTGCTGAAACAAATCTGTGTGGTTGAGGACTTTCTACTTTCTCCTTCAATTAATCTCCTGACATTCCTCTTTACTTTGACTGTGTATTTTTTTCCTTTAATATTTTAATCTCCTGGGTTCTTAAATATAAACACTTCCTTATTCCAGTCAACTCTTTCTCCCACTTCAAGCCTCTTGCCTTTGCAGGAGAACATACAAGGAACTAATGATAAACAATCTTTTCTGTGGCATTGAGTCTTAAGGAGAGGATGGTATCTTTAAGTAGGGAGGCACTTGTCTCTCAAGAGTGTCTGATCCACTGGAAAATCAATGTAGCTTATCAACTAATTGTTATTTTCACCTCTTTGAAAACAGATTATTTCCAGTAGGGGGATAGTTGAAGGAAAATTGAATCATTGAATCACAGAATCATAGAATTGTTTTGGTTGGAAAACACCTCAAAGATCATTGAGTGCAACTACCACCTAACACCACCAAGACCATTAAAACACATCCCTAAGTGTCATGTCCACACATTTCATGACCAGGGACAGCGACTCTACCATCTCCCAGAGTAACCTATTCCAATGCCCATCTGCAAGAAGGGCCAGAAGGAGAACCCAGGAAACTACAGACCTGTCAGTCAGACCTTGGTGCTGAGGAGGTTTACGGAGCAGGTCATCTTGAGTGCCATCATGCAGCATGTGCAAGGCAACCAGATGATCAGGCCCAGTCAGCATGGGTTTGTGAAGAGCAGGTCCTGCTTAATGAACCTGGTTTCCTTCTATGAAAAGGAGATCCATTTAGTGGATGAAGAAAAGGCTGGGGATGTTGTTTATCTGGACTTTAGTAAAGCCTTTGACACAATTTCCCCACAACATTCTCCTAGAGAAACTGGCTGCTTATGGCTTGGATGAGTGGACACTTCACTGGGTTAAGAGCTGGCTGGCTGTCCAAGCCCAAAGAGTGGTGGTGAATGGAGTTAAATCCAGCTGGCAATTTTGTCAGATTTTGCATATACATTTGGACATAATTAATAACACTGACACCCCTTGTCATCATCTCTGCTATTATGAGGATTTCTGCATCTATGGGAATGGAAAAAAAGGATATGTAAAGCTAAATGAAGGTAAATCTCAAAGATAAATACTTAATTTTGAAGTAATTTTTAAGCTTCACATTTTGTTTTTGTTTCATGCAGGGACAAAACAAACACTTCTGAATGTGTGGGAAAACAGAACTATGTCAAAATAGGTACTTTCTGCTTGAAAACGTCAAGTTTTCCATTCTGGTCTCTTTCTGATTAGAAATGACCAGAGACTCCTTAACTTCAGCACTTAAATTTCTGGATGAGAGCATCCTTGAGGATGAATCAAGAAAATATCTTCTTTTCAAAACCCACAGCATTCTTCACAAAAATATCTTGCATGAGTATATTCTAGACAGTGGTAGTGGCAAGCCTTTGGACTTAGACACAGCATACATATAAATATAATAATCCATGTCCAAGGTGCTCCCAATCTTAATAATCAAAATGTAGAAAGGACACGTTTCTTCTTTACCATTAAATGTTGCTTATGAGGCCTGGAAAGCTAATATGGAGTATTTTTCAACTGGTGGGGTGTGTAGAGTTTCCACATTAATGATAACCTGAGCCACATTATATCTACCTTGAAGTTTCTCATGTTTTTTTTACCCCAGGTTTTACTGCTAACATGCTGTTACTGGATGAACTAGTTTGGGTGTCGAACTCCATGGCAGCATTCACAATCTGAGGGCTCCATGCTGAAGGATGCATCTGTCATCATCTATCAGCAATATGCACAAGACTGACCACTTATATACATGCATTCTCCTTCCATATACACACATTCTCCTTCTCTCTTCAGCTCACAAAATTACTTTGCTGAAGCACATGGTAACTGACCGCTGTTCCATGAGCAACCATAGCAGCACAAAACCGCCCAGGCTGGGGTGAAAAAAAAAACCTGCTAGATATCAAACTGACTGCCTAGGGGTCAGATACTGATTTCTCAGCTGCATTACTGTGAAATCCTGGCTATGGGGTCTTGCAGGGACTACATAACGGTCCTTGTTACTTAAGCACAGGGACTGGATTGGCGTACCTCTCTCATTTTTGTCTCTGTATTCAAAGTATTTGAGAAAGAGCACAATTAATTATGTTTTAAGGCTCATTACAATAACAATTCCAGCTCTTTTCAGATGAGCAAGACAACTGAGGAGTGAAAGCTGAAAATTCTCATTTTGTCTTACTCACAAAGCTCAGGCTCTGCTTCCTTAGCAACTCTCTATGACCTGTGAACTCTAATCTTGGTACAACAATAGAAATCTAGCTCTCTTCTTGTATTATTATAGAATTTCAAACCTCTGTGTGAGATTTTAACTGTTATAGCCTCTGGTGAAACAAACTGCAGTCATACAACTCTTTGGAAAAGAAGAAATCAGTAGCATCTGGATAACTTGAATACAATGTACTGCCTCTGCAGTCTTCTGCAAACTCTAGCAATCTACAGCATTCAATGGATAATGTAACAATTGCTCTCTTCCCTGCAGAAGCATATAGAAACTGCAAAAGATCTCTCACAGCTTAGTTAAACAGTTAAAATACTCAGAAATAATTAAACAACAAAACATTGTACTAGGTAAAACAAGACTGCATCACAAGAAGAGGGAAACTTTAGTATGGGTCCAAATTTTCTCATAGACACAGTTTTAGAAAGACCAGATGTGAGATTAGTTTAGATCACATGCTTACTCTTCCAGTATTAGTCCAGAATACATAAGCCAAGTGATAGTTAAAAAATGGCATTCTCCTATTTCTGGTATTGATCTCTTAAAATTGATTGGGTAAGAGCAAGATGTGCAAGCAAATATTTGTGAGAAAACTTCTGCTATTAGAAAGACCAAGGACTACTCAGCCCATAACAAATGGATAGAGATAGTTTACAGAGAATAAAAAACCCATCCCCTTCCTTTTAACTCCTCTCCATGGCAGCATTTGCCTGTCTACTGCCACAGGCTCAACAAATCTATGCCTTGCATTGGTTTTAGCTTTGCATAGAATGAGCACTGCCAGTTACCAGTACCAATCATTGCTGGCAATGGACCCACTGAGGGTAGGCTCTGAACACACATTGAGCTTGACTGGAGAGTTTCGTCCTTTGAAATACAGAAAAATTTCTGACTTGTCTGTCTGTGACTTCATTTCCACCTGCTACTGCTACAATATCTGCCTGAAAAAGCATGCAAGGTAGAGCTCACCCCAGTGGTTTGGAAGTCTTCCAAGGGATTCTGTTGCCTTGGTCTGAAATAGTGTCAGTGTCTTGACCTATGGAACACTCCTGCCCTCCAGTGCTTCCACTTGCCCAGGTTTTGGGGTAAGTAGGTGTTGTGGTTTAGCCATTTGCACATTCTCCCCCAGTGAGATGGAGGAGAGAATCAGAAAAAAAGGGGAAAAAAGTAAAATTTGTTGGTTGAGATAAAGACAGTTTAAGAGGACAGAAAAGGAAGGGAAAACAATAATAATGATAAAAGAATATACAAAATAAGTGACACACAACATAATTGCTCACCACCACCCCTCTGACTGGTGCCCAGACAGCCCCCAGGCAGCAGGCTGCCACTTCTCAGCCAACTTCCTCCAGCTTTGTTCAGCACAGAATCATCCATTTCTTTAGCCACTTAGAGTTAGCTGTCCTGGCTGCATCCCCTCCCAGCTTCTTCTGTACACCCATTTGCCTTACTGGCAGGATACTATGAGAAGCTATGAAGTCTTGACTTAGTGTAAGCCACTCTCAGCAACAACTAAAACATCAGTGTTATCAACATTACTCTGGCCTTAAATCCAAAACCACAAGCACTGTACTGGCTACTATGAAGAAAATTAGCTCTATCCCAGCCAAAAGCAGGACAAAGGATTGAAAATGGGAGCTATAATTTGAAATAAAACATTCAGACAATTTAATCCCTGTGGGAGCTGTTTCTGTTATGCATGCCTTTGTACAACATTGTTAAAAGCATCTAGCAGCTTTCTTGTCATGTGGCCTGACAAAGGCATGAAAATATAGAATAGGTTTTTGTGTTCCCATTTTATGTGCTAAGGGTAAATTCCTTTGCTGAGAGCCTCCCTACCTGATCCATATTGTTACTAATCTACTCTTTCTAACACAATAATGTGTTGGCTCCATAAGTGATCCATGCTCTACATGCAAAGTGCTCCTTGTAAGTATAACAACAAAGAGGCATTCAGCAAGCACTTAAACATAATAGTAAATGCTTTCTACTCCACATGTTACTTGGTACATTTTACTCACATTTATCTACCAGGTTTCAGTTGCTAATGCCTCCAGCACTGCAAACATTTAGAAATGGATTTCCACACATCGCCTTCTCCTCTAAACCTTAGCAAAAAGATCACAAGTTTGATCTCTTCTACAATATCTGAAACTACCTGTAGGGGAAGGTGAAGCTTCTGTATGAGGTGTTTGAACAGCATGAGGATGCCTTGATCTCCCACTGCCTGCATAGCAGGGAAAACAAGGCTGCCACTGTCTTAGCATTTAAAAGAGTCATCTTCCTCAAAAGGCCATAGAGGTTAACCTGTGAATTTTGACACTTAAACAAACCTCCTTCCTCCAGCTTCAGATAAGTCCAAAATTTTCAGTGTTCTTAAAGAAGCTTAAGACTACAGTGACCTGAGACGTGGAAACCCCAGGCACCTCTTTCAGAAATGACCTATCTGGACACCAGCCTTACTCAGGTTCTATTCTTTAAAAACTAAATTAAGTCCTCCTCCTGTTTTCGCTCAGTCCTTTCTCTCAAAGCTCAACTTTGTAGCGTGTCTCACCAGCCTGAGAGCAGACGGGGCTCTTCTCCTCTGCCTGCACAGGTCACTTCTTTTTAAGCAGCCTCAGGTCACAGTCTAAGCAATCAGTAACTCTTCCTGTCTCATTCACAACAACTTAAAAAGGCTGTACTGGCTGCCTCCATCTTCTGGCCTTCACTCCTAAGCCACAGGCTGAGCACAGTGTTAATACACAAGCTATGATTCATAAAGCCGTTACTAAGTACCCATCTCCTGAAGTACATGTCTGCTCTGGGGAAAAGGAAGGTATGGAATGGAAATGTGCATTCCAAGCAAGTAAAGGAAAAAATAATAGCAAAGTCAATCATGCCATGGTTCAATAAAGGCCACCTTTCTGTGGCTGGCTTTGAATTCAATGCAGATCACAGGATGTTAGGGGTTGAAAGGGACCTCTGGAGATCATAGAGTCCAACTCAAATCACCCTACACTTTGTATGTGCTAAACAAGCATGTCTTCACTTAGTCATTAAACTGGCTAGCCAGTCCACAGAAACACAGACAAAAGCCTTTTACCCTTTTTGAGTCCTAACAGCTTCAGTCTTTCAAAGTGAAGAGCAATTGCAATTTTAGATTCTACCAGTAACGGGAAACCATTTCAGATAATCAGTGAATTTTAAAGAGGTACCTTTAATAAATTATTTGGGTTGTCAATAAATAAAATCCAGGTACTTTGTTTGTTTTCATATTAAAACAACAACAACAAAAAGGAAACTAACCTTCTTCTGTGTAATCAAGGAAACATTCTGCAGCCTGTTTACAACCACTACATAAATGCATCATGTGAACAATTTTCAGCTACACTGTGATTTGTACAGAACAAGCTCGGTTATAGGGTAGTACTCTTAAGGGTGCCTGAAGTAAGGCTTAAGTGGGACAGAGCTGCCAGACTTCAGAACTGAGATGCAAAACCCCTTCTTCAAACTATGGGTTTATAAATGCTAGAAATAGTTCGCACATAGGCCTTCAGGCTCCCGAGAGTTACAGCTCTGTGTGACCCAGAACAGACCCAGAGCCTTTTAACACCTTGTTTGCTCCCGAGCCTGATTACAGCCCAATTTTAGGCGCTGCTGTGTGCAAGCCCTAACGGCAATGATACCTGCTGGGTGCACTGGAAGCATATGTTGTCAATACCAGACTTCCTACCAAGCATGGTTACTATGCCTGTTTCTTTTCTGTAAAACAGAAGTAGGGAAAGTATTGTAATTTCCCAACTCTGCTTTATACAGTGTTTGACAGGATAGACTGATGAAGATAGGAAATGGAAGAGTACGGTTCAGGACCTCCTAGGTGAGCCCAGATAGATGCTGCATATCTCTCAGGTGTGGACTAAATTAAAATGTGATAGATTTTGTTCTCCCTTCTTAACATCCCAACTGTGCAGAAAAAAAGTCTGAGCATCCAGGAAACAAAATGCCATGCTCCCAAGACAACATCCAGTTACTTGAAGGGAGTGGACCATCTTCCTTACAAGGAGAGACTTAGTAATCTGAGTCTCTTTAGCTTGGAGAAGAGAAGACTGAGGGGTGACCTCATTTATATTTATAATATGTAAAGGATGAGTGCCAAGAGGATGGAGCCAGGCTCTGCTCAATGATGCCCAATGACAGGACAAGGGGCAATGGGTAGAAGCTGAGGTGAAGGAAGACCCATGGAAACACGAGGAGAAATTTTTTCACTGTGAGTGTGACAGAACACTGGAACAGGCTGCTTAGGGCCTGGTGGAGTCTCCTTCTGTGGAGATATCAAAAACCCACCTGGATGTGTTCCTGTGTGATCTGGTATAGGTGATGCTGCTCTGGCAGTGGAGTTGGACTGGATGATCTTTCAAGGTCCCTTCAAACCCCTAACATTCTGTGATTCTGTTAATTAAAGAATGCTGATTCTTTGGTTACAGAATAGAATACAGAATCAACCAGGTTGGAAAAGACCTTTGAGATCATCAAGTCCAACCTAATCTGAGGGCACATTTTAGATGCAGAGACCTAGATGTGCAATCTCTGCTGAGATATCTGATTTACATGTGATATCATTTGGACACTGATACACAGATGTGCTTGAGCAGTTATGTCCTGCCTTGCAAGTGACTCTGATTTCACATGCAGGTCCTGAGACTCCTGCCTCAGATGGTTATAACAACAGCCCAGCAATTCCAAAGCTGGGCTGAAGAATGGATATTTCTCTGATGACTGTATGTTTACCCTTAGCCATCCCCTTACCTCCACTGATGGAAACAGTAACCCTAATGAACCACACAAACATTTGCAACACCATAAAGTGCTGTTCTTGTGTGAACTTTCCCGAGTGCTGCAGGGAGTACACCAACCATGGCCTGGGATTTCAGGCAGTAAAAAGCTACACTTTGTAGCAGCTAAATTTTAATTATTTATTTGACTTGATCTTTGTTCTGTCATGTCTGTAGGGAGAAGCAGATGAGACAATCTGTAACACACTAAAGATGTCATTGTCAGTCAGTTCCCATTAAAAAAAAAAAAAAGAGAGAAAAAAAGAAAAAAAAAAAAAGAGAGATTTATCATCTCCTGCTGTTAACAGCTCCATCACCTTGCCCACTGCCCTATTGTGTAGTTTATCAAACTACCCTGGCCGAAGTTCTCCACTGCAGTTATAATCAGTCAGACTCAGATCGGAATCCATCTAGCCTCAATGTGTGTGCCATTGTACTGCAGAAGCCAGGTTCTGCTCTTTCTTTCTTTCTTTCTTTAACCCAGAGACATTATAATAGGAATGTCAGAGAAAAATGCTCAAAGAGTTGTACCATACCTGAACCAAACATCAGCCTGAAATGATTCCCCTCTGACATCCCCCATCCCTGCTTCAACTGAACTGGAACTGAACTTGAACTGTGGGGGTTTTGAGGTCTTCATTTATCCTGAGCCAGAATTGGACAAAACAAAGAGTGAATTTCTGGGTACGGGTTCAGCACAATGGAATGGTTAAAACTAGCATTTCTAGCATGATGTCTTTGGCTTGGAGGCTGCCTGTACTGGGATCTGCAGAGTGGTGCAGCACTGCAATTGTTTTCTCTCCTCACTTAAGTGTTTGGGCACTAAATTAACCTCTGCACAGGAACACCTCATACTGATCCACAGATGTCAGAAGGGATCTGTCCAGCACGGTAACTTCAAATACCTTCATAAAGAATGCTCCAAGGTAGATGGATCTCTCTCTCCTTTCTGTTGCCCAGTTTTTCCTATTCACTTCTCTAAGTAGAGATGCCACCAGTAGATCACCTCACCACACAGATAGATGTTTAAACCTTAAGTGTGCATGCAAAACTGGACTTGTAACATTGTTTTTGCCTTTGGTTTCTTTCCCCAGTTCTTACACCTCTTGCATCCCTACTATCTCTCATGGGCCTCTTCCTCCCACATGCCAGATTTCAAGTGATGAACCAGTGGAGATGTGCTGGGAATGTGAGATGGGAAACAAAAGCAAAGTCTTGCTTTTCTCCACACACTTACTCCCATCATACCATCCTGACCATTTGTAAGTGCTATATTTCTCAGTTTTGACTGGTTCTTAAACCCTGCTAGCTCTAAACCAGCCTTAGTTTTATCTCAGTTCATTATGGCAGTGAGCAGGGAAATGTGGTGGTTTGTTTCCCTGGAAATGCTCTTTTGCTGTTCTCTTCAGGCATTAATATTATGTGTTACAGCTGTTTTAAAATTCAGTGGTAATTATGCACTCCAGCAGAGATGACTTCATGAGGAGGAGAATAAAATGCTCCTTTTTTTTAGCCCATACCAAGGCAGGGAGATCTCTCCTGTGTCACACCATTTATGCTGGGGGTACAGCTGCAGCACACTCCAATCAGATCAGGGCTGCATCTATCTACACTGGCCTTCATCAATAGGGATGAATTGCAGTTCCTTCTCAAGGCCAGCTATAGTTTTCAGTTTCAACATTTCCAATTATAAATTCAGCAAGAGGATTATGAAATGGCCACAATGATCTTTTCTACCACCATTTCTTCAAAACTTCACTCCTATAAGCCAAGAATCAATGACACTGCAGGACAGATCTCCTAATTTATAACCCTATTATTAACTCCTAACTGCTGTAAAAGAAAGCAGTCCAAATTATTACGAGACAAGAGGGTTTTTTATTGGTTTTGTCATGAAAAAGGCCATTAAACTTCATAACAGAAAGAGTCATTCCCCTGTAGACATACTGATGCAGTAGAGACAAAAGGTGATGCCTGTAAAGGAAGCCAGTTCACTTCTAATCCAGGTCTTTAAGCAGCTTGCTGTGATTGATGATGAATTCACTCTTGCCTTCCACAAGCCACTTACTTGCTTATTTTATTTCCAAGAGTTGTGAAAGGTCTTTTCCTGCACCAGCTAACTAACACTGCAGAGGAGCATCCCTTTCCTCCCGCTCACATTTCTAAGCAACGTTGATCTTGTGAATGCAAAAGTCTTACGTTAATGAAACAGACAAACAGGTTTAGAGCTCCCGGTCTTTAGCGCAGAGGCTCCCAATGACAATGAAAGAATATTTTGGATTACTGTGGATGCAAAATCCTTTCTAGCAGAGCGACACAGTACTTCTGCCAGCTAGGATAGGTGCCCCATCTGTGCAAACACTACCCAATTCAAAGCAATCAAGAACACGTTCCCTGGCTGTCACATTTTCAACATTTTCTCTGTTTTTCCATCAAACCTCAGCTAGTGGCGCTAGCTTTTGGCAGACACCAGTCAATTCCTGAATAAGATCAGCGTTTTCCCTCCCTTGCTGAACTTAAACACCCAGCTTCTAAGTGTCTATCACATTGACGATCTCATCAGTTGAGTGAGAAAAAATATATGCATGCAGCTGCTGAAAAGCTAATTTATACCAGCCCCTCAGTGAACTTGTCAAGCCTTTGCATCATTGCAGAGGCCCTGCCACATGCTTGTTTTGAGGTCATCATTCAGTGGAGTTGAATGAACAAGCTCTTCTTCAGTACTCTAAAATGCATTTTGACATACTCCCTGGCTTTGCAGTGTCAAGCCTCAACATCCCCAAGCAGAGTGTGTTGCCCTGCATTGCAACAGAAACAGGAGGTAAGGGAAACAGTGAGTGAATCAAGCCAAACTCAGCTCATGCCTTAAGTTGCATTATTCTGCAGGAGGGCCAATAGCAAATCGGCTCTTACATGAAATGGAGGCAATCACAATAGTTACAATAGCCCTCAGATCATTCATGAAAGCTAACTGTGCCTGAAAGTGCCCCAAGGGAGAACAGGTATCCTAAAAAAAAAACAGCTGCAGAAAGCATGGACCAAAAGGTGTTCATGACTGTTTAGATCTCTTCTGGACAGTAATGGCAACACAGGTGCTCTGTTTGCTGCAATAATCATTGCTAGTATTTCAATTCAGTAGAGGAGACTTAGGTTGCAGGCAGGAAAACAGAGGCTTCTAGTCCAGCATCCTGAACTGGGGCAAATGATGGAGCCTTTGGTCTTGTCAGGAACAAACTGAGCAGGCTGTGCTGATCAGAAAAGTGGCAGCAGCACACTCCCTGACCCGTCCTGCACCAAACAGAGAAATGGACCTTCTCCAGAAAAGGGTGACCATTTGTCATGTGTCCTTCCTGATCTGACTGAATTATCGGTGAAAATGTGTGAAGACTCTTTGGGTAGGTGGCCAAAGCTTCGACAGAACCACTGCAGTGGTACCACCTTTCCTCCCCTTGTGCTCTCAGTCACTGTCCTTTTTTCTTTGTCTGCATGCTGGGTTTATAAATACAACTTTGATTATGAAAATAATTAGGTAGATAGGTAAAAAAAGTATGCACATATGAGATAAGCAGTAGGGCCACTAGGAAAATTAAAGCAGATGAAGAGAAGTGAGACTCTGCTGGGCTCCTCATCCCTCCTTGTCTGCACTTCAGTGCAGCAGAACTGCCAGCTGGGACACAGCCTGGGTCTGTACCTCCAGACCTCCTAGCTGCCTGCAGAGCGTTGCCGAGCTGTAGCCAGCTGTGATGACAGCACCTCCTCTCAACAGCAGGTTTCTTTGTGGACTGAAGGTTGCTTATCTCAGTAATTTATTATGCTAGGCTTCACAGACTTTGAATACAACACATGACATTGGCAGAAGTGTGTTTTTTATCTAAACTGAAGGGTAAAGCTATTGGACAAATGTTTTAATTTAAGAAATAATATCTAATATTCCTCACACTATGGATTTTTTAATATTTTTGCTACTCTACTCAAACAAAATAAGGCCTTAATTAATCATAGAATTGGTTTGGTTGAAAGAGACCTTCAAGATCAAGTCTAAACATTAACCCAGTTCCGCCAAGTCACCACTAAACCATGTCACTCAGCACCACATGTACACAACTTTGAAACCCTTCCAGGGACAGGGACTCCACCACTGCCCTGGGCAGCCTGTTCCAGGCTTGAAAACCCTTTTGGGAAAGAAATTGTTTGTCATACCCAAACTAAAACTGCCTTGGTGTAACTTAGTATATTGGTGTACAGCTTCAATTTCTATTTACCCATGCCTCGAGCCTAATGACATGCTAATGGCCCAAGTACTTCTGCCTTTGCTTAAATTCAGGCTTGCAGATGGATTCCTCAATGTCCACAAAGTCACAACAATCAACAATGCAACCTGCATTAAAATGCAGTGGCTGTTAACATCGTTGTGAGAACTTGGAATTGGATAAACAAAAATACAATAAACCAGGTTGGAAGAGACCTTCAAGATCACCACATCCAACCTATCAACCAATCCAACCCATCCAAACAACTAGACCATGGCACCAAGCACCCCATCAAGTCTCCTCCTGAACACCTCCAATGATGGTGACTCCACCACCTCCCTGGGCAGACCATTCTAATGGGCAATCACTATTTCTGTATAGAACTTCTTCCTAACATCCAGCCTAAACCTCCCCTGGCACAGCTTGAGACTGTGTCCTCTTGTTCTGGTGCTGGCTGCCTGGAAGAAACCATTCTCCGCCTGTCCACAACCTCCCTTCAGGTACCTGTAGAGAGCAATAAGGTCACCCCTCAGTCTCCTCTTCTCCAGGCTAAGCAACCCCAGCTCCCTCAGCCTCTCTTCATAGGGCTTGTGTTCCAAACCCCTGACATGAAGCACAGCTTGCTGGATCTGATGAATGCATGAGCTCTGGTCTCAGAACAAGACCAAGCAGAGGATGTGCCAGGCCTGGGGAAGTCATTCTGACAAGGAGTCAGCTCACACTGGAAATGTGGAGAAAAATTCTGAAACTAGTGAAAATCACAGTGGCCAGTCCTTACTGTAGGATGCCATGCGTAAAGCTCTTATCTCTGACTGCAGCTTCAGCAACAAGTTAATCATAATGACCTCTGCAAACACAGGCTTAATAAAAGTCATGAGACTCTCACGGAAGACAAGACATGAACAAAATGCAGTTTCCCTCACCTATTTATGGAAAGAAAAGCTTCATAAGCACAGATGGGAGCACTGCAAGCACCATAAATATTCAGACTAAATTGTATTAAAACAAATTCTCCTGTTGTAAGTGACATTTTCAACATGTTTCACATTCTGGGAAATTTCAGGCAATGAATAATGGAGCTGAGTCAGATGGAGCACAAGGCATCTTGTAGCTAGTGAGTGCTCAAAAGCACTGACTCACTTCAGATCTTTATTTGTTCTTTTGTTTCAAAAGCTTCACCTGCAATGAATGTGACCTGGTAAACGGAGGAAGCAAAAAGATACAAAAAGGCAGAAAATAGTTTATGAGCCATGCACTGAAAAAAAAAAATTGAATTGTTAACATAAAACTTTCATTGAACAGCTGTGAATAATGAATTTGCTGGTGTTTACACTGAACAATTTCTCAGATGCATTTTTACTTTTCCCTGCGGGCAAAACCCAACTTCTATTGCTGCAAGAAAGCAAGCGTGCTGGTCCAGAGGGGGGGGGCCTGACACACATGTTCCCTCTGCCCCTCCAGACTGGTGTTGCCTCTAGGTAGTGAAGAGAATAAGGCTATGAGCTGGTTTCTCTTCCAAGTGCTGTGACTGAACCTCGAAAAAAGTCCTAAAATAAGTCCTAAAATAAGACCAAGGCAAATAATAACTCACAAATCACAGGATCACAGCATGTTAGGGGTTGGGAGGGACCACTGGAGATCGTTGAGTCCAACCCCTGCCAGAGCAGGACCACATAACCACATAATCTAGTGCAGGTCACACAGAAACACATCCAAAGGGGTCCTGAACATCTCCAGAGGAGACTCCACAACCTCTCTGGGCAGCCTGTTCCAGTGTTCTGTGACCCTTACAGTAACGAAGTTGCTTCTCATGTTGAGGTGGAACCTCCTGTGCTGTAGTTTACATCCATTGCCCCTTGTTTCAGCTGGGGAGATTTCCAAGGCAGCCTATCCCAGTGCTTCAGTGACAGCATCCTAACAGCCAGATATGGTTTCACTAATATCTACTAAAAACCCCTGCCTGGTGCAATGTTAGCCTGTTATTCTTAGTCTCTCCACATGGACTCTGAGTACTATGTGAAGGTGTGAGGAACTACGTGAATGAAGGTGATTCAGTTGATAAACTGAGGGTTTCCAGAAAGCATTCAACAAGGTTCATTTCCAAAGGTCCTTACAGAGACATGAAGCTATGCTCTGGTGAGACCTCACCTGGAGTGAGGTGTCCAGGTCCAGGTCCAGGTCTGGAGCCCTCGATACATGAACTTAATGAAGCAGGTCCAGAGGAGGGTCATGAAAATGATCAGGGGTTGGAACACCTCTGCTATGAAGACAAGCTGAGGGAGCTGGGGTTGCTCAGCCTGGAGAAGGCTCCAAGGAGACCTCATAATGACCTTCCAGTACCTGAGGGGGCCTACAAGAAGGATGGAGAGAGACTGTTTACAAAGGCCTGCAGTGACAGGGCAAGGGGCAATGGCTTCAAACTAGAGAAGAGTAGATTTAGATTGTTTGTCAGGTTCTTTACTATGAGGGTAGTGGCACACTGGAACAGGTTGCCCAGGGAGGTGTTTGGGGCCCCATCCCTGGAGATATTTGAGGTGAGTCTCGACAGGGCTCTAGGTAACCTAATCTAGTTGATGATGCCCCCACTGACTTCAGAGGGGGTTGGAGTATGAGCTTTGGAGGTCCTTTCCAACTCAGACCATTCTATGATTCGATGATTTGAAAAGGCCTCACATGGATTAGTAACTGGCTAAAGGATTTGAAACAATGGAGAACAAATGATTACTTTTTCATAGTAGGGAAATGTTAACTATGCTGGGGTGTCACCATATCCTCAAAAGGAAGCTTGAAAAGAGGGTTAAGTAGCAGAATCTGGTGGTAATAAAAAATTATTTACTACTGTCAAATCTAAATCTGACTGAATAATTGCAGATCTTGCTATACACTAACCAAAATTCAGCATAGATATGTGCAATAATACTGCATCTGGGAAGAAAATTATTTCTAGTCATGCATATACTGCTTTTGGCTCTAGATTAGCTGTTACAAGTCAAGAAGTAAATCTTGGAGTTGTTTATGTAAGCTCACTGCACAGCAGCAGTCAACAGGGCCTGTTAAGCTGTTAGGAATTATTAGGGGAGGAATTGAAAACCAGACTGAAAACACTTTTAACCATCTGTATAAATGCCTGGTGCAGATGTATTCTAAAAGCTGCACATAGGGTTAGTCCTTCCCTTATGTTGTAAAAAGCAGAGTTGAAAGAGGTAGTAAAAAGTGTGATGAAAGAATAGCCTGCACAGAAGGAAGACCAGAAAGGCCAAATCTGGCTTCAGAAAGAGCCAAAAGGAAGAGGCATATGCTAAACCAGAATGGAGTTATTACAGTGTTAGAGGAAGGGCATGAGGAATGAATGTTCCCCAGTTCTGATCACAGAGTAGTTGCTGGAACTTCAATGCTGAAGCATCCAGGAGCGATTTTAAAACAAACTGAAGAAGATGTTCTTTCACACAGCTGATAACCAAAGAAAGCATTCATTGCTAAAAGAAGCTGCAGATGAAAAAAGGCAATAGATTCAGGAAGGGATTAACTAAATAAAGACAGGTCCACTAGCCCTCATTAAATAGGTCAATCTCTGTATGACCTCCAGCTCAGGTGCTCTCTAAGGCTCTGACCACTAGAATTGGTGCTTGGCCAAAGATCTGCCTGCACTTACTAAGAACTTCCCCTGTGTATCTCCTACTGGGTAGTTGGGGAAACACTATTTGAGGCTAGTTGGGTCTTAACCTGGTTGGTCATTATTATATTCTTACGCTAGGGAACTAAGCAATTAGTGCATTCACTGTACTCTTTTGGGAGCAACCTCAATTCCAGTAAGTATGATCAGCAAATCGCATCTCACATCTGCTGTTCCTCAGCATTTCCTGTATGCTTTTTGTGAGGGAACTGAGTGGAGGCAAGATGGGCTATGCATTTGCTTAATGTTATATATGCAACTACAGATTCTCTGTTTAATATCAAAGACAGAGCACAGAAATCATAGAATGTTAGGGGCTGGAAGGGATCTCAAGAGATCATCTGGTCCAACCTGGCTGTCAGAGCAGATTCAGCTATACCAGATCACACTGGAACGCATCCAGATGTTTGTAGTGTAACAGCACAAATGTAAAAACTTGTTTTCTACACTCTGAATTTCTGTGTATGCTAAATGAGAGGCAAGGATACAGAAATGTGGCTGGATTATAGTGAATACAAACACACCAGCTGCTTTTACATTTTCCTGTTTTGCAAAGTATTACTGTACTTAAGAAAGTTTCTGAACATTTACCTCTTCTCAACAAAGATCTATTATCAGTTTAAGAGTAATGTAAAATCTGTACTCACACTACATGTAAAACTTCTCCGTGGTATTTGCTTACATTATGCTACTATGTTCCAGAAGAATGAAACAAGGCATTACAGCAGGTCCTCCCTGTCAGTTGTTCCTCAGGCAGAATTCTGGTGATATTAGATGGTGAGGGAAATCCCTCAGTAGATGAGCCACAAGATAAATTATTGAGAGTGTCAGGAATTATTTGCAGCATTTAGCAATAAAACACAACACTGTCAGCATCATGTAAGCCAGAATCTGATTCTGATAGCTGTAATTTAATGTGCAATGATATGACTGTGTGCATGCTTGTGTATGTGTGCAGACATACTATGAGGGGGGAAAGAAAGTGATGTGCTAAATAGTGCTCACACCTGCCAAGAGCAGCTGCTTCTTCTGGAACAATTCATGCAGGGTGAAATACATCTGTGTGCAGTAGGACAGGGATAAGTGGCTGTAGGTTTGAGTAGGTGCAAGAGACTAAATCTTGTCTCTCTTATGTGAATCAACAAAGATAACATCACCTTTGCTCCTCACCCAGTCAACAGCTGCCCAGGGAGAGGATGGTGAAAAGACCCTCTGGAACATCCAACAAAAAGATAAGATTGCTGTGAACGACCTGTCTGATGGATCAGCTCTGCCCACTGATAGCACACCTGGCAGGTGCAGTTGCGGTTAACCGAATACATGACACTGAGAGTTAGCAGCTCAGACAGAGAGAAAGACACAGGAGAAAAGGACATCACCATGAAGTCTGGAAGCTGCCATCCAGGAACCTTCCTCTCTCCATGCCCTATGTTTTTCCTGTGTTAAGAAGAAAAGAAGAACTCCTGGAGAAGGGAAAAGACATCTTTACTGAAGACACCACATGCTGGAGGCTGAACAGAAAAGGACTTGGGCTTGGATTTTGGGATCTCTCCCTCCCCTCCTCCAGGGAGGACAGTACAAGAAGAACATAACATTTCCTCAAAGTCAAGGTGGCAGCACCCTTCCTCAGACCTCCTCGGACCTTAATTGTCTTGGAGGGGGTGAGGGTGGTAGTATAATTCTTCTCTCTCTCTTCTTCTGTTTCATCCACTTTATTTTGCTAATATATAGCCTTGCTGTTGATATTTGACCTCGTTTGTACCTTTAATTTCACAACATAGGAATGTTCAGAAAAGAACCAAGTCTCTCTCCCCCTCTGGACTGAGACAGTAGGTATCAGCATAAGAAGGCAATGAGGAGGAAAGTGGGAGTGCTGAGATGAGCCCAGGGTGTTTCACTGACAGACCTGCTCAACACGCTGACATTTTGGACAGCTTGTTACTCTTCATGTGCTTTCTCTGACCGAAGTCTGCCCTGTGACATCAGAGCTCAGGTTTAGCTGAGGAGCTGTCCTAGCTTGGGAATGCTTGTGCCCTTTCATGCATTATCTCATGGAAGAATACCTCCCGCCACTTCCTCCACAGTCCTTTAGTCCTGTATATGGACCTTCCACAGCCTCGTGGAGCACTGTGCCCTTAACACATAGATGACAGTGTATATTTAGTGTAATAGGAGCATTTGGCAACAGATACCCATATCAGGTTGGAAAATGAAAAGGGGAAGTTGTTATTACTTCACTCATTTAGAAATATAATTCACAGAAGCCAAGTGCTTTGAAGAGCATTATATGTATGTATTAGACATAAGTTGTAAACCAGGAGAAATCTGGAAAGAAAACAGTGAAGTCATTTGTCCAAAGTCACCCAAAGCATGAGGTTTTCAAATCACAGGCCATTGAAGGCAAGACTGCTTCCCATTTAGTGTATGCATTATTCAATAACAGAGTTACTGCTGTTCTCTATAGGAAAAGTGATGTCAAATATACAGCTCTTTTTCTTATTTTTTTTTTTTCCAGTGCTGAAGGATAAAGATGTGAAGGAAAGTGAATTAAATGTAAGCTTGGTGAAATATAACCTTGACAGGCTGCAGAGGTGGGCCCAAGCCAACCTCATGAAGTTTAACAAGACTGAGTGCAAGGTCCTGCATCTGGGTTGGGGCAATCCCAAGCATCAATACAGGATGGGCAGAAACTGGCTTGAGAGCAGCCGTGAAGAAAGGGACTTGGGGATGCTGGTGGATGAGAAGCTCAACATGAGCCAGCAGTGTGCACTTGCAGCCCAGAAAACAAATTGTATCCTGGGTTGCATCAAGAGAAGTGTGACCAGTAGGTCAACGGAGATGATTCTCCCCCTCTACTCCACTCTGGTGAGACCCCACCTGGAGCACTGTGTCCAGTTCTGGAGCCCCTATTGTAGGAAAGATATGGACATGCTGGAACGTGTCCAAAGAAGGGCCATGAGAATGAGCAGAGGGCTGGAGAACCTCTCCTGTGGAGACAGGCTGAGAGAGTTGGGGTTATTCAGTCTGGAGAAGAGAAGGCTCCAAGGAGACCTTATTGTGGCCTTCCAATACCTCAAAGGGGCCTACAAGAAAGCTGGTGAGGGACTTTTTAGGGTGTGCTATCACTAATAGGACTAGGGGGAATGGAGCAAGACTAGAAGTGGGTAGATTCAGACTGGATGTTAGGAAGAAGTTCTTCCCCATGAGGGTGAGACACTGGAACAGGCTGCCCAGAGAAGGTGGTAGAAGCCTCATCCCTGGATGTTTTTAAGGCCAGGCTGGATGTGGCTCTAAGCAACCTGCTCTAGTGTGAGGTGTCCCTGCCTATGGTGGTGGGGATTTGAACTGTATGATCTTTGAGGTCCCTTGCAACCCTGACAATTCTGTGTGATTCATAAAGCAGTGTCAATAATGTGACAATTAAAAAGTTGACCACATGAAAAAAACCAGTTTCCTTTCCATGGTAATAGTAAAGCATCCTGTTACACAGATAAAATGGGCAGTATATTGGTCCTGAAATTCAACCAACTACGTTTCTGTAACAGGTCAGTCTGCTTCTTGGACTGTGGTCTTTAGGCTCTTTGGTGTCCACGACAACCCATAGAATGGCACTATGACATCAATGCTGAAGTTAGACTAACTTTGGAGTTTGCACTACTGTTTGGAAAAGTTTGCAGGTCTGCAAACTGAAAGGTGAAAAATCTCTTAGATACTAGATTCAGACTTAGATAAACTTCTATTGCTTTTCTGGAACATATATCTTTGATCCTATCACAAGCCTGTTAATCCATTACATTCTTTGCAGTTGCATGCATTTCTTGTTTTTCTTGGGTTTTATCTTGTTACTCTTCAATTCTTACTCAGTGCTTAATCTTATCTCCAAGATTCATAGACAGTCCTGGTCAAAGACATCTTGTCTGTTTGTTTGTTTCTCTGGAATCATTATTGGTTCTGTCTATGAGACTGGTCCATGGAAACAATGACTTTGTGAGGTCTTGTCTTCGTTTAAAGAGCGGACAGAAATCATTTTACTCCCCCACAAGAATACACTAACATGCTCTTGTTGAATTAGAGAGAAATATAGACATTGTATTCAAAAATATGCAGAAAAGTACAGAACATATGAATCCTTAACACCTAATGCATATTCCAAAAGAATACAGGATACATGAAAACCTCCCAAAAACTTCCTAAAAACCTTTCCCCAACCAGATTAAACCAAAAGCCCCAGTGCTGCTTTTTTCCCCACCCCATCGCCTCCCCTTTGTTAGGCCTAAACAGGACAAATTAGTCAGGTCTCTGCAGCCATCAACAGGCCTACTCTCCCATGTTACCAGATAAGGACTCTCTCCTGAGAGATGAAAGGAGGGAGAAAAGAAACAGAACAAGCAAAAATGTTTAAGTTGATGGAGATGCAGTGCTTATGGAAATGCAATACAAAAGATTACACTTTCCAGTGTGTATTTTCCAGACTGTTTAGTCCTCCTGGAAGACTTCTCTATGGTTTAGGACATCACAGTACCTTAAACCCATGGCAGGTCTTCAGAGAAAGCTAGCAATTTGCCATTGACAAAGACCTTTGCAGCACATTTTGTGTTTTGTTTTTTTATTTTAGTGATAACTGTGAATGAAATTTCAGTTTGAATAGAAATGGAACCTGTTACCACGTGTGTTGAATTTGGCAGATCCTTTTGATCCAAAAGGAATTATGAGGTTTTACTGGGAAGTTCAAATTATTGACTCTAATTAAATAATTCTGAAACACCAAAGTGGTTTGCTATGTCAGTTTCAAATCAGAAGTTTTTTGCCTTTTTTTTTGCAAGTTATATTCAAGTGTTTTTTTGTACTTTCTCCTTGTCTTAAACTAAAGACACATGGGGTTTAGCCATTCACAGAGGAAGCCAAACATTTCAGGTCGAGAATAACCTGCAAGACACTTCATTTCAAAGACACAAAACTCTTCAAGAATGCATATTAATTTTGAGTGATTTCTGCTCAGCTATTGCATCATTTAAGTCACTGTGGCACAGCTCAGGTAGGCCTCAAAGGCAACAGAAATATTGTACTGGTCTTCACACATTTGGAGTGATCCACTCAGATTTGACTCAGCTGATTTCAGACTGACTGCTTCCTCAATGCAAACAATGGCTAACAATGCATACAGGGGTAAAAGGCTAACAATGCAAACGGGGGTAAAAGAAAAGGACTACGCAGCAGTTGCAGGGGTTTCTTATGACCACCATTGTCCCATGTAAGCATGGATTGGCATTTTGATTAGTTCAACAACTGTATCGTTCCATGACAACTATGTCATTTGGATCACTGAAGACTCATTTTGTGGACACAATTAGGGCCTCATAGGCATAGTTTGCATCACTATTGTCAACACCAAAACTAGCAACATGACAGGATTCAGAAGATCATTAGTACTGGAAAAGAATATCACTTTTCATCCAGGACTTCAGAAACTCCACCAGTTAGCACAAAAACACTGCAATTTACAGGAATTCCAAACATTTCAGTCTAGCAATAATGACTTGTTATTCAGATGAAAACCACAAAACCACTGCCTTATTAAAAGCAAAACTGTGAAGTTCAGCAGGCAAAGACAAACAGACCACAACATCAAAGGTCTTTTGAAGTTTAACACATTGACTAAGTTACCAAAGATGCATTTAGAAGCATGATACAGGCAGTCGTAACATCTGCAACCATTTTTAATTTATCAGAATATGTTCTTCATTTGCAATGTTCTCTGTTTCTTATCTTATTGTCTTAGATGATTTAATCTTTTTTCCTTCTTTTTTTTTTTTTTTTTTTTTCAGGACCAACTTTTGGAGGTTCATGGTCTAGACATGTTCAGAGGAAATCTTCAGAGTCTCAAATGACTCACTTGGAAAATATACTGCTAGTGAGAATTCTGTTGCTGAGACATGGACAGCAACAGCTAGTGAGAACTGTTGCAGCTGTGTTATATAAAAGGAAGAGACAATTTAATAGAAAATTTCATACTTTGCAGAAATTTGATTGCCTATTTTCTCTATGTAGATATGTAATTAGAGTAGCTGCAGCTGCTGAGCTGGAGGTATATTTTCACTGATGATGATCAGGATGGGAGTGCCAGAGGAGTATGTGGAATTTAACATTTTACTCTGTTGCAGAATTACAGCAAACATTTACAAACCTCTTGGCTGTCATTTTCCTTCTACTAGGAGTGAGAATTTGATCCTTATGGCTCCACAGAGTGTTTGTGGATGCCAGTACCTTGCTGGGTCAGGTATAATGGCAAAGAAATAATTATTTTAGTGTGTCTTGTTTCACCTGTTGGTATTACTGAATGCAGGGTAAACTGATTCCTTTAGTACTGTAGACTGTCCCACATCATTCTCTCTTCCATATCTCCCTTCTTTACTTCTATTTTTTTTAAATTAGATCCCTTTAAAAGTACATCATGAAGATACAAAGTGGCTCTTCATGGATCTCTTTGTTTATAAGTACTGTTGGAGGTGAAAATGTCTTCAATTCTGCATCACAAAATCCCTTAGCTTCACAGCTATGACATCTGTGTTTCTTCACTGAGGCCAAAACAACTCCAAAGCTGCTGTCAAATGTTTTGTTCTGGAATGTTGAGTTTATTAGGAATAATAGGCTAATATTATATATCCTTTGTAGCGTACAACGTGCTGCAGGCTAAACATTCTTAAGCTAAAATGGTTCAATAGCCAAAACAATTTAAAAATCCTACCCACATATTCTTCATGGAATTTTGTTTCATTTTCACAAAAACCCCAAATCAATGCTAAAGCAAGAGATTATTAAGGATATTTAAAACAAAGGATCCTCTTTTCCTTTAAACCTATGTGATCAGTTCTTTGACTTGAATCAACCTTGAATATCTCAGTGTTTTAAATTGTTTTTAAATACCCACTGGGTGAGTCTTGTTGCTTCTGATGCCACTGAGTGAATATTCCAGCTGGAACATATAACAGCTGAAAACAGCTGCTCTTAGCCTGTCTGCAGCTGAGATGCTAGCATTTGTTCTAAGCAGAAGTTTTCTCTCACTCCCACTCAGGGCTATCATAGAATTATTGAATTGTTAGAGTTGGAAGGGACCTCAAGGATCATCTAGTTCCCCCCGCCATGGTCAGGGACACCTCACACTACATCAGGTTGCTCAGAGCCACATCCAGCCTGGCCTTAAAAACCTCCAGGGATGAGGATTCCACCACCTCCCTGCAATCAAGTGATGCATTTCTTTGGAGGTGTACCCTGGAACACACCTGCTGACATTCCAGCTACTGGTTTTGTAAATGCCTGAAACTTTTGGTTTTTTACACTTAGTTCTATCATTTTACCACACTCACAGTCTTAGCATCCGGTCCTGGGTCCAGCTAGGACAGGGTTAATTTTCTCCACAAGAAGCTGGGAGAGGCCATGCCAGAATAGCCAGCTGAACCAGCCAGTGAGGTAGTCCCTACCATGAATGCCATGCCCACTGTATAAAGGACAGAGGCAGTTTTGGGCAGCAGTGGTTGTTTGGCAGCAGGTTTAACAGAGGCAGCAAAGCCTGGGCTGTGTGGAGTGAGCACATCACATCTTATATTGCTTGTTTTATGTAATCCTTTGTTATTGTTGGTGTTATTCCAGTTGTTCATTCATTCTTGGTATTGTTCTGTTAAACTTTCCTTATCTCAGCCCACAGGGTTTTTAATTTTTGTCCTAGTTCCTCCTTCCCCTCCACAGGGGGAAAGGGGTGAGGGAAGCAGCTGTGTGATGATCTTCGAGGTCTCTTCCAACCTTAGTAATACTGTGATACTGTGAGCAGGTGCAGTGGGGCTTGGCTGTTACAGCCTGGAACCATGGCACAGTCTCAATAGAAGGACACCTCGACTGGGATTTACACCAAATTCTTAAGAACTGCAGCTCATCTAGACAAGCAGTGGGTTGAAATACCTGTGGTAATCAGTGACAAATCAGTGACAAACATTGCCTTAAGTGTTGCCAGGATCTCAGCACATTACTAACCTTTTTTTGTTCTGAGTCATCCTGTATCATGGCACCATTCTAGATGCCCCTTAACACCTGCAAAAGGAGGTGAGTTGGCACAAAAGTGAGTGGAGAAACTAATTCTCCCTGTCCATAGCTCATAACTGAAATCACTATAATTGAAAATTCCAGCTCCTGTGGGGTCCAGAGATGGCTTGATCATCAGATGTACTTCTGGCCAATAGCTAAGTCATGGACTACAGTCCAACTTCTAGAGTGTTATTTTGTATTAAAAGGAGTTGATTGTCCTGCAAGTAATTCAAGGCAGTCATCTAAAGAGAGGATGCCTTTCACCCTGTTCTGCAACTGGGACTGTATTGCAGTATATTTGGAATTGCACTTGGTATCTCAGAGCACCACTGGGAATGAGCTGTCAGCAACAGGGTCAAAGAGCTAGTTTAAAGCTGTTCTGCTGGTAAGATCTGAGCACTGCTTGCTCTTTTAGCAAGCAGATGTATAGAGAACCATGTGACAAGGAAATGAGAGAGAGAAAAGAACAAGCCAACAACAGTTCTGTCTCCCCAGTGAGTTTCTACTTGGAAATTCACAGTGCTTAGCAAAATGACAAGAGAAAAACAAAAGAAAGGCAGATTGTCTGTAATTACTTGGTTCTTACTGCGTGAAGGTATCGTTGTAAACAGCACAGCCATGCCTCCATAAAAATAGCTAAAATTTGTTTTGTTATCACTGTACATTGCATTCAATCTGCTTGAGTTCATCTCCTTAAGTTTGGGATTACTTTGAAGGAAAAAAGTTATTAAACTGATGATAGAAGACAGTAATCTTCAAGGGGGTAAAAGATGAAGAAAATATCCTAGCTTCCTCTTCTAGCAGGAACTGAGCTTTAAAAAGACAAGGAAATTAGTCCAGAGCCACAGCTTGATGATTTACATCTGTCTTTCCATTCACTGTGGTGGCTTTGGTGAGGAAAAGACTTTGCCTTCTGTTACTAACAATGGCTTCCAGGCTGAGAAGGGAATTAATTTCATCCCTATATAGTGGGTCAACACAAGGCCATTACATCAGTTAAAAGCAAAACCAGCTGTATTCCCAGCTCCCTGACTTTGGTGGTTTTGAAGTGATTCGTACAGTTTGTACTGCTCCCTGTACTTGGGTGAATTTCAGCTTCAGATATAATTTGTAATGAGTATCCTAGTAAGTGGACTTTATCTTCCCTGCTGGTGCATGGATAAGACAGAGGAACACCTACAACAATCTTTTTCATCAGAAATTTAAGTATTTGAGCAATATTCACCCTCAGTGGTTGAACACAGCCAAATCCTTACACAGAGATGCCAAATTCTGCAAGAAATCTGCCACCAGCCACCTGTCCCTGTGGGATTCACTCAGGATTAGAGAAGCAAGCAAACAAAAACTGTTCTGGAAACAGTACTGTAAAGCTGATGTCAACAAGCAGGTTCCACTGTCTTTTCTTGACAAACTGAACTAATAAAGATGATCAAGTCTTGCATCCTGTTCCAAATAAAATTAATGGTTAACCCTTTTTACTCCAGCTGTGCATGATCAGAGCCTAAATTGGATTTAGTTTTTACAATGCCTCAAAAACACAAATGGAATTGTTTGCAGATTTAAAAGAACAGTGAGCTGCAGAGTTAGACTGGTACAAGCCTGCATGATCCAGGAAGGTCTCTTCTAATCAGAGGGGTTAATTAGTGAGCAAGTCAAGTTGGATTTTCACAGAATGTCAGGGGCTGGAAGGGACCTCAAGAGATCATCCAGTCCAACCCCCCTGTCAGAGCAGGATCATGTATACTAGATCACACAGAAACTCATCCAGGTGGGTCTTGAATATCTCCAGAAAGGGAGACTCCACAACCCGCCTTTTGATGCACAATGTGCTCTTGGAGCTTTCTGAGTGCATTCCATAAATCTCATTGGTATCAGAAAATGCAGCTATTCAAGGAAAGCCTCCAAAGCTCCAGTTTGAAGTTTTAGGAGGTAGACATGCTTCATTACAAAGTTGCACAAGTTTGGGTGCAAGGAGACTCATGTCTCAGGCCTTGTACAGTCACAATACAAAGCAGCAGCTTTTTGTTTCTCAAAGACATGCATATACTTTAGATTTCTTGGAACTAATCACCATACTTGCGTATCTATTACCCAAGTGCAGTACTTCTTTCTGGTGGGCTCTGGGGGTTTCTGGTGGTTGTGGAGGGGTTGTGGAGCCCCCTACTGGAATTTCTACAGTTGTCCTCTAGATGAGTTCTTGGTCTCTTCTTTTTTGATAATTTCTGTCCTCATTTACCAAGTTTCAAGGACCTTTCTGAGTGAGAAGAGTCCCTTTATCACCCATGCTTCACATCCTGTGAGATCCTATCTGTGAAGGCCCCATTGTCCTTAAGATTCTTCAGCCTTGTGTAATCTCCCCTTCAACCTTGTGCAACCAGTTGTGCTAGGCATGGTGGTATCTTAAAACAACCTCTTACACTAATACTTGAAGATGGAAGACCTTCTGGTGTCCCCATCTTCACTGAAACTGAGCTGAAAATAGTTCTGCCTAAATGTGCTTATCTCCAAGATAAATCACCTGAATGTGCAACCTGTGATTCAAGTTCAGCACACTGTTTGGAAATAAAAGTTTTTGAATAGCTGAAGATCCATAAGGGACAGCAGGTCTGGGACATTCATTGCTGGACTCAGATGAGTTCAGATGGATCCTTAGAAAGACTGCCACACGTTGGCATGGGTTTGGGCAACTGATTCTGCAGACGTGTATTGAATACCATGCTGACATCACGCCAGTTTTAAAATGAAAGTGCTGGCTGGAGCAAGGTGGCACTGGGCTTGAAGTTCAGATTGTAACATGAGAGACTTCCTGTTTCTGCTTGCTGCTTCTGGTTTCTGGGTTTGGCATGTTGGCCTTTTCCGCTAGGCTGGCTGCTTGGCCTGGGGGTGGAGTGTGTATTTTATTGCTGGCATCTGCTGCTGCTTCTGCTCTTGATGTGTTTTTCTGTGAAATAGACTAAAGCTTTTTGTGTTACTTTCCCTCCTGATCTTTGTGTGTAGGTCTTGCTTGTGTTACGCTGGGATAAATGCACAATCTTCTGGCAGAACTACATGCAGAAAATAGTTTTAAAAAATAACTGAAAGTGGTAAAGGCAAGGAAAAGAAAGGAGGATGTAAAAATGGGAAAGGAAGATTTTCGGGGTGTTCAGACAAGCACATTCTTAAGACTGGTTTCTCCATCAGAGCAAATTAGCATGACAACGAGGATGATTTTCACTGCACCGTGTCTTCCCTCTACTCAGTCACAACCACACTGTACTGTATGTTCTTCATTGGGACCTACTCAGAGTCTGTATTGTTTTTCTCTTCTTCTGATGCACTCTGTTGATTGCAGCATGCTTTGATGAGATACAAGTGTTGCAGGCTGATGGGTAGCTAAGCTTTGAGCAAATGGTATTACTGAGTACTACTGCAGTTAACACCTACTGTACTATCGGCTAAGACTTGTTTTTTCTCTTTATAAATCAAAGGCTACAAAATATGAGGTAGAAAAGTGGAGGAGAGCGGGGAGGGAGGAGGAGCTGGGCAAAGGGTAGGATTCTTGCAATGTCAGAATTTGTGGGTGCACAGCAAAGAAAATAACTAGACAAGAGCAACATGAGAACAGTAAAGGAAAATGCTGCCCCAGTAGAGACAAGGGAACATGGTCCTCAGCATGATGCAGGTGAAGGCACTTTTGGTATTGAAATAATGTCATGCTGCAGGAAGGAGCATTATTTACAGTACCAGTACACCTGCAAAATGTCAAGTGAAATCCTTCACCTGATTCCTTCCTATCCTGTGACTGTCTCATCCCCTGCATTTTAAGCTGAGTGGTAGGAAATATCTCCTGGCAGATGTTTGTGTTGGCACGTCCCTCAAGGTTGTCATCTCCTTTGGGAATTCAAGGTACTGTGCCAGTGCACACTTTCCCAGTGACACCTCTCTGTCAGTTGTCCCTTGCAGGTGTTGCAGTGTCCTGAGCTAACACCTGGAAAGGCAGATTGGGAGCCAGAGGCTCCAGCTAATACCTACTGAAGGCAGCATGGTACAGAACAAGTTGCAGCTTAGAGTCAAGGTCCTTCAGACTAATAAAAGATTGCTCTTAGTGAGTGATAGGCAGATGTGGGGTGTGCAGCACCCCAGGATAGCCACCATGCACATGAAAGGCAGAGCAGTTGTAATCTCATCCAATGCTCAGTTGTCCCTTCAGCTTCATAGTTGGAGGACTAGCAGTAGAGATTGGTAATTAAATGGTGTTAGAGAGGGGTGCTTAAATAGCAATACACATCAAAAGACTTTCAAATGTCCTGCATTAAAGAGCTTATAATATATTTCCTGTCATATTGCTGTAAGCAAAGGTTAATATTTTCTGGGGTCACTTTTAAGCAATTTCAGAAGTGGTACTGAGCTGATTTTGCATTCTCCTTTGGGAGTACAGGTCCTACATTGTTAAACTGGGAGTTGAGTAAGGTGCTGACAGCTTTACTTTCAAGTATTTTAAGAATAAATAATGTTGCCTTGTAGCTTTTACCTCCTAATCCCTTTTATCCTTGGAGAGAGACCACAAAGAAATCTGTCTTACGTCTGTGGGCCCCCTCTTCAGCTTGCCCAGTAGGCTGCAATGGGAGGTACAGATGGGACAGGAGGAAATCTGGTATCTTTCTGCCAGCAACCTGTGCAGCAGGCAAGGTTTGAAGCCCATGTGTGCTGAACCAAACACTGTGCAGTGTTTCATTCTGATGAATCAGCAATTCCTCATTGGGAATGAGTTTCATCAGAAGATTTCCGGCCAGATTTAATCAGGGATGCTTGAAAGCCATCCAAAACACAGGCCAAGCAAGGAAATAACTGCCCCTCCCAAAATAGCAGCTTTTTCATATTTTCTGAATTGTTTGGAAATTACATCTGTTGAAGATATAGTTCATGCATGACTGTTTACAGTTGTCCCTGCAACATTTATCAGCTCACGCACAATTACCGTTCTTTCCTTCCAGAATCAGGTTGTAATCAATTCTATAAACCCTTTGAGATATTTGTTTGAAGGCAATGTGGGTTTGGGTTTTTTTTTTTTTTTTTTTGCAGAGAATAAAAAAAAAATGTGAAAGAAAAGTGTTTTCAAAGCTGCAGCCAAAGGGAAAGCTGTTAATCAGACAACTGAAAGGAAAATGTAGATTTTTCTGACCTAGTGAAAATAGATTCATGAGGAGTTTTGTTCCCTTCTCTGCTTTTTCTTCTTACACCCCATATTTTGCTTCCCATGCTAAACAGGGCTGACTTCTGATACATCACCGTGACTCCGACTTTGAAAAGCTCTATTGGTTTAGCTTAGAGATTTGTACATGAATGCTCTATGGCATCAGTACAGTTCAAGCGGTATGAACTCTTTAATTTGAATGCAGCAGCGCCAGTAGATGTTCTATACAAATCTGGGAAATGAATAAGCAAGATAGCTGCAACAAATGCTCATGCCAAGATGGCCATGCCCACACTCAGAGTTTGTGTGAATCAGTTGGTGGGAAACACTTCCTACCTGGCAGAATTTACAATAGTTAAAGCCAAGGAAACATTGTCTGTATACCAGGCCATAAGGATGAAATGTTGTTGAAAGTCTCTGGCTGCTTTTTGCTCCTGTAGCAATATATAGTGTTTATAAATCTGGTTTAGCAGCCTAATTAATCTGAGCTACAACAATTTGCATCAATGGGGCTCCTCAGCCAGAGCAAGCAGTAAATTCACCTGGAGCTGGTTGCTACCCTTATTTTTGCTGTCTCTATCCTCATGCAGCTCTGACAAAATCCAGCTTTATTCTCAACTTGCCATGCCAGAAGAACTGCTGCATTTCTTTGCTCCTCAGACAAACTCTGAGTTTTGTCCTCTCTTCTTCTGATGGCTTGTGAATGTTGTCATGTCTAAGAAGGTTTCTCAGAACTGATTTGAGACATCAGTAGAAGCTGGTCTCACTCCACTGGGCTTGTGCCCCATCAGTGGCTTGTTGCCCACCTCCCCTTGGTGTTCAGTGGCTGCTTTTCCACCTTACCCAGGAGGCTGCTGCTTTCACAGGCTGCTGGATGTCTTGGATTTGAATGGACAGAGGCTATTTTACTCCTCCCTGAAGGAGTAAAATAAAAATGCTCCACACACAGAATTAGAAAGTTAAATGGAAATCCTGTTCACAACTACATACAACACCACCAAATACACACATTTCGTATTCAGCCTCAGCCCAGTTCTCCATCCTGGGCTTACCAAAACCTCACTAGGCCAGAACCTTCCCAAAACCTTCCCTGCACCAGGCCCAAAATCCAAACCTCAATGACTCCCCCCACCCCTCATGCCTCCCTGGCCAGGCCTGAATGGCATGGTAAAAATTAGCCAGGCTGCTCAAGGCTGAAAGCCTCCCCCAGAATACCAAATAAGGTAGAGCAGTCCACACCAGAAGCACAAAGAAGGGAAAAGGGCCAAACAGACAGAAATGCTTCTAAAGGGGTTGCAGGATTAAGGGAATGAAATAACAAAGATTACAGTTTGGGGTCCACCTCCTGGACTATCGAATCCTTCTGGAGGACATTAGAAACCTCTATGGTTCTCAAACCCATAACACTGAGAAAGCTTAGCTGTAAAAGAGCTGGGTTTGTCTGGAGGCTTTTGGTTTGGTTTAGACAGTGTATTTCTGCTTAATGTCCCTCCCTGGCTAGTCCTGGGCTACTGAGTTTGCTACCAATGTTCTTCCTGATCTTAATAAATTTGAATATGCTTTGCAATGGTTGAACCCACTGCCGTGCTGTTCTGTGAGAAGGAAGGCACTTCTTGCTATGGATGATCTTGGGACTCAGTGACAAATGGATGTGTGATCATTTGTGAGAATGGAGGAGCAAGGACAGAACCACAGCTGTCCCCAGGTATGAGCACTTGAGCAAAACTGCTTTCTGTGTCTGTCCTGAGAAGACCAGCCCTCCTGGAAGACATAAGTGTTTAAGTCTAACAAAGCAGTAACATACATAGATAGATAGATAGATTCTTTTTCCCCGGATATGAAACACATTTACTTACTGAGCTCTTAAAAGGGTGTGGTAGTTTTAGTCTATGCCTTTAAAATTTTGTTACCTATTTAGAACAGAAAAATAAAAGAATGTAAATAAATCACTATTTGGTGTAAAAAGGAAAACCAAAGATAATTCTAAACTATTTCATTGGTGAAATATCTGCCATAAGACTGCTTGAACCAAAACATTCTGGGGGCTTCTCTTCTCTGCTCACTTTGCTCAGGAGAGATTAACCTGCTTTTGCTGACCTTGGCTGCATTGTTTTGCTTAAGTCTAACTGCTGCTTTCTCTCTGCTCCTTTCTCCATGCCATCCAGAGGGACCTTGACAGGCTGGAGAGGTGGGCACAAGCCAACCTCATGAGCTTCAACAAGACCAAGTGCAGGGTCCTGCATCTGGGTCGAGGCAATCCCAGGCACAAATACAGGCTGGGCAGGGACTGGCTGGAGAGCAGCCCTGAGGAGAGAGACTTGGGGGTGCTGGTGGACAAGAAGCTCAACATGAGCTCTCAATGTGCACTTGCAGCCCAGAAAGCCAATCAGATCCTGGGCTGCATCAGGAGAAGTGTGGCCAGCAGGTCAAGAAAGGTGATTCTCCCCCTCTACTCAGCTCTGGTGAGACCCCACCTGGAGTACTGCGTCCAGTTCTGGAGCCCCTATTACAGGAGGGATGTGGATGTGCTGGAACGTGTCCAGAGAAGGGCCACGAGGATGATCAGAGGGCTGGAGCACCTCTCCTATGAGGACAGACTGAAGGAGTTGGGGCTGTTCAGTCTGGAGAAGAGAAGGCTCCCAGGTGACCTCATTGTGGCCTTCCAGTATCTGAAGGGGGCCTACAGAAAGGCTGGGGAGGGACTTCTCAGGATCTCAGGTAGTGATAGGACTAGGGGGAATGGAATGAAGCTGGAGGTGGGGAGATTCAGGCTAGATGTGAGGAAGAAGTTCTTTACCATGAGAGTGGTGAAGCCCTGGAATGGGTTATCCATGGAGGTGATTGAGGCCCCGTCCCTGGAGGTGTTTAAGACCAGGCTGGACGAGGCTCTGGCCAGCCTGATCTAGTGTGGGGTGTCCCTGCCCATGGCAGGGGTTGGAACTAGATGATCCTTGTGGTCCCTTCCAACTCTGACTGATTCTATGATTCTATGATTCTATGATTCCCTTTTCAATAGGGGTGGGGGGACAGAGGGACAGCTTCCCTGGTCTTCTTGAACAAGGGGTTTTTCATGTTGCTTAATTGTAAATATCTGTAAATCCTGTAAACCCTGTATATTTTGTACATATCCATTGAATTGTAGTTTTGCTTGTAAATACAGCTTTCATTTGCTTCCAACTGAGTTAGTCTGGCAAAGTTAATGTTGGGGTGAAATTTCATCCCACCACAGAGGGACAGCAGAGTGGCTGTGTAGGTAGCAATGCTAACAACTGAGTGTAAGCTGGAGGAGAAATTTGGATGTTTCAGACTGAGAAACGCTAAGCATCAATGATTTAACAACTCTGGGTTTGAAGTTTGCTTATTTTTAATGCAGGTGTCATTTGTAAAATGCAGCTTTGGATCCTAACACATTTGTTTGCTCAGACCTGTGCTTGATTAGAGCCAGCTGACACAGTTAAAGGTACTTCTTCACTGCAAGAGTTTATAATGTGATATTCAGCTATTGGTTCTTCAAATCAGTATTTAGACAGTATCACTAAAATGTGCTTTTCTGAAAACCAGTTTAGATGCTCTCTGTAGGGAGACAACACTCTGGGGATATAAAGCAGTTATTTTTTTAGTTAGTGGGGTGATCCTCCTCTTCGGCTTCAGTGAATTATTTCCAGAGGGGCTACAAGTTGAGGAGAGATTTGTAGACTCAAGCTAGGCTAAAACTAGACAAAATAAGACAACAGTACATATGTTACAGGGTTAATGAGAATGAAAAATAGCAATTACAGTAATATAGTCAGAAAGTCACACTCAATGGATTATCACAGCAGCAGCACTGGTCTTTCTATTTTTAGGTGCAATCTTTGTTAAGGAAGATTGGCTATTTGCAAGGAGTGTTTTAAGAGCAGAGGTCTAGTGATAGGATAATGGAAGCAGGTCCAGGCATTAGGCATTGATGACAAAATGGCATTAACAGAAGCCAGAGAAGTGGATGAAGGAAGTAGTCAGTAGGAAGGTCTGGAAAAAAACAAAAACAGTCTTACAAAACCCAAACAAATCACTTGTTCACAATGAATATATATTTTGGTTATGCTTTTGGGCAAAGAGTCAAAATCAAAATGTTTTTTGGGGGAAGAGCATTTTCATCATACGTCTTGAGTGGTTTTGTTAATTGTCCTTTTTATCTTTCAACAAAAGAATGAAATTGATGTGTTCCTGGGAAGGACACAGCAGGGCAGACTACTTCTGCTTTTCTGGTTGAAGAATCAAAGGCTTTTGGGGATATAAGAAATTTCTATGTGTAAACACTGGGTTTTGTGAAAAAGACATTTTCTCATGGTTATGAGTAGTCACTGAAAGACTCTTTCTTCTTACCAGCTCTCAAAAAACTCATCCAGCTCCTGTGGAGATGCATCTTTGAATATTCCAGATATGTGCTAACAGAGAAAGATGCTTACCTCATGACCCTATTTCACAGATTTACTCTGTTCTGTGGTGATTGCCTTGATAACTACTTTCTCTGAAATCACTCTTTGCTCAAAATGAGCATTTCATTATTTGGGTTTGACATCCAAACTAGATGGATGATGCTATTGCCAGTATTTATAAGTGATATATTAAAACATGAAATACACTGACATGACATTTTTGATGCCTCCCTCTTCCCCTCTACAGCTGACTTGTTGTAGACTTCCTTTGACACATGCCCTGGGAAGCACATGCCTTAGGTTTTATTCATCACAGTATAACCATTCTTAGTGGGGAATGCCAGTTTCATAGCACTCCTCTGAAGCTTCCAGAAGGATCTGGACAGAGTTAATTTTCCATCTCCTCTCCAAATCTATGCCTTCCCCCACCTCTGATTTATGCAGGGAGTAGTCCTGGAACTCCTGTATCTACCTTAAGAATCAGCACATTTGTTTTTAAGTCATGTGTGTCACCTTGTAACAAGGTGACATTTAACTGAAGGCAAAAATTCATTCCTTCACAGACTTTGATGACCCAGTGTGCACCCTTCAACGTGAACCATATTTGCCCACCAAAACATTTCTGTTTATCTCTACATTAAGAGATATGCAAAGTGTGACACCCAAAAAAAACCCCCAAAACAAACAACCAAACACCACCAACACCACACCCCCAAAAAAGGTAGCTCTTTACTGGCTCTTGACTGAAACAAGCATTTCCCTTCTTTTGGCATAATGTAGATGACAGCCAGGGGACTCATTCTTGGAACAAGCTCCCTGGGAGATGGTGTGGACCTGGAAGCTGACTGTGTATAACTGCTGCATAGGTCTCTCTGAGGAAACCTTTCCACAACAGGGTAGTGTTTTACAGCACTGGCATCCTTTTCCATTGCATGAACTACATGTCAGTGAAAAAGTGAAGATAATTTGATCTGAAAATAGTTAAATCCTGCCACAAGTAAAATTTTAACACTTACAAAGTGTAACACTGGCAACTCCACTAACTGGCAGTGGGGAATCCTTATTCTGGTTGCCATGTAATTATGTTGGTATTGTGTGCAGAGCTTCTCAAATGCTAAAGAAATGCTAACTTAAATGAGTGTATTAGCTCTACAGCAAGAGAAGGCAACACAGAGAAAGAGTGATTCCTCTCCTGTAACAAAAGCAGCAGAAGATGGATCCTCTGAAGGATGCTAGGCTTAAGCACAAGCATCTCAGCAACACTGCAGGTCTTTCAATGAACCAAAGTCCTCACCCACAGCGCAACAGTACAGGAAAGACAGCAGTGTCTGAGGAAATTAATGCTCCCTCTGATACCCAAAAATGCAGATCTCTTCTTGAACCTCATAACTGCTTCAAGTTATGCTAATCCAATTAGCTTCATCCTCTCCTCTTGCCCCCTATTTCTTGATAGTCCAGATCTCTGACAAACAACTCATTCCCATCATACTCTTGTGTCCTGGGTTAACACAGCCCATTCTCACAAACCCCACACACAGATGGGAGGGAAAAAGACCTGGGAGGCAGAGATGTTAGTTGAGATAAGGACAATTTACTACTCTATCACACAAAAGATAAATATCAGCCTATGCAGCAGCAGAAGAACATACAAAATAGGAACCATCCATGAACCACACATACCGAAATCATCAGAAAGGAACACACCAGGTTAAAAACACAAAAAGCCTGGAACAGGAAACTTTACAAGCTATAGAATATACTTCAAGTCCCATAAGTCCTGGCCAGCCCTTTCCTGTCATGCAGGGAGCATGATGTTAACATGGTCTTGAGTCTCTCCCTTATGAAGAGAGACTGAGAGATCTGGAGCTGTTTAGCCTTGAGAAGACTGAGAGGGAATATCTGAGGGGTGGGTGTCAAGTGGAGGGGACCAAGCTCTTTTATGTGGTGCTCAGTAACAAGACAAGGAACAATGGATAAAAACTTGAACATAGAAGGCTTCACCTCAACATGAGGAGAAACTTCTTTACAGTGAGGGTGATGGAGCACTGGAACAGGCTGCCTGGAGAGGTTGTGGAGTCTCCGTCTCTGGAGACTTTCAAAACCCACCTAGATGCATTCCTGTGTGGACTACCCTAAGTGATACTGCTTTAGCAGGAGGGTTGGACTCAGTGGTCTCTGGAACTCTAATATTTTGTAATTCTGTGATTCTGTGTAGAATATATGATCCAGCTGGCACTGTGCCACTGTAGGGGAAAGGGCTGGTAGCCACATGTCCCATCCCTCATCCTTTCTACTGGGGCCAGTCAGCTTAAACCAATACATCCTGATACACTGGCTGTAGTGAAAATGTACTAGGGAGGCACTGAGTGATCCTCATTGCCCATGTGTAAACAGTATCTTTCTATGCAAGGGAAGCCCTAGAGAACCTAGGTAGGCTGGTTTTGCAGTATCACAGTATATGAGAGGTTGGAAGGGACCTCAAGAGATCACCGGGTCCACCCCTGCCAAAGCAGGATCACCTAGGGTAGTGTGCACAGGAATGCATAGAGGTGGGTTTTGAAATTCTCCAGAGAAGGAGACTCCACCACCTCTCTGGGCAGCCTGCTCTAGTGCTCTGTCACCCTCACTGTAAAGAAGTTTCTCCTCTTATTGAGGTGAAATCTTCTACGTTCATGCTTGTACCTGTTGTTCCTTGTCTTATTAAAGTAGTTGTAGTTTGATGCATCGCACAGAGTATAAGCACCAGAAAGAATTAAGTTTAATCCTGCATCTTCTAACACATTATCCCTGAGAAACCTATGTCTAATTTAGTGGTGTAAAAGGTTAATGCATGCTAAATGGGTTGACCTGCCTGTTCCCCACATCTCAGCACAGAAATGAGGCAAAACTAACATGCACTCACACAAAAAATTCCAAGTTGAGATAAAAGTTTACTGAATAAATGAGATAACAATAATTCAATGTATGATTACCTTAGCTTAGCCTATTTGCAGAAAAAGGCCAGCAAAATGCAGGAAGCAAACAAAATGAAACAAATGAAACAAAACAAACACAACCCAACCAAACAAACGAGCAAAACCCCCAAAATAATTAAACAAACAACCCCCCCCACCAAACCAAAACAAACCAACCAAACCAAACAAACCCCCCCCACATAAAACCAGAAAAACTCCACACATAACAGAACCCAAAAGCAGCAGCCAGTATAGATGGATTTTCATGTTACGATCTGAACTTCAAGCCCCATGACACTTTCCAAGTGTCATGCAAGCCAGCACTTTCATTTTGGAGCTGGCATGATGCAGGATGGTTTTGAATAATTGCAGCAAATATTCAACTTAACCTATGACAAGTGGAAAGGAAAAAAAACCCCACATATGAGTACTGTTAGTATCTGCTACTCATTTTGTAAAGTCAGAGTGGGACTGAGCTTACAATGGTCTAAAGCTAAATCGTCAGCACAATTGTGGCAAAAGATTTTCAAATAACTTTGCTGATGTAAGAAGCAAGAGAACACAGACTGATTTTAAGATCAAAGGCTGAGTTGACAGGAATGGCAAAAAATAATCCTCACTTGTAAGCAGCATAATATGCTATGTAAATCTCACAGAGCTGTGATAAGACCCCACGCTGATATTCTCTCCAGTGCTTTGTTGGCTAAAACCTCCCCAGTATTTTCCTCCTGTTCAGAGAAGTACCACGAGTAGAAGGTGTCATTCTGGGGAGTACGAGGAGCTTACTGGTATCTGCTGTTTGGGACAAAATAATGTTGCATAATACATGTGGTAAATTTATATGTTCTGACAAATAAGGGAAATGCCATAAATAACAGAGAGGCTCTTTCAGTGAGAGAGAAAGAGAGCACCCCCAGGTCTCCCAAAGCTCACGCTGGCTCTGCTTTTTATCAGAGGAATCACTAAGGGATATCTGCTGTTCCAGGAGAGATAACCTTTACCCCATCAAAATGCTATTATTTTATCTTTTTTTTTTTTTTTTTTATGGTGGATTAGCCATTTTCTCATGTACTCAGGTGTGAATCAAGGTGCAGCTCCACGTGAATCAGAACACAGCTTACTCTCTCAGCAGACCCAAAGAGACTGTGCAAATGTGATCGGGACCTTTTCTACTTGCCTTCTCTCCCCAGAGAGAAGGTCAGAATTTACCTGAGAGGAAAGGGAGAATGTCCAGGAGCCATCCATGAATTCAGACCAGATTTCTGAAAAATAACTATTTCACAACAAGCCAAAGATCAAATCTGCAATAAATATATAAATATCTTCTTAACAGAGCCAGAGGCTTTTTATTTGTCTGAGCAAAGCTTAATAGAAAGTTTCCCATTCAAATGTCATTTTGTGAAAAGCAGCAGGAAAGTGCCTCAGCTAGTCTAAGTTTCAAATCATGTGTCAGAGACTCTTAAGACCCCTTGAGATAAGAATTTTGTTGAGGCTGAGTGACATGTACATTGCATACAGCGCTTTAAAACCCAGAGTGAGAAAAGATTTCCTGACTTCAGCACATACATCATATTTGCGAATGCTGGCTGCTTTGTTTTCATTACACTTGCTTTCCTTGTCATCACCCCAGCTAAAATAAAACAACCTCCAGGCAACTTTCACAGACACACAGTGAGAAGAACACACATTCTTATGTGAGGTTAAGTTCAACATTGCACAACTCCATTTACTTGACTTGAATGTGATTCACATAATATACACAGGAGGAAGTGGAAATTTGCCTCCATATGTGGGACGCAGGAAATCTCTTGAGTTAGCTGCAATTATTTTGCTCAGTTCTGGTCTTTGGCATAGAACACATGAATGGGGAAGTAAAGTTGTAAAGAGTAATTCCTCCTATTTATGAAATGAAATAAGCAGAAACCCACATTCCATTGCCCACTTAACTCTCCCCACCAACCATATAAATATTAAAGCTGCAGCAATGACCAGATAACCCTATGTCTGACCTAGACACGAAGATTTCTTCTTGCTTTTGGCAAGTTATTCACAGGATCACAGGATGTTAGGGGTTGGAAGGGACCTCTGGAGATCATCTAGTCCAACCACCCTGCCAAAGCAGGACCATAGAATCTAGCGCAGGTCACACAGGAATGCATCCAGATGGGTCTTGAAAGTCTCTAGAGGAGACTCCACAACCTCTCTGGGCAGCCTGTTCCAGTGTTTTGTCACCCTCACAATGAAGATGTTCCTCCTCATGTTGAGGTGGAACCTCCTGTGCTGTAGTTTATATCCATTACTCTATTATCTCCTATCACAGTGTGCAACGGAGAAGAGCCTGTCCCCTCCCTCTTGACCCCCAGCCCTCAGATTCACTTAACCATTTATTAAATCTCCTCTCAGTCTTCTCCAGACTAAAAAGCCCCAGCCCCAGGTCTCTCAGCCTCTCCTAAGAATCATCACGGGCATGTGCTTCATTTCTTGCATTACTCCTTGAATCACATTGTTTTTATGTCGCATTTCCACATTTATAATTAAATAGCACCTCTCATCATAATGCAGGATTTTGTTCACCTGTGAAGAGCACTCCCTTTGGGAGAGTTTTGCTACATTTGCTGTGGAAAATGAGATCTTTTGACCCTGTGTAGTGATCTAGAAATTGCTCAGATCAGCAGGGCACACTGCTGAGTTTTCCTCCATAATGTATGTGTGACATGCATTTGACAATGAAGTGGTTATTTTTAATTATAATTGACGTTTTTTCTCCTGGTTGTCCCAGAGAAGACATTCATCTTACTGGAAAAGTGGTGCCACTTACAACATCATCAATCTGTCTGTTACACTTTGCAGTTTAAAACTAGAAAAATTGATTTTCACTGCCCCTCTGAGGGTCTCTGAATAAGACAGGAAGAAGAAGAAGGTCCTTCTTCCCTGTTTGTACTGTGGCCCTTGGAGCTGGATTTTATGGGCAGCTCTGGTTTTGGTAGACACATCTGTGCTGGGGTTGTAGCACTGCTCCTGGTCTCTTGGATCAAAATCTCCAGGCTGAGACCTGTTGCAGCCCCACGGCAAAGGAAGCTCTCATGTCTGCATTTCCCTGCAAAGGAAACATAGGTTCAAACATAAGTTCAAGCTTCTGAAACTGGGGCAAAGATTTCCCATTGGCAGCCCTGTTACCTACTGCCATGTGCTATCCATACACCACTCTTTCTGTCTGTCCCCATGTCCTTCCTTACCCCTCACCCTGAACCACCCTCTGCTAAGTCACCAGTGTGGTTCAGAGCCGTAAGCACACAGAAAATACACTGGGTAAGTATAGTGAGCACACAGCTAAATTAGGAAGCAGCATCAGTTCAACAGAGTGAGATTCTTTCCTAAGGATGCAAATACTGCTGCAGAAAAGAATTTCCTGAATTAGACATCGATAAGATATTAATAATCCCTTCCCTTCCCTTCCCTTCCCTTCCCTTCCCTTCCCTTCCCTTCCCTTCCCTTCCCTTCCCTTCCCTTCCCCCTTCCCTTCCCTTCCTTCCCTTCCCCTTCCCTTCCCTTCCTTCCCTTCCCTTCCCTTCCCTTCCCTTCCCTTCCCTTCCCTTCCCTTCCCTTCCCTTCCCTTCCCTTCCCTTCCCTTCCCTTCCTTCCCTTCCCTTCCCTTCCCTTCCCTTCCCTTCCCTTCCCCCTTCCCTTCCCCTTCCCTTTCTCTTCTTTTTTATTTTTATTTTTTAAGAGCTTTGAAAAGAAATTTGAGGATTGGGAAAATGCACAGATTTGAAAAAAGCAGCTCCTATGAAGCCACTTGTCATGGTTCCTCCCTGAGCACTGGCACAAGCCCTTTCCCTGACTTCTGAAGTGTCTGCTGAATTAGCCTATTCAGGGGCAATTATTAGTGCCAGCTACAGTAGAAGCAGCTCCATATTTCTGGGTTTGTCTGCAAACACTTAAGCCCTCCTGGCAGGACTATCATGCTGCAGGAGAAAAAACGCCCTTGGTCATCAGATCTGTCAAGCTTTAGCAGCTATTTGTACCAGGAATGTAACATCCCCAGCAGGGAGCACGATTGACAGATGTCTCTTGGCATCATTTTCCTGACTTGACTTCTGTAAGCTGCAAAGATTTCTGGGAAGCTTCAACTTTCATGACCTAGTGTGGAGGAAATTATATGCCTGGGTTTCTGCAGAAAAGACAGAGGATGCTGATTGCTGAGGAAAAAATTCAACAGGACAGTAAGGTCAAAGCCTCTAGTCTTTCTAAGATCTCCCCAGCAGATGATTGCTTTTGTAAGGACATGGTTTGTGAGCATCTGTGCCTGCTGATAGGTGATCACAGAATCACAGAATGTTAGGTGATGGAAGGGATACCTCCAAAGATCATCTAGTCCAACTTCCCTGTCAGAACAGGATCACCTAGAGTAGGTCACACAGAAATGTGTCCAGAAAGGAGACTCCACAACTTCTCTGGGCAACCTGTTCCAGTATTTTGTCACCCTCACAGTGAAAAATCTTTTCCTTATGTTCACATGGAACCTCCTATGCTCCAGCTTGCACCCATCGCCCCTTGTCCTGTCATTGGACACCACTGAGAAGAGCCTGGCTCCATCATCCTGACACTCGCCTTTCACATGTTTATAAACATTAATGAGGTCACCCCTCCATCTCCTCCAAGATAAAGAGATCCAGGTCCATCAGCTTTTCCTCATAGGGAGCTTTGACACTTGTGGCTTCTACAAACAAGAAGAATCCATACTGTTGAGTGTTATCATTGTAATAGTAATGTAAAGCCCAACTTGGGCAGTACAAAGTGTACAGCAACTTCAATTGAAGTTCACACAGCAGCAATGGGATAAATGTAATAAATGATGCAGCAGAATTGGGATCAGTTATGGAGCTTACGGGCATGATATCTTGTAACTTCAGAAACCTATATGCCAGAGCTGACATATAAATATTTTGTATCCACCACCAATGTAGAAGGAAAATATTACCAACTAGACTGGGACACAGTCAGGAGTTTTGTGCAAGGGATAAACTGTGTGTCATAATATTCTTCACTGAGAGAGTCATTCATCATCATCACAGTCATTTGGTTGGATTGGTTGATAGGTTGGATGCGATGATCTCTAAGGTCTCTTCCAGCCTGGTTTATTGTATTGTATTGTATTGTATTGTTGGAATGTGCTGCCCAGGGAGGTGGTGGAGTCACCGTCCCTGGAGGTGTTCAAGAGGGGACTGGACGTGGCACTTGGTGCCATGGTCTAGTCATGAGGTCTGTGGTGACAGGTTGGACTCGATGATCTTTGAGGTCTCTTCCAACCTTGGTGATACTGTGATACGGTGATTATATGGCCAAAAATTATTTTACTGGAGATAGCAATTTGGAGTTTATACCTGTTTTAGCAGTACCCAAGGGAAAAGTAAACAAACAATGTGGCATTATAAAGAGCCCAAGCTAGAAGTTAAGGCTGGGCACAATATTTCCGGAAAATATATATAGCACATCAAAAGCAGCCAGTCAAATAGGATTTAGCTGGTTAAGGCACACTTCCCCTTCACATGTAGTACAGAGGCTGCCTTTTTACCAAGTTACAGGTAAATTTGTAACCCAACACACAAAAAATAACCAGAACTGGAAATCCAGTTCTGAGGATGAAAGTGGATTGGTGAAGACTTTTACTTCATTACAAAAACACAGAGAAAACACGCCTGAAGGTACACATGCAGCAAATAGCAGCATCCAACAGAACAAACAGACCAACTGGATCTATCAGATTATGCTAGAAATCTGCTTTTCCTTTGGAGTTGTTGAACATTTTGTCATTTCTATATAAAGAGCTCGTGGAACCTGGGATCAGAAGGATGAGTGGAAAAAAGAAAAATGGGGGTGGGGGGAGGTGGGTGGCAAATGTGCTTACTTATACAAAACTGGCTCAGCTGAATCTCCCCAGATAGCCAGTTTTATCAGAATAAGATAAAAGTCCAGGTCCTTTTCAGATGTGTTTACTCCCCAAACATCACAAAAGCACGTGTATTTGTGTTGATTACTTCCATACCCACCATATATTCTGTTCTTCTGCTGCATTGTTGCATTGATTTCTTCTGCCCAAACCACGCTATCGATTTTCCCCACTCCTATCACACATCTCCTATCCTTCTCTCAGTCACCTGCTTGATGCCGTAGGGAAGGTGTAAGATTAAGGTCTTTTCTTGCAGACACTTATGCACATGGAGAATTGATACACAAGGATAAATATAAGGCCACCACTCCATTGCAGGGCCTGCATATAACATTACATGTGGGATTTTTTAATAGAATACCAGAATTACATGACAGTATATAATGAGGATTATATGCTCTCATTCTTCATCGAGGCAATGGCAAACAGTTCAAGGCTAACACTGAGCTTTCAGTTGTTCTGCCAAACGATGCTGAAGGGCAGTTTTGGTTAAAGTTATTAACACAGAGATGAAAGTAGAGTTTTTTCTGAAAAGACTGAATTTCCAGCTGAGGCCAAGACAGGCCACTGCAGACAAATTTGAAGGAAAGTACAGGAAGTGTCTGGGTTTTTTCAGGTACTGCACCAGAGACACTGGGGATGTTGGGAAATCCTCTTCTAACTGTGGATGCCAGTCCTTTGGAAACTCTAGTTCAAAATATGATCCATGTATCAGACATCTTTCACATCTGGTGTTGTAGGTATGAGGGTCAAGAGTCAGTTGGTGTGACCACAAAGAAAAGTCCTCCAGAGGTTACAGAGTCCCAGGGGGACAGGCAGGATATTGTAATCTGTTATTCTTTTCCTGGTTTCTGTATCTCTCTATTTAAGGGAGTGTACAGCCAAATTTCTGTCTCTTCTCTCCATCTTGGGCTGCACATGAGCCTGATCTTTATGATTTAGGGGGAGATAGTTTTCTCCTGGCCTTGGCCGACAGCAAATTTCCAGCTATGCCACTGGCCCTGTTGAATCCAACAGTAGGACTGGGTCTTGTGGGATGCAGTCTGGCTTGCTCTTGGGCATGCTGAGGCTGACTGGGGTGGAGGTTTTTGGAAAGCTCTGGAAGGCTTTGGCCCAGTGTGCCCAGGCAAAGAACTGAGCCTAATTTGTGAATGCATTCCTTTTACCTGAATACCTTTTATAGATATTTGTCAATAGAATTTCCATTTAAACTGCCAATCCAGCACAGGGCATTTTTGTTCTACTCCTTGGGAAAGGGGTAAAATATCTTTTCTGTCCTTTTGCCCTGGGCAGCTTGTGGCTGGTCAGAAATTTTTCTATCTTCACATCTTCTGTGGGTAATTTAATATTACAATCTTTTTTAACCCTTTACCTTGCTATGTATGCTTTTAATTGTAAACACAACACTTCTTAGTGAAAGTCAGACACCTTACATGTCTCAGCACTGTAAATTTCTTTGAGATATTCAGTGAGAATTTGATATATTCCACAGGAAAAAGATTTTGTGTGTGTGTGTTTCAGAGTTGCTGCAATGTTTGATAACATTACCTTTAAAGCATTTATGTTTGTGTTGGTCCTTGTAGACACATTTTAATATCAGGAACTCAGTAATTCTGTAACATTTAAAGAAATGAAAGTTTGAATAGTTTATTGATATACATCACTGATATGGAGAAAATGGGCTCTAAGTTTTCATGTGAGGTGTTATTACCAATTGTACTTAAGGTGTTTAGTACTCAGCAATCTTTTCTGTAAGTAGAAATTATTTCCCTTGAATTAGAAACTGTCACCCTACCTTCCCGAACTCTGTCGAAGATGAGGAGGAATTACTTTGGAGACTTCTTTGTCAAACTAAAGAAGAACTTCTTGCACAACACCGTTTCTTTTACTCCTGTTCTGAAGCAAGGGAAAAATCACATATGAAACAATCCTACCAGAGCATGAATAGACAATTTGCATGCATGGGGGAAACAGTGCTGTCTGATCATTATTACTGTGCAGGTTCAAAGGTCCCTTGGATGTTATTTCCTGTCAGCTTTATGGCTTTCGTCCAAACCCCCAAGAATTTGCCGGGGAAAAAAAAAATGGTTGTAGCCACAAGGGAGAGATTTTCCTTGTCATATAAAGCCCCCATGGTGACAATAAAAAAATGGTATTGCTCAACAAACTTTGTGTAATGCTAAACAGTTGACAGACCTGTTTGTGACCACCTAAGGATTTACTAGCCTGGGGAGCCAAGGTTATGAGCTCAGCATCACCTTGCACCGAACAAGCTTTGCAAATTAGTCACGAAACAAGGTTTTCAAAAATGTTTGCCCAGAGCTTTTATCCACGAAGAACAGCAGCAATATTGCTCTTAGGAGAAAGAGGTGAAGGTAAACAAGCTGTTACCTTCTTGATTGCCCTTAGCTGTGCATAGCAATTACCTACAACAAAATCACCAATATGTGCTAGCATGAAATGAGCTTCTTGGTGGGACTGGCAAGCTCTGCATAATTCAAAACCTCCTCCTCAGGTATTTGTTGTGATCAGAGGATACCCTTGGTCATATCCAAATTATGCTGGTTGAAGCAAAGAAGAACAAGCAGAAGAAGAAGGGTTTCTCCTGTAGCCCATTTCCCCCATGCTGGAGCAGGTGCTGCTTCCCTGTTATGTGCCCCAGAATGAATTCTTCCACTAACATGTGTCACAACCTAAGGCAAGGACAAGAGATATAGGCCTTTGTTTCTGGGCCAGAGAGTGGCGTTTTGACCTCTCATTTCATTACCCAAGGACTGAATTGCCATCAGCAGGCTTCTCTGGATTGGAACTAGATGTTGGGATCATGCAGGTGATGGTAGCTTCCCACAGGTCCTCCCTGTGGGCTACTGTTGAAGAGCACATCAGACCATGACATGTGGACAAAGTTAATACAAAAATTCATTTTTTCAGGTTGCTTTTATCTCAAGTTGAGTTTTCTGCTTGGACTTTCCCCAGAGTTTCCTCATTTGCTCAAGACAGCAAGAACAATTCCTCACTGATGTTCATTATTGCAGTGCTGTAGCTATGAACACCCAAGAAGCTTCTCAAAGGAAGTCTGTGGTTTAAGGAACATACAGAGCTGCTTTTTGAAGAAAAAAAAAACACCAAACATTTGAAGCTAGCTTGTTTGTTTCTCTGTTACAGCCTCTCTTAATGAGTTTCTACCACCCTTTTGAAGGCACAGACATGGTTTAATGGCTGAGGTGGTTTGATTCCCAGTTATAGCTGCATCAGCAAATACGCTGCACTGCTGAAGGATATTGACTGTCTGCCTCACATCTGTGTGATCAAACCATGGCCATTTATTATTCTGTTATTTTCAACCCCCAGCACCATAAGCCAGCAAGTGATCTCAAATCACTGCTTTCCATCTTTTAAAATCAATTGATAAACAGCATTTGTTTATCTCCAAGGAATCAATATGCAATTACTTTGAACTGTTTCAAGAAAACAGAATTTTTGAGATACTATGTCGTCCCTTTACTCCCTTCAACAAGCTTGATTTAAAAAGCAAAAGGAAAGAAGCGTAAGTAGTAATGCAGACTTACAGAAATCTGGCTGGTTTGCAGTCAAGTTATGCTGTGAAACTGAGACCTTTGCTGTTATTCACAGGTCTTTCTTCCCTTTGGTCCCAGATTCCTGTCTCCACAGGAGAAAATGTTGATTCCAGGCTTTGGGGTGTGTTTTAGATCTCAGAATGTATATAGCATGGTGTTTACTGTGAATTCTGTGTGAAGAAATTCAGAATAAAGGAATCAGACAAAGCAAGAAGTTTTGAATTTCATGTGTATGAAATCTCAAGCTGGCATAATGGATGAATTTACTTGCATCCAGAATGTCTGATGATGTCTCTTTTACCATCTAAGTTTTCAAAACAGGACTGAAGAATTGCAATATGGGGTCCATCAGTCAGACAGTATGAAACTCTAGAGCTGTGTGTTTGGTAGCTGCAGAAGCAGCTAGTAAGGTAGGTGCATCTGGGTGATGGACCTGGTGTAACTGGAATTTAATTGATGCCAGGGGAAAATCCACATACATAGGCCCATGTCTGAATGTTGTAAGAAATAACATCTTTAAATCACTTTAGAGATGGCAGAGTACAATGAAATAACATACCTAAAGAAAAGATGCTTTTTTCTTTGCTCCAGGTAGTTTTACAACTAAGCAACTTTGAGATTACTTGACGTTGATAGAATGGGGTTTACTAGAGAGGTTTTTATTGTGTGCCATTGCAGCACACCTTCCACATTACAAGTCTGACTCAAAGGATGCACAGGAATTCACTGAGCTGCTTTCTTGAAAGATGTCCTGTCTAGAATAAAGGAGCTTTCCAGGTACTTATCTTAAAACCAGTATTTGAGTGTTTCAAAGGAAAAACAGAATAAAGATGTAACAAAGGAAAAAGTAAATTCTGTTTGAGGAGAAACTCACTTAATTTGACTGGTTTAGCTCAGGACTCAGTCTAGAATCATAAAACAACAAAGCCATTGAAACACAAGTCCCCTTAATTATTTATTTTCCTAATTGCCATATGAAACAACCATTTACCCAACAATTCAGCATAATATAGTGATGGCAAGCTCTAGAAAAATGGCAGGCATCAAAGGCAGGATGTGGGAAACTTTAACTGCACAAAATTAGAAAGCTATTGAAGTACAGGATATACAAAATGAATGGGAATATAGCTGGGGAGGCATGATGATCATTTTATCAGGCCTAGGAGTTAAATAAAAGTGAAAACCTAAGTGAAAAGTCAAAACAATTGAATTTGAAGGGCCACTTTGATCAGATTAACTGAGATGGAAGTAGCTCAAGGGATAATACTACATGTGGTCCCAGGAGATAGCTGGACTTGCAAACAACCTCAGGACTATCTGTCCTCATGCAACTAGGACGCTGACTGTTAAAAAGCCCAGGGAGTCTGCACTGCACTTGTGACTTTACCCCTACTAGTTGGAGTGATAGGATGTGGTATTGCATTTCTGGCTGTGATTCTCCCCAGGGAATGGGGGTTTTCTAAGGAAAGAAGGCCATTCTAAGGAAGGCAAAGACTCAGAGGAGTGACAATTCACATTGACAACAGCAGATAACACTGGGGAAGCAAAAAGTTCCCCTGAAAATCACTGCGATGAGGTGCTGAAAGAAAAATCTTCAGACCTATATAAAAGATGTTACAGTGCAGGGATATAAAACAATGTCCCAGACTGGAGTTCTGGGTCCTTGCCTTAGGTCAGTTTGGGGGTATTTTCCCTCCATTTAATGCAACAAAATTTAAAAATCAACCAATGTGCAGCTCAGAAAGTTGATTGCATCTGGGAGCAGTCAGGCAAGGACATGGTAAGGCCATACATCCCCACCAGCACTTCCTGTTGTGTGGCTTCCCTTGCTCTGTGCAGTCTGAGTGACAGGCAGAGAATGCCACTTTTAGCTTTGCTTTGTAAGCCTTTCCTCTACCAGAATGTAAGCAGCTCCTACATTCTTTCTTATGGGGAAAAAAAAAAGGTGAAGCAACCCTTCCAAGAATTAAAACACACCAAGTTTGCATATGCTATTAAGACCTCATGTGATCAAATTAAATGAATAAAGGCTCTTCAAATGACCTATGAGAACAACTGCTGGGATTATTCCAAAAGTGGCAGGGGAAGAAGGTGAAGATGGAGTTGACAAAGATAGTTAGTTTTATAAACACTACAGATATGGCCAAGGAAATTAGGATAAACAAAAAAGATACTATTTAAAATCACAAGAAATACCTAGAAAATAATGAGTCTTCAATGCATGACAATGGAAAAGTACAGATGGAGCTGCTATTGTTCAGAAAGCTTTTAGCTGGATTGTTCAAAATAGAAGCTGAAGGACATTTCTTAGTGATTGAGATATATTTTCCCTGGGGAGAAAAAAAAATGCAAAAAGGTTTCATGATTATACTGGAACAGATAATTAGACAATAAGATGTCATACAGGTTGACAGTGCACTGGGCCCAGAAGATTTCAAGGCACAGCAAAAGCAGCTGAGGCAGACATGAGAATTTATGGGCTGGAGCAAAGAGGAGGATTGATTACAACACAATGGGGACTCTGTCACAAAAACATCCATATCCAAAACACTTGGGTAGGACCAGCAGATATGACAGAGAGCATCCAGACCTATGAATTCCATAACTGCAGTGGAAACCAAATGGATACCTTAAGATTCTTCATATAGCACCAGATCTCAATACTGCCAGTACCTCCTGATCATACAGTATGAAGGTTAACACAGACTGAAAAATACCTAGAGGCATGGGATCGAGGAGCCTGACCCATAATTAAGCTCTCTTAAATGTGGAAGGCACCTTAACAAGGTTTAAGTATCAACAAAGGAATTTATTAATGTTGATTATTTATGTCACAAGTATCAGCCAAGGCTAGCAAAAGCCCATGTTTCTCATGTAAGAATAATTGTCCTTTCTGAAGGAAAGCAGACATAGACCTGAGCAAAGTCTTTGACACTGTCCCACATGACATCCTGATTTCCAAGCTGGTAAAATATGGGTTTGATGGATGGACCATTCAGTGGAAAACTGGCTCGACAGCTGCACCCAAAGGGTGGCTGTCAATGGGTCCACATCCAAGTGGAGGCCAGTGACGAGTGGAGTCCCTCAGGGATCAGTACTGGGACCAGTCTTGTTTAACACCTTTGTTAGCAACATGGACAGTGGCATTGAGTGCACCCTCAGCAGGTTTCCTGATGACACCAACCTGTGTAGTGAGGCTGACACACTGGAGGAAGGGATCCATCCAGAGGGACTTGACAGGCTGGAAAGGTGGGCCCAACCTCATGAAGTTCAACAAGACCAAGTTCAGGATCCTGCATCTGGGTCAGGACAATCCCAGGCACCAGTACAGACTGGGAAGAGACTGGCTTGAGAGCAGCCCTGAAGAAAAGGACTTGGGAGTGCTGGTGGATAAGATCAACACGAGCCACTGGTATACACTTGTAGCTGAGAGAGCCAACTGTATCCTGAGTTTCATCGAGAGAAGTGTGGCCAGCAGGTTGTGAGAGGTGATTCTCCCCTTCTACACTGATCTTGTGAGACCCCACCTGGAGTCCTGCATCTAGTTCTGGAGCCTCTATTACAGGAGACATGGATGTACTGCAATGTGTCCAGAGAAAGGCCACAAGGATGATCAGAGGGCTGAAGCTCCTCTCCTGTGAGGACAGGCTGAGACAGTTGGGGTTATTCAGTGTAGAGAAGAGAAGGCTCCAATGAGACCTTATTGTGGCCTTCCAGTATCTGAAGGGGGCTACAAGAGAGATGGGGAAGGACTTTTTAGGATGTCAGGCAGTTATAGGACTAGGAGAATGGATCCAAGCTAGAGGAAGGTATAGATTAGATGTCAGGAAGAAGTTTTTCACCATGAGGGTGGTGAAACACTGAAACAAGTTGCCCAGGGAGGTGGTGGAAGCCTCATCCCTGGAAGTTTTTAATGCCAGGCTGGATGTGGCTCTGGGCAGCCTGACCTAGTGTGAGGTGTCCCTGCCCATGGCAGGGGGTTTGGAACTGGATGATCCTTGAGGTCCCTTCCAACCCTAACAGTTCTGTGATTCTATGATTGTTTGTACACTGGGAGGGAAAAACAAGCCAAGCTACATTTTTCCTACAGTGTTATGTCCATTGCACTGAGACTTTCTAATTAGTCTAGAGCTCTACCTGTAATGATGGGTGTCTAATTTGTTTTATCTGGACATGACAGACCTGGCATAGTAAAATCTGGCAATTAGTCACAGTTCATTTGGCCTTGACTTAAGCAGTTTGCATCGAAATACAGGTTTGGATATGTCATTGCCATGTCCTGCTATTACTTAAACAAAAGCTCGGTGGAAAAACCATTAAAACACTAAATCACCTATTGCAAAAGGCTATAGTCTCAGCTTCTGAGTTCTATTTAGCACTGCTAACTTACATAACACCACCACTACAACATGTGTTGTTGCTGGCTGATATTTTGATAAACAGAAAACCAAAAGCAAAAATATTTACACAGAAAAGGATGTCAGATTCAACAGCGTTTGGCAACATATAAAGATAAATCAGATCTTTAATAGACCTGATTTGCTTTATCTGACAGGTATCCAACAGATAAAGAAAAACAAAAGCCTGGCAAACAACCAATCCAAGAAAAGCATGATGGTTGTTTTTATTGCAGAGATGCATGGTCATAAACAGCCGTGGTCCCAGAGGAAGTGTATTTGTGGTCATGGGCAGCCACCCCGGAGGAAAAGCAGAGCATTTCTGGAACCCAGGAGAGAGAGAAGTAAAGTATTTGAGGCTACTCAACCAACCCCCAAAGTATGTGGCAAAGGTTCCTACAAGCAGAGCTAGCTGTTTCCCTGGTCTGTGTTGTGCTTAATTATTTAAATCACCACTAAGCTTAACTGGAAAAGAAAGTAGTGGAAAGCATTGCCTTTAGGAAATCCCACTTGGAAGCAGTTTTTGCATTGTGCAAGGGTTTGCAGGAGGTTGCAGGACTCCAGGCACTGACCAGAGCATACTTCTGTCACTTTCCTCTGAGTGATTCCTGAGTGTGATCCAGCATCACCTCAGTGAGAGAGGATGACAATGTTATGACTCTTGCTAGGGCAGACAGCCTCACGTCCCTCAGTAAGAGAGCAGCCCTGTGGAGAAGGACTTGGGGGTACTAATGGATGAAGAGCTGGACATAAGCCAACAATGTGTACTCACAGCCCAGAGGTGCAGTTGTATCCTGGAATGCATCAAAAGAAGCCCTGGCAGCAAATCAAGAGAGATGATTCTGCCACACTGCTCTTCTTGGTGAGACCTCAGCCTGAGTACTGCGTCCAGCTCTGGAGTCCTCAGCACAAGGACATCAACCTGTTGGAGCAGGTCCAGAGAAGAGCCATAAAAATTATCAGAGGGCTGGAACATCTCTCCTATGAAGAAAGACTAAGAGAGTTGGAATTATTCAGCCTGGAGAAGAGATGGTTGCAGGGACACCTTATTGCAGCCTTTCAGTATTCAGAAGGGGATGGGGACAGTCTTTTTCGCAAGGCCTGTTGCAACAGGACAAGAGGTCATAGTTTTTAACTAAAGGAGGGTAGATTTAGAGTAGATACAACCAAGAAATTTTTTACAGCGAGGGTGATGAAACACTGGAATAGAGTTGTCCAGAGAGGTGGTAGAAACCACATCCATGGGACCATTCCAGGTCAGATTGGATGAGGCCGTGAGAAACCCACAGGGAGTTTGGCCTAGATGACCTTAGAAGGTACTTTTTAACCCAAACCATTCTATGGTTCTATGATTCTATGGTTTTATGATTCTATGGTTCTATGATTCTGTGAAGGAAGAACAAGTTCATGAGCATAGGCCAGAGCAGAGGGTGGAGACAGGACACCTTCATGCTCAGAACAAGGCTCAGGAAGGGAAAGGGGCTGCCAGCAAAGCCATAACACTGATTATGCACGAAATGCTAGCAAAGATGCAAGCCAAGGTGCAAAAACAGGGAAACAGGTTTTCCCTTTGCGTTTTCCTCTCGGCAATAAGAGCTACCTGTCAAAACTGAAGGAAAAGCCATTTCAGACAGAAATGCAATTTAGAGTCTGAAGGTGCACCTCTGAGTCTGTAAATTCCTTGTGGCATGGATTATGGTTTAGATCTGACACATTAACAGACATAAAGCATTTAGCTTTGCGACCCAGAATTTCCTAAAAGATAAAGAATAATGAGAAGAACTTCCCCCCACACACACACACATCTCTGAAACGTGGATCTTGCTATTACAAGGCTCCCTGCTAGCAAAAAGGAAAGTATTTATAGGTTAACACAGATTTGCAATCATGTGTGATGGAGAAGGAGACTGAGAAGAAATATGCAAACCAAAAAAAGCAATGGCAAAAATTTCCATAGTTTTTTAAAGTTTTCTTCAAAAGCTTCTGCAAAACACAGCCATCTGGGGTTTTGGGTTTTGTTAAGAATAGCCTGTGGGGAGAGCATGGACTGCTCTCTCTTCTTTAGCCCACTTTTTTTTTCCCCCCTTTTTTGTATTTTTTTCCCTTCTTGCTTGAAACTGCAAGCTCTTCTTGTGGAGCTTCTCTCCCTTTAGCAGAGAAATCTGTGTAATCATAAACGATTAGAGACAGACTTCAGCATAGTAACCTGGACTGCCGTACTCAATAACTCAGAAAGTGTTTTAAAGCAGCTAATATGTGCCAATGTACCTCATGATGAAAATGTTTGTCAGAATAATGTGCTTTAGTCTTAGCACCTATTATTTAATATTTAGAGACCTGGAAGTATAATGAGGAAAGAGAAAAATACATGCTTGCAGCTCAAACATGAGCTGTAAAGACAATTCCGGGGTGAGAAGTGGTACAGCTGAATGGAGACTAGACCATTTCCCCTCCATTTGTAAACCAGGCACAGAACGACAAGCTAATTCCCAGCAGTCAAATGCTACAGGCACGGCCATTACCAAGGCTACTTATCTTTCAGTCTGTGTCTCAATTTGGAGAAAGTGGTGCAAAAGCAAAGCCTAAAGCCTTTTTGTTGCTGGGTGACCCAGCTCTGTGGTTGCCATGTTGACAAAGTGCCTGAGGAGCCCAGGGAGCGCTTTATTCCCCAAGGAGTCCTGGCCTGGGGCTAAGAGGGGATGAAGGGATGACCTGCAGTGTGAGAAGATACCAGAAATTCTTCTTAAATCAAATATAGCTTTGAAAGCACAAAATTCTCTCCCATTCCTCCCTTCCAGTCAAGGCAAGCAGCTCACAACATCTCACACAATGAGAGGTTTAAATCAGCTGCCTGAAGCTGTCCAGATTTTCCATAGGGTGAGGAAGGACCTGGAATTCTGCACTTGCAGGTGATCCATGTGCAAACCCAGAGTCTGGCTGCTGATTTTTTGTATACTACTTGCTTCTGCTGATGGTCCAGGAAGGACTGTGCTGTTTTGAACTTGTCCCCATTATTAATGTGCACTGGCTCAAGTGAGCATCTTGGGTAGGCTGGTAAGTGTACAAAGGATACCTAAAACTGGGCTTCTGAACCCATCTGGAATCATGTAAACCAATTATCTTGGTTCTAGATGGTCTGAGAAGACCCAAGTCCCCAAAGTCAGGCTGTTAATTTAGGTGCTTACTTTCACACATGGAAGCTAATGCTAGATACCCTTATTTTCAACTCCTGTCACAGCTCTGCAGGATCCACATGAAGGCTCTGGTGGATTTTCACACTCACACTTCCAGCCGTTTCCTGCCTGGAACAAATCATAGGCTTCAGCTAGCCCTTCTGCTGGCCAGCTGGTGGAAATCGGCTGTTTCACTGGCTGAGCGCTCCATGCAAATGCAGAAGTGATACAGTGAGACAGTCTGCCAGAGAAAGGCAGTCAGCAGAGTCCTGCCTTAGCACACAGAACCCGGTTGCTGGAAAAGCAGAGGATCCCTCCTGCAGGACAGCACTCTGGATGCCTACAGTGATGAGATAATGTGGCACGCAGAGCTGTCAGCTGATACGGTGAATGCTGATAGCGCCTGCTCCTATTTCCTGGTGAAGCCATTCGTAGTTCCGCTGTGAACTTCAGCAGTAGATGGAAAACAGTGAGTTTATGGAAGCTGACACCTCAAGAAGGGCTTCGTTATTCAGGCAGTTCAATGACCCAGGAACAGCACTGGCCCTTCAGATTCCACTGGAACCCTAGTCAGCTGGCAAAACATGGTACATGGTATTCGAGGGCAGCATCTAAGCTGGAATCTACACAGTAGGCTCAGCCTTTGGCCTGCTATCTCAAGCAGCAGCTGAAGCCCTGTAAAGAGCATCTTCTGGGTGTATGTGAGGTGAGTTTTTCCTCAGGTCACAGCAGGGAAAAAACATTGAGCAAGTAGCTTTGCTCCAGCTCACAGAGAGAAGATTTTCTGCAAGGGAGCTGTCTGTCTCCTCCTCCCCCTCAATCCAAGGAAGAATGTGGAGGCTTCAGTTCTCCCCAGGCCAGCTCCTTCCTTCTAGATAAAACAACTGCCCTTGAATATAGGTCTCCACTCTTCTCACAGGAGCCTTCATACATACTGATTCTCCTCTTCCACCTCCAGGGTAAGGAGAGTGACATCCTTCCCCATCTCCTGCTGCAACAAAGTATCACAGAATCACACAGAATCAATCAGGTTGGCAGAGACCTCCAAGATCATCAAGTCCAACCCATCACCTAACCCTAACTAATCAACTGGACCATGGCACTAAGTGCCTCATCCAGCCTTTTCTTAAACACCTCCAGGGACATTAACCCCACTACCTCCCTGGGCAGCCCATTCCAATGGGCTATCGCTCTTTTGGTGAAGAGTTTCTCCCTAAGATCAAGCCTAAACTTCCCCTGGCACAGCTTGAGACTGTGTCCTCTTGTTCTGGTGCTGCTTGCCTGGGAGAAGAGACCGGCCCCCACCTGGCTACAACCACCCTTCAGGTAGTTGTAGAGAGCAATAAGGTCACCCCTGAGTCCCCTCTTCACCAGGCTAAGCAACCCCAGCTCCCTCAGCCTCTCCTCATAGGGCTTGTGCTCCAGACCCCTCACCAGCTTTGTTGTAGCAGGGAAAAGAAGTTCACAGAAATAAGACAGGAAAAGGACAAAGACAAAGTAAATCCTTGTGTATTAACATCAAAGATGGTTACATAATTTGCTGCTTTCTCAGCAAGCTAAAATTTGCCCATTATTACAGAAGCACAGTGTTCAACATCTAAGTCTCTGTCAGCAATCTCACTTCTCGCCATGATGACAGATACCAGTGACAGATGACCAGGCCCTTTAGAGAGATAAATGGTAATAACTACATCAAACCATGAAGTAATATTCCAGCAGCATCTCTAGCAGAGTCTCTAACCACTAAATTTTTAAAAAATGAGCAGGGCAGTTGATCTTATCCAACTGTTTTAATTGCCTAGTCCTCCCATATAATCTGAGGTCTAATGCCAGAGCTCCTCACACAGAACAGTCAGAGGGAAGCGGTGAAGACCAGCTTCAAAGTTTAGTTTTCTTCCCTGATTGCTTTCTTCCCACATTTAACTGGGTGCATTTTTCCATGACGTTTTTTAGCTCTTTTCTTTGCTCTCTTTTCCTTACTTTTTACCCCAGTCCCCACTTTTTCTTCTTTCTTCTTTTCATTTTTGGTCCTGTACCTTTCTTCCCCATGTGACGTTTGTTACAGCACAAGGGCAGGTTTCACCTTCCATCTGACAGCCATAAGATTTATGTTATCTGAGCTTCTTGGTAATGAGTCCAAACCTCCTGCCCCAGCTGTCGAGAAAGATTTGGTCCCTACATTTGGTCTCACCTCATTCTTGGTACCGAGAGCTTCACAAGCGCTCTTCTCAGGGAGAAACGTGTCATGAAGGAGCATCAAAGACCTGATCCATAAGAAAATAAGGAACCAAGACAGTCTGAAGCTAATCTGGTATAGTACAGCAGGAGCACAAGCAATCATTTTTAGTGAGAACAGAAATTGTTGCCTGAATTGCTGGCAATGAACTCAAGCTAAAACACATTTGGTGTGATGAAAGACCAACAAATGGGTTCTCTCTAGTCCAAACTGTCACAGAATTGTGGAGGTGATACATCCTTCCCTTTGCAAAAAATCTGTTTGCATGAATGAGTCATACCCCAGGGACTTTGGAGAAGCCAGCAGTACATAAGGGAGGTGCCAGCTCCTCAGGCCCAACAGGGACACCAAGAAGTGCAGCCCCACAGGTACAGAAACCTATTTCTGATGCCCGTAGCCCAGCATCACTAGTAAGCTGGCCTTGGCACACCTTGCTTTACCAGGGATACCCCTGGACAGATGCAGCCTAGCAACTGTGGAGGTGGCTCTCAAAGGCAGCCAGCCTGGGAAAGCTCTCTGGCTCCATGGGACAGTGAGAAGCTTGAGGATCAGGTTTTGAAGCAAGAGATGAGGGATTGTGGGAAGCAATTGCTCCCCTGCTACTGGGAGGTGGTTTTCAGGAGCTGGACTGACCTACATTGTTAATACCAATTGCCAGCAAGCAAGTTAGGAGGGCTGCTTGTGCACAAATCTGATTAGGTGGAATCTATTTTTCCTCCCTCCTCTGTGCCTAGGAAATTTCTGTGTTAGCTAAAGTTGCCTGCATGGGGGAGGCCAAGGCATTAAGATTGCTTGCCTGTGCTCAAAATGACAGTAGCTCTGCCCTGCTCAGCTGTGTTGGCACTGCAGCCCCAAGAGATCTGCCATAGGTTCCCAGCCCCACATTGCAGAGGCCACAAGGGCTTGAGAGATGAGAGTTGCTTTTCCCTGACCTCCTCTCAGCCAGACCAAAAATAGGAAGCAGCAGAGACACAGGCAAGCATAATCCATGTTGTGGCTGGGTATGGGTATATCCTGTGTATGTGACATTTGGCACAGAGATAGAGGCAACATCCCTGCAGCACACTGGCAGGGACAGGCTCCACACCTTCCTCGAGGCCTTACCCACCTGGTCCATGAGAGGTAAGGGCAGAGGTTTGGCCTGAGGGAAGCTGTGTGCTTTCCTGCCTAATTGAATGGGAACTGAGGCAGCAGCGATGTCATCCCTCTGCCCATCTCAAACAGAGATCAGAGATTAGTGACCACTGAAGCATTTGCAGCTGGTCATAGTGGCACCGAAGATGCAGGTGACTGCTTCAGGGATATGAAAGGATGATTTCTGACAGCAGCTGAGACTGCTGTGGTGCCTGGGGAGAAAGTGGTGTTGTCATTGCATAGACAGCCAGAAAGGAAAGACAAATTTTCTTCCACCTTCTTTGTCTCCTCCCCTAACCACTCCTTATTTTTTTCATAACCAGAAATATTTCCACAACAATTAAAATGGTGTTATTAGCATTTAAGTGATTTGAGGATCTCACTGTGATGTTGAGCCTTTGTGCTGATGTCATCTCGGTTGTCATGGATACAGATGAACAAGCTGCTTGAAGTGCAACATCAGCGCCAGTATGGTGGGGGATGGGAGGAGGGAGATGGGGACCTGGGGAGAAACCTGAGGCTGAAAATGGGTGAGCAGAAACAGCTGCCATCACCAGGTGAGTGCGACTGTAAGCGACAGGGAGGAAGAGTAGAGACCGCTTTAAAAAGATATTGAGGTTACGGCATTGCATTTGTGCTCTTCAGTGTAGGGTGGGAAGGCAGGCAGCTGCCTGACATTAAACACAGCCAGGAAAGTCCTCTCTAGACAGCTAACAAGGAAGAGAAAAGCCCAGACTAGCACACCTCCATGTGCAGAGTAATTAAAAAGAGAAGTAGTGCCTTTCTATTGGTTCAAGCTGTCTAAAAGGTAAGGAGGGAGTAGCAGAAACGAAATAAGAGGGAAAAGACAGAAAAACATGCATGCTCATAGGAGTATCTCTGGTTTTATGTATGCAAAAGACCAGCTGCATGTGTCTGGAGGAGTCAAAGGGGACTGTGGGACCACGGATCTGCTAATGTGCATCTATATAAGACCCTCTAAGGAAGTTTCTGAGTAACAACAATGATAATAAAACCAATAAAGGAATCCCATTTAAATGAGTTACAGAAGTAGTTCCTCATTTCACCTGTTCACATTTCCCTTCTCTCCATCCTCTTCTCTTGCTGAGAAAGAAATTAAAATGCATTTTTTCATACAATATCTCTAGCACTCTTTCATGTACTAATCCTCTCTCTGTGAAAGAGGCAGGTCAGCAATAGCTGCAGGCTCCTGCACAATCAGTGTACATCTCATAAAAATCTCCAGCTTTCCCTGGGATTTTCCAGCCACAACCTATTAAAGCATTTGCCTGTGACAAGAAGCCAGCCTGGGGGAGGGGCTTTTTCAGAAGATGCTTGGGTAAATTTGTGTTTATTTAAGGACTGGTCGCATGGAGTTTTTTAATTGATTTTTTTTTTTCCTAGTGGACAAATTAGACTTTTAAAAATTATAAATTGTGTTTGAATTAATCTTAGTAGGCAGTCATGGCTTAATCAGCTCTTGAGCTTTTACTCTAAATTCATTACTCTAAAATGTAAGTTTAGATTTCAGCTGGAGAAGGAGGCATGGAATGTGTTTTCCCTGTCTTACTCCCCTCCTTTAATGGCTGACTAAAAGGTGTGATTTGCCAAGATTCAAAGGAGGGTCAAACTCTGATCTTTAATGCACAAATACCAGAACTGGAGGTGTTTAGGTGGAGACTTGATGGGGTACTTGGTGCCATGGGTTAGTTGATTAGATAGTGCTGGATGATGGGTTGGACACGATGATCTCAAAGGTCTCTTCCAACCTTCCAGCTATTCTATTCTATTCTATTCTATTCTATTCTATTCTATTCTATTCTATTCTATTCTATTCTATTCTATTCTATTCTATTCTATTCTATCCTATCCTATCCTATCCTATCCTAGGGGGGTGGTGGAGTCACTGTCATTGGAGGTGTTCAGGAGGAGACTCGATGGGGTGCTTGGTGACATGATCTAGTTGTTTGATGGGTTGGACGTGATGATCTTGAAGGTCTCTTCCAACCTGGTTTATTGTATTGTATTATTGTATTATCCTATCCTATCCTATCTATCTAGCTAAAATTTGCACATGGCTTGGTGCCATGGTTTAGTTGATTAGACAGTGTTGGATGAGGGATTGGATGTGATGATCTCAAAGGTCTCTTCCAACCTGGTCTGGTCTATCCTATCCTATCCTATCCTATCCTATCCTATCCTATCCTATCCTATCCTATCTAAAATTTGCACATGGCTTGGTGCCATGGTTAGTTGATTAGACAGTGTTGGATGAGGGGTTTGACGTGATGATCTCAAAGGTGTCTTCCAACCTGATCTGATCTATTCTATTCTATTCTATTCTATTCTATTCTATTCTATTCTATTCTATTCTATTCCATTCCATTCCATTCCATTCTATTCCATTCTATCCTATCCTATCCTATCCTATCCTATCCTATCCTATCCTATCCTATCCTATCCTATCCTATCCTATCCTATCCTATCCTATCCAGCTAAACTTTGCACATGGCTGACTGAGAATTTTATGATTAAAATTTTTCTGTAGGAAATTTTCTCATTTAAATCTAAATTGTGGGTTTCAACAGAAATATTTGCTCAGAACAGTGAAACAGAACTTCTGAAACTGTGAAAATGCTTTTTTTTTCTTGCCATTATGTAACAAGAACTCTATTTTCTGAGGTTCAAAGTGTCTTTGTATTGCAGATTATCTGGAAGGCGTACATATGTACAAAGATATGTTTGCAATCAACATTAAAAGCTTTGATTTGCATTAATTGATTGCCCTCTCTCCTCATTTTTCATTTTTCAATTTTCTAGGAAATGTTAGCTTTTTCCCTGGTTCAGAACAGACATCTATTTTTACATTATTTGGCTGAGCCAGCTGCATTTTATATAACCACAAGTGTAACAAACAAGCTGTTGATGAAATACCTTTCTTCCCTGGTGTGCCATCTTGAAACCACCTCATTGTGGTGGCCATCACCAAACTCCAGACCTGACCATCTTACTCAGCAACCTCTGCAGAGATGTCTTTGATATCCCACCAAGACATAAGCAGCCTCTTCCTTGGTGTGACCATGCTTGATGCTGGCAGGGCTGTGCAGGCAGATGGGTGAGCTGTGGCAGGGAGTTCCAGTGCTCTGTGAGAGGCTAGGAGACAGCCAGGTTGCCAAAACCTACTCTACCCTGCCAACATGAGCCTGGGGTCCTCCAGTCACCCTGGAAAAACATGGGTTCAGTCTCAGGGATCACAACTCAAGCTCCTCTCCTTCTCTGCTCGCAGGTACAAGGTCTATAAATGTTTAATGTAAAACTTATAGGAACAGGTTCCTGGCTTAGGTATGACTGAAGGTGTTGATTACCCTCTCTGTATCTAACACCTGCTTTAGTTTGAAAGAGAGGGGTTTTTGGTTGGACTCAATGATCTCAAAGGTCTTTTCCAACCTGGTTAATTCTATTCTATTCTATTCTATTCTATTCTATTCTATTCTATTCTATTCTATTCTATTCTATTCTATTCTATTCTAACCCATCCCATCCCATCTATCCTATCCTATCCCATCCTATCCTATCCTATCCTATCCTATCCTATCCTATCCTATCCCATCCTATCCCATCCCATCCTATCCTATCCTATCCTATCCTATCCTATCCTATCCTATCCTATCCTATCCTATCCTATCCTATTTTCTGAACTCTGTTTCTCTGAGTTTGTCTGCAGTCTCCTGCCTAATAAAATCATTAAACACAATGGGTGATGGAACTAATACATTAACTTCAAAGAGAGAGAAATGACCATGTCTTACTGCAGGATGTATAAGATGACGCCTCCCAAAGGCGCAGGGTCACTAAGACAAGTAGCAATTTCTCCTGGCACAAGATAATCCCAACCAGAACTATTTCCTCAAGGGTTTAAAACTAATCTCAGCTAAGGCCAGGTTCTGATTTAAAACACCATGTCCTGCACAATGCCAAGGGTAGCTCTGACCCTGCAGAGATCTTTGATGGGGAAAAGGCAGAGCACAGTTTCAGCTTGGCAACATCCTGCTGTTTCACACCGTCTTTCCCAACAGTCCACAGTCTCTGGCAGCAGCCAGGCATCTGCTTTTATTCAAGGCTGGGGATCCTGGCAAATCTCCACCAGTGCCTGGTCATGGCCACCCTTCTCCAAAACTGGATCTTCAAAACTAGCAAGAAAAGGACAGTGAGGCATGGGACCTTGAGCTGCCTTACTGGGGATGTTGAGGCCAAAGGAAGCAAAGAGGCAGAGTTCGGCTTCCATAAATAAAGTTTGGCTGGAGGTCCATTGGTTCTTATTAATTCCCACACGACTCTGATTTCACTTTATTTCCATAGCCTTTTCAATTTAGAGCAGAGAGAAAATATTCTGCCATACAATAAATAATGGGGAGGTTTTAATCTTCTGCCTTTCATCCATTGTGTGGAGCACAATAAACTGTGAATTAGTCTATTCCAAACCACATATTAAAAATGCATTGTCAGTTTAAGTCACATAAGTCCCTAAAAATGTTTTATATATTCTGTTGCCACAAACAATACCTATATTCTCCTATAAAATAATGGGATAAGATTATGCAAAACACATATCTGTAGTACAGTGAGCATTAGATGGACACCTTGGGTGGGATTTATCTTGTATCACTTAGGATGTCCACAGCTGAGCTAGTGATCATGGGATATCTACAGCTGAATGAGAGAAATAGGTGCATTTAAGAGCAGGTCATATGCTTGCTCTTCTTGGGCATCTGTGTCATGATGAGTTGAATGTATCAAAAGTATTTACTAGATTCCATGGGCTTAAGTGTTTTTCAGGGGGACTAGAATGAGTCCAGGGCTGAATTTCTGGATGTCTAGGTTGGACTCCCATTCTTTATATGCTGTACACTGCACTGGTTAGGCCACACCTTGAGTACTGTGTCCAGTTCTGGGCCCCTCAGTTTAAGAAGGATGTTGACTTCCTGGAACGTGTCCAGAGAAGGGCAACGAGGTTGGTGAGGGTTTGGAACACAAGCCCTATGAGGAGAGGCTGAGGGAGCTGGGGTTGCTTAGCCTGGAGAAGAGGAAACTGAGGGGTGACCTTATTGCCCTCTACAACTTCCTGAAGGGAGGTTGTGGACAGGTGGAGGTTGGTCTCTTCTCCCAGGCAGCCAGCACCAGAACAAGAGGACACAGTCTCAGGCTGTGCCAGGGGAGGTTTAGACTGGATGTTAGGAAGAAGTTCTATACAGAGAGAGTGATTGCCCATTGGAATGGGCTGCCCATGGAAGTGGTGGAGTCACCATCACTGGAGGTGTTCAGGAGGAGACTTGATGGGGTGATTGGTGCCATGGTCTAGTTGTTTAGGTGGGTTGGATTGGTTGATAGGTTGGACGTGATGATCTTGAAGGTCTCTTCCAACCTGGTGTATTGTATTGTATTGTATTGTATTGTATTGTGTTCTGTTCTGTTCTATTCTATTCTATTCTATTCTATTCTATTCTATTCTATTCTATTCTATTCTATTCTATTCTATTGTTTGCTCCCCCATCCAGGCAGTTTTCCACTTCTTCACTGTTCTTCTAAGTGCAAACTTGCAACAAATCTTCAGGTAAGTTAAAAATAATGATACTGAAACAAGAAGAGGCTTACACTGTAAAGATGATCAGGGAAGCACAGTGGTAATACCTTTTAAAGTACCTAACAGAGCTAATGTTGAAATTGTGATCACTCCTTTGTTGATATGTATCAAACCTCCTAAACCTTTTTTTTTTTTAGCTTATTATGTGTCTTGAGAATGTCTGCATATGTCTAGCATGTATTATGCCTGGAATCTCTGCTTTCTCCTCTCTTTCCTCTTCTATTTTTATTTTTTATATATAACTGTAAACAAAGAAATCCAATGTAATAGAACAAATTCAACTTGTGGCTATATTGATGTGTACATTTGCATATTCAGACATGTAGTCTTAATTAGTAAAATCCTGACTTGAGACTCTAAGGAGTCATTGTGTTGCACAATTGGGAAGTCTGGTTCAAATACTGTAATCAGCAGCCAGTCTCTGGTGAAGTCAGCAAGTTGCTCCCATTTGAATTTGCTGAATTTAGCTACAGAGCTTGACTTCATTTCTAGCCCTGCCTCCATTCCCCATCTTGCATGAGAAGAAATAGGTAATTTTCAGCTTAGCTTCTCACCAACGGTGATCTGCGTCACAAAATCATCACACACCAGACACCCTGCTTAACTGCAAGTGCTGGAAGCTTGCTAGCTGAGTGTCTGCTGCAGAGATGCTCAAGGAAGGGTTTATATAAACCTTTCTCAAAGGCATCTCTTCCACAATGAAGGGTGCTTACAGGTGAGTGTTAAAATAACCAACTGGGGAGTATGGGATCACAGGATGTTAGCAGTCGGAAGGGACCTCTGGAGATCATCAAGTCCAAACCCCCTGCCAGAGCAGGACCATAGAATCTAGCACAGGTCACACAGGAACACATCCAGATGGGCATTGAAAGTCTCCAGAGGAGACTCCAAAACCCCTCTGGGCAGCCTGTTCCAGTGCTCTGTGACCCTCACAGTGAAGAATTTCCTCCTCACTTTGAGGTGGAACCTCCTGTGCTGTACTTTATGTCCAATACTCATTGTCCTATCACAGGATGCAGCGGAGAAGAGCCTGTCCCCTCCCAAAGAGGGGGAAAATTCTCTTTTGTGTCTGTTGCCCCTGCTGTTACTTTCCTTCACCCTAAGCAAGAAAAAAAAAAAGCCAACAAACAACATCCCAAACCAGAACAAAAAGAACAAAATCAAAAATAAGAAAAAACCCCAATACAACAAACAACAACAAAGCCCCTAGGAAAAATATCACACAAAATGAACAAGTATTTTACCCTTAAGTGACAGAGAAGCTTATAGGTTAAGCCTATCTCTCTTTTTTTTTTTTTTTTTTTTTTTTTTTTGCCAGCAGTTGTCACAGCAGGAAATAGCCACTATAGGCTTATAATTGCTTGGTGGGAAAGGGAGAAATCTTTTACTTTCACCTCCTTTCTCTGTCTTTAAATTACTACTTGGAGTCTTTGCTGCTGCAGTCCTTATCAGCATAGCAGAAGACAGTGATTACCTTGTATCTGAAAACTACAGTGAAAAGAAACCTTAATTGGTTGTTTAAATGGGGTATGATATAGTCCTTGAAGGACTTAAAGATACGTATTCCAAATTGATTTCAGGTTTGCTGTGAAGGTCTGGGCATATACACCTTGGCTAATTAAAAGGAACTGCAACAAACTCTCTTCCAGGAAAGAATCTGTTCATTAAGTATGATGTCATTACCAAAACTGCAGGAGGAAAACCAGAAAATATTTCCTATGCATGGTCTCGCAGTTCCTCCCTTTGGGATGACAGGTCATAGTTTATTTATGATTCCCAATCTCCCTGAAGAAGAGCTAAAACAAACAGCCAAAGTAAATAGATGAAAAGCAACAACATAAACATTTACTCATTTCTTGCAAGCTCTCTTAGGGGGAAAAAAATTAAACCTTCTGAAAATATTAATAAGAAGGGGTAGGAGGAAGAGAGGAAACAAACAGGTGCTAAATCTGCAGGCAGATTTAGCAAGCTCTATGGCAAGCAAACACCTGATTGAAGAGGCCTAAAATGTTCCAGCCTCACTTTCCAGGGAGTGCTTAAGAACACTCACACTCCTGAGAGAACTTGGCCCTGAGTCATTGAAGGAGCTTCCAACCCAAACAACTGTCATGTTCCATATTTCTCCCATAAAGGCAGCTTTTAGCTGAAACCTCACATTTGGCTTAGCCTGCAGGAACCTTCCCAGTGACTCATGGAGCAGATCTACTCCCTCCACACTTTCCATTTTCCTGGAAATAAGCACTGTATCAATAACACAGAGAGTATAAAATGTTGGTACAGCCTTGAATGACTGACCTGTGCTCAGCTTTGCCATCAGACACTAAAGAGTAGGGTAGTGCGACTGCTGTCAGAAATAAAAGACAGGTAAAGCTATCCCACAAATTCCTGCTGCATTGTGAATGCCACAGGGGCTGCAGTTGTGTTGGACTTTAAGAGCTAAAGTTATTTTGGTGGCACAAAATGGGGGAAGCTGGCATGGACCCCAGGCAAGTGCTTTTGCCAAGACTTCTGCTAAGTATGCTCAACTGTACTTACAGCATATAGGGCTGTGATATGAGAAGGGCAAGGAGAGATGGAAAAGGGGAAAAGAACTAATCCATCGGGAGTAATCTGCTCTTTGCAAGACCAGACACAAGGTGATTTTGAATCACAGCCTTCTCTGCAGCAGGTGGCTCCAGAAGGAAAAGGAACATGATGACGACTTTCAAAAACCTCTCTTCCATTACTTGTTAATACAACTCTAAACCACAACATAAAGCCACCTTCATTTTTCTATACCATTAAGTGTTTGATTCCTTTACCTAATTTTCACTTGGGCATATAGAAGTGTCCTTTTAAATCATGGAGAAATCATACATAAAAGTTTTTATTTTACCTACAGCAATGTAGTCTCTTGATACTAACAGAGAAAGAACAGTGAAAAAAAAATCAGAAAAGGAAAGGATAAACAAGGTGAATTTTAAGTATAGTCATATTAAAAACCTAAAGATACCTTTAGTACCTACAGGGATCCTGTATTTTGGTGGGTTTTTTTTTCCTGAGCTACAAAAAGGACAGACTCAAATGGCTCTTTAAAATATTTTCTCTACCTACAAAAATAACCACGAGTATTTCCCCTTCAAATCAGGGCACTCAAATACTCTGTTGTGCAGCCAAATGTATTGAAGTGGCTAGCTTCTGGAAGTGTTACAACCTTAACACTGGTGGCTACGGTGCTTACTGCACAAGCAGTTTCTTCCTGAGGGAAAAACAAAAGGAAGAAGGAAACCCAAGCCCCCACTAATTCTCTTCAAACTCCACGTTATTACTATTTGCAAAATTCTGGGGAAAACAAATTCTAGCCAGCATTCAGATAAGCAGCTGTTCCTGGGCTGGAACAATCCTCACTATCAGTCCAGACTGGGAGATGAGGTGATAGAAAGCAGACCTGCAGAAAAGGACTTGGGGATACTGATGGACGAAAAACTGGACTTGAGCAGGCAGTGTCTGCTTGCAGCACAAAAAGCCGATCACATCCTGGCCAGCAGGTCCAGAGAGGTGATTCTGCCACTTTGCTTGGGTCAGACCTCACCTGGAACACTGCATCTAGCTCTGAAGCCCTCAGTACAGGAAGGACATGGACCTGATGGAGCAGGTCCAGAGGAGGGCCATGAAAATGATCAGGTGGTTGGAGCACTCGGAAAAGAGGAGGCTCCAAGGAGACCTTATAATGACCTTCCAGGACCTGAAGGGGGTCTAAAGAAGGCTGGAGATAGACTATTGACAAAGGCCTGTAGTGATAGGACAAGGGGCAATGACTTCAAACTAGAGAAGAGCAGATTTAGATTGGATGTTAGGAACAAGCTCTTTACCATGAGAATAGTGGAGCACTGAATAGGTTGCCCAGGGAAGTGATTGGGACCCCATCCCTGGAGATATTCAAGGTAAGGCTCAACAGGGTTATGGGCAACCTGATCTAGTGGAAGATGCCCCTGATTACTGCAGAGGGGTTGGACTAGATGACCTTTGGATGTCCCTTCCAACCCAGACCATTCTATGAATCTGTGATTCATTAGCAATGATTAAAATTTGTTTTAGAAGACCTTGTATTGATTTAGTAAAAGTGTGGTTTATGGAAGGCTTTTTTTTTATGGCCATGGAGTACATCTGAATGATGTGTCACTGAAGGAGATGCATTCTTGCTCTGCACCATGATACCATTTGATGAGAACAGGAAGCTTTCTCTTCTGTTCCTATGCCAGCCCTCTTCCAACCTTCTCCAGGCAACTTCTTCCCACAGTCAGTCCTGATGCCACTGCAGCATCTGATGGGGGCTTTCAGCAGGTTCAGCATCTCTTAGCTCACCAGGGTCCCAAGCAGGAGGAGTGAGCTTCAGAATTTAAAATCAATGTTAGACCTTCAGAGACACAACCTGAACACAAACTGTGTTTGCCTGTTACAATGGTTTCATTAATTGATTCCCAAAGGGACTAATTTCTCTACAGAATTTGGACTGCAATAGCTTGATATGAGCAAGAAATAAGGTGATCTTCGATACCATGAGACTGACAAACCTTAATAGCAAGAACTGAGAGATGCAGTAGGGATGTCACTATAAAAGTCCCTGAAACAAACCATGTAGGAAGAAACAACGTTGAATTCATGCCTCTTGCCCCTCTCAGTCCCAGCATCAGCCATATGCTGGAGGCAGACCCTGCAAAATGGTCTCCAGACCTTGGGGTGGCCTTTGGGCACATCCTTGAGAACACCTGCCCTCCTTCCTGGCATCACCTACACTTTGCACAGCAGTCTGAGCCATTACAGTGTCACCTGTGGATAGACACCATGGCATCACACCTTTGCACTGCCCAGCCACACATGCAGTGAACAAGCCTCCTAAGGTCATCGACACCAAGGCCAAAGAAGCCTTCCAGAAGAGATATGGCCTGCCTGCCCCTTCTCCTTGCTGCACATCCAGGACACAGAGAGCCCCCTGGAAACTCTTCTTACAGGACTACTTCTGTGGCTACACCTGAAGACCGCTCTGCTCTTGGAGAGTGCAACACTTCCCTGTTAATAGACTCTAACGGGATCATAGCCTTTGAGGGAAAGCAGACCCCTGTCCTTGGACCCAGCTCCAGAATCATCAGCTGGGCAGTGAGCAGGGGTTGCCAAAGTTGCCCTGCAGCCCCTTGAGATTAAGGCAAACTTTAAATGCCCAAAACACCTCCTGGGCATGCTATGCTCCTTGGTAGAGTTTACAACCACCCATGGGAACCACTTGGAGCACTTTTCTGTTTGTTTTGGTTTGGGTTTTTTTTCCATATTTATCAGCAGCATCCAGCATGGTTGGGCAGATATTTTGGAGTATGCAACAAGGATCTCAATAGGCAATACACACACAGGGCTAGAAGGAAGAAGATATCATTTTCACTGAGGGTGCAGCCTCAGCACTCAAACACAAGGATCAAGTGAGGACCTGCGAGCACTTAGAAATAGCTCCTGAGGAGTCCAAGCTGGTGATGTTCATGCCCCAGCTATGGCAGTGCCTGAGAGGCTGATATGAGGATGAAAATCTCCCATGGGGCAGCCTCACTGAGTTAGACTTCATCCCACAGACTTGCTGGGATGGCCAGTAATTGAATGAGTTACTTTTCACAGCTTGTTTCTCTAAGGATTTCCACCTCAGTCTTTCTCAAGGAGGTAGATTTGGAAACTCTTTGTTTAAGCTATGTTTAAGCTCTCACTAGGAAACGATCTACTTTGAATAGGGTAAGTGGCCACTTACTACAAAGGCAACAAAAACCCCACTTTGCAACCTGCTATCAGTAGTCAATAATACAAAGATTTAACTCACAGGAGTCCAGCTGGGGTGGTAAAGATGATACATCTGAAAAAAAATGGTATGAAAAAGGCTACTCCCTGTAGTACATTTGCTATGTGCTTTGGCAGTGTGAGACAGAGAGGGTATACAAACGTCACATTTGCTTAGTGGGGGCACCAAGCAGCACATGTATCCTTGGCACATTGGTACAAAACTTTGGCAGAGCAGAAGAACACCTTTCTTCCCTATCAGATGCTTCTTGCAAGAAGAATTTGAGGCAGAGTAATGTAGTTTTATCAGAAAATCACAAAATGTTAGGGGCCAGAAGGGACCTCAAAAGATCATCAAGTCTAACCCCCTGCCAGAGCAGGATCACCTAGACCAGATCACCCAGGAACTCATCCAGGCGGGTCTTGAGTATCTCCAGAGAGGGAGAATCCACAGCCCCGCTGGGCAGTCTGTTCCAGTGCTCTGTCACCCTCACAGTGAAATAATTCTTCCTCCTCTTTCCATGGAACTCCCTATGCCTCAGCTTCCACCCATTGCCCCTTGTCCTGTTGTTGGGCACTACTGAGAAGAGCCTGGCTCCATCATCTTGGCACTCACCCTTTACATATTTATAAACATGAATGTGGTCACCTCTTAGTCTCCTCTTCTCCAAGCTAAAGAGCCCAAGCTCCATCAGCCTGTCCTCATAAGGAAGATGTTCTGCTTCCTTAATCATTTTCATGGCTTTGCACTGGACTCTTTCAAGAAGCTCAGGACATCTCCTGATACCTCCTCAGCTCTTTCAGATGTCTCAGGACATCTGCTCACCAGACCAGGATACCAAGAGGTGTATTGGATTTTGTTTCGCTCAAAGTAAACCGTTGTGCACTGCACTCTAGGCAGCTGTTTCATACTTGGGTAGTAAACCACAGCATCGTGTAAGCATGGAGTTCATTCCAAAGAATGCTTTCAAGCCAGTTCATCAAACCCATGATCCTCTGAAACTGCCTTTCACTGCAGTCTAATTTGCCTACACGTGGCTCTGCATTTGCACTAGGCTGTCCTGTAAATGTTGTCAAAACTCTTCCACTCTAAATCTGGGAAAAAAATAAGCACAACAACTTTTAAAAAGAAGCACAATGATCCTAGGTCTGTCCGTCTTATTTTATCTGGAAATACTTCTGGCACTGACCAAAGCTGATTTGGCTTTTATGTAGGGCAGCTCCTGTGATGGATGAGAGTAAATTGTTTATATGCTTCATTTGCTCTTGTCTGTAGCACTACCAAATGCCATGCTCTTCTTAAAAACCTCATTTAGAGTTCCAGTTCCAGGAGCACAATGTTTGTAACAATTCTCTTGAAGAGCTGATTATTCCAGGTAATGGCAAAAGGCCTGCAGCCCTTTCCTTTAAAGGAACAGATTCAGTCACGTGTAAGCTTTTTAGGATTTCAGGTAATGATAGGACTAGGGGGAAAGGAACATAAATAGAAATGGGTAGATACAGATTGGATGTCAGGAAGAAATTCTTCACCATGAGGGTGGTGAGACTGGAGGTTTTTAAGGCCAGACTGGATGTGGCTCTGAGCAACCTGATGCAGTGTGAGGTGTCCCTGTCCATGGCAGGAGGTTGGAACTAGATGATCCTTGAGGTCCCTTCCAACCCTAACAATTCTGTGATTCTAAGCTGCTGTAATCTGGTGGCTAAGGGAATTAACTGAGGTTACCCAAAGTGTCCTCTGCAACCCAAAGGCACATGGGAGAGGCGTCCTGCCACACTGAAGGACCTTGTGACACACTAAGGATATTGTCAGTGGCAGCGGTTAACAGATAAGACCATTCATAAACCCACATCAAGCCTTGGCCTGCAGTCTGCAAGCAGTGCTTGGTCTTTGGAGAAAATGGACACTGGTCTTTGGAGAAAATGGACACTGGTCTTAGTTTTCTCAGACAACTTCCTTTTCTTTCTTTGCCCCCCTCCTATTTTGAAAGATGTGAGGATGCAGGAGAGGATAAATGTTATACACAGCAGCAGTTTGCCCTCTCCTTTGATCACTGTAACAAGGGGCCACATGGCCTGGAAAGCATTGAAATGCACTGCAGATCACAGAAAAGTGGAGATAATACCCTGCCTGACTTCCTGAATGTTCTTTTCTCAGAGAAGGCTCTGTCCTTATCAATCCTTCTTTCTTCTGAGTAGGTTTAAGAGCTCTGCTGTGTACCTGACATGCACCCTCTTCTTACGATAAGACTGATTTGGAGCTGTCTCAGATAGAGAGAGGTGTCTCAGCTGTATCTCATTTCACTCATTCCCTGGTCCATAGCCTTAGCCTACCTGTGAAATATCACAGCTCTTCTTTTCTGATGACTTGAATGCATCACATTCAGTGAGGCTGCACTACGAAGAGCTTTTGAAGAACAGGAAAAATGAACCCTCTCTAGTGCTTTTTATCCTGTGTGTAAAACCCAAATTTATGGTGGTTGTATCAACTCCTCTCTACCCAGGCATAAAACATCAACATACAAAACAGTTAAGCGTGCTCTGTGCCTCAAAGCTGTCTTCAGTCAACAAGCCCTCACCACCTGTAAGGGATTAAATTCACACTTCTTGTGACAGACAAAGCCATAGCTAGAAATTGGACATCATTCACTCAGAACTGCTTCTTTAGATTCTGAGGCAAAAGAGGAGGGTGTGTGTTAAATGTGAAGCAGCCCTTGCACTCCATAAGCTGCGTTCCTCTCAACTCTTTTATGTGGGATCTCCATGTGGCTGACATACTACAAAGCAGAAGACTTCAGGCTCCTGTAGTAGTCAGGTTTCTGCAATTCCTACGCTTCTCGGATGACTATTTGCATAGGCATTGCCATTGCTAGCGATTGGAGAGGGAAAGATTCACACTCTGTTTCTGACATCTGCCTTCCATTGCATCCACACAATTACTTTGCTCATAATGTTTTCTGCAAAGGGAAAAAAAAATCCTTTGGAAGTACCTCCCTATTATTAATGTCATCAAAGAAAGCAATTTCACCCAGAGCCTTATTAATAGTGGAAATAGAAATGGAGCTATAACAATAAAAACCCAGCAGGCATAATATGTTTATATTTCATTATTTTTTTTCTTATTAGTGCTAATCCCACATTGCTTATTGCCTGGGGTTTTTTTAAGAGTCTGATTGGAACAAACAAAAAAAAAAGAAAGAAAGAAAGAAAAAAGAGATATTAACATTAATCAAGAAAAGTTAATTTCACAATCCAGGCAAGGAAATTACCTGCTTGGGACAATGTAAAACTGCTAAAACCCAGATCCTTGCTACCATTTTCAGGAGAAGGTATTACAGACTGTTAATTCTGCATCTTGTGTTATTAATTATGCCTTTTTTTTTCCTTCTGACAACAAAACAAGATTACTTCAGAATAATTTTTTATTTTTTCCTGCTTTATTAGCAAGTAGTAAATGAATAGAATAGAATAGAATAGAATAGAATAGAATAGAATAGAATAGAATAGAATAGAATAGAATAGACCAGAACAGGTTGGAAGAGACCTTCAAGATCATCGCATCCAACCCATCATCCGACACCACCTAATCAGCTAAACCATGCAACCAAGCACCCTATCAAGTCTCCTCCTAAACACCTCCCATGATGGTGACTCCACCACCTCCCCAGGCAGCCCATTCTAATGGGCAATCACTCTCTCTCTGTAGAATTTCTTCCTAACATCCAGTCTGAGCCTCCCCTGGTGCAGCTTGAGACTGTGTCCTCTTGTTCTGGCGCTGGTTGCCTGGGAGAATAGACCAGCTCCCAACTGGCTACAACCTCCCTTCAGGAGGGCTCCTCATAGGGCTTGTGTTCCAAACCCCTCACCAACTTTGTTGCCCTTCTCTGAACACGTTCAGGCAAGTCAACATCTTTCCTAAACTGAGGGGCAGAATGACCTCCCTGTTCCTGCTGGCCACACTGTTCCTGATGCAGGCCAGGATGCCATTGGCCCTCTTGGCTGCCTGGGCACACTGCAGGCTCATGTTCAGCCTACCATCAACCAGTACCCCCAGGTCCCTCTCTGCCTGGCCGCTCTCCACCCACTCTGACCCCAGCCTGTAGCACTGCATGGGGTTGCTGTGGCCAATGTGCAGAACCCGGCACTTGGATGTGTTAAATCTCATGCTGTTGGATTCTGCCCATCTGTCCAGCCTGTTGAGGTCCCTCTGCAAAGCCTCTCTACCCTCCAGCAGATCAACTACTGCCCCCAGCTTGGTGTCGTCCACAAATTTACTGATGATGAACTCAATGCCCTCATCCAGATCATTAATAAAGATATTAAACACCTGAGTATTTCCCAAATTCCTATATTTTTCTACCAAATTTCTGGCAACACATCTGTAGATTCAGCACTGATTCCAGTGATTTCGGTCTCTACTGAATCTTCTGGGATTAGACCACGGCCTTTCATACTCGGTTCTCTGGAATATGCTGAATTGATTGACTGAAGGAAGAGCTCATCTTTAATGTTACTCAGAAATTCTAAAAGATAAAATAGAATTAACCCTGCAAGAACAATAGCCCTTTTAATTATCAGAACAAACAGTACTCTTATTTCTATTTACTGCAAAGCCCAGGGTAAATATTTGAATTAGATGTTTGGTTATTTTCTAGCTCTGTAGATCCCTCCAGTTGGGTCTGCCTCTAAAGAACAACAACATCAAAGCATCACTGCAGGGGAAGCCAGGTCCTACAGCCCTCCTGCTTGGAGTATACTTCACTTCTGCCTTTTGCAGACTCCCTGAAGTGAGACAGGACATCTCCAGCTGCCTTCCAGTTATGCATCTGTTGGGATGTAAGCATCAGGGTCCATTAGCATTCAGTATTGGGAAGACCCTTAAAGCGCTAGACTGTGCTCTACAGAGTTTCTTTCTTATGCAGCAGTACACTCCCTTGCTTGGTCAACAGATTAAGAGGGACAAAACCTAGAACATTTAAAAAAAACACCCAGCCACCAATGAATAACATCAGCAGCCATGATTTGTGCATAAAACATGGAAAATTCCTTGTATCTCACAAAAGAGTTTTGGGTTACACCGACAGAGTTAATTAGCTCTTTCTTAGATAATTACGAAAGTGAGATCTCAGAAGAGGGGGACAAAGAAATCTCATTATTTTAATTTGAAATAGGGTTGTGGGTTTTTTTTTAATCTATATTGTGCTTTGATTTTGACAGTTGTACTTTTTTATGGTCTAATGCATCACAGAGCTTGGGCAATTTGGCATAGAACAAAAGGAACAAAATGAAAACATAAATGCCATAAATCTTTTCTCCCTATTTATTTTCACCCCTAAACCCCGAAGCTTTTCTTTTTTAATCCCCAGTTTCTGATGAGGATGTTTATTTTGCACAGAGCTGAGTATGGAAAAGTCTCATGCTTATTTTCATTGGATTGATTTTGCCTCCTCAGATTAATTCTGAAGAATAATGCCTTGACATTTGTCTTAGTTGTCCTTTTGAACTTTCAAATCATAGCTCATAAAACACCTTGTGATAAAACTCTAACATATTTAATTTGTTGTTTTTTTTTTCCACAGGATTTTAAAGAAGATCTAATTCCTTATGCATTTATTGGGCTGACAACTTCCTACTTAATTCTTGCCTTTTTGCTAAGGAAAGAAAAGGGATTTTTACCTGGACAGTGATGTTTGCTCAGACAGATGGCTTTGAGGATCAAAAATAGCTTGTGGCCAGATGACTTCAGGTGAGGTGGAGGTAGAGACACTCACAACTGTCTATGCACATCTGTGCACTGCTCTCACTGCTGCCCATGGAAACCATGCTAAGTACATTCTTTTCCTGTGGAAAAAAAAAGTCATGCTGAAGAACTAACACAGCCTTGGCTATAAGCACTTTTCAGAGGAATTTCTGGTCAATATAAGCAAGTTTTGAATCCCTTACTTTGTTATTATTATTCTGCTTATTTGCTGGGGCTTCTCTTATCGGGAGTGTCAGGACATATAAAAGGGTAATGCTGGCCTCTCTTTGGCATTTTTTGGTCTAAGGAAGATATAGGAGTTCAACAAAAAAGCAATTAATGGTGTTAAAGGCATTGGTATTAAATATTGTACTAGGTGAAGACAGATAAAAACCGGGACGTCCGTCTCAGCATCCACTAGAGTGGATCCTCATACAAATCATAGAATCATAGAATTGTTAGGGTTGGAAGGGACCCCAAGGATCATCTAGTTCCAACACCCTTGACATGGGCAGGGACACCTCACACTGCATCAGGTCGCTCAGAGCCACATCCAGGCTGACCTTAAAACCCTCCAGGGATGGGGCTTCCACCACCAAATGTCATCAGCAGGCTTCTCCCAGGTCAGGCTTCTCAATACCAATACTCTGTAAAAAAGCCATCAAACAATCCAACCCACCCAACAACTAGCAGACAGGCTGTAGCTAAGAAAATAAAAATACTAAGAGACAAACTCTGAAGGACAGCACCTACTTTTTTTTTTGCCTGAGCCCTTTCACAGCTATATGCACTGCTCTGAAAAAAAATGAAGGCAAGATAAAAGCAAAGAATCACCTTGTAATTCATGTCTGTGACGGAACATGAATGTGTTTCCAAAAACTGAAGCCCTCTGAGACCTGGAGAGCTTGTGATTTGGCCCATGGTGCTTTCACACTATGGTTATTTGCCTAGGATAGTGTTTACATCGTTCCCTCCCAACCACTGGGTACTGTTTCTACTTTCTCTACAGCAACCGAGCAGCCACTGCCCCCAAGTGCCCATTTGAAGGCTATTTGTGGGGGTTCACGTGGTTTTGCTTGTGGGTGATGCTGGGGTTAGCAGCTGGGCCCTCTCGCAGGCTGTTGCCTGCATAGTCTTAGCCTGGCTAGCTCCATGGCCAAATCACTTCCCAGCTTCTCCCTACTGAACAGCTATTGCCTCTCAGAAACCACTATTTTTATATGTCTCCATGTCCCACCTTTATAATCTGCACAGTGAAAATCTTCTCCTTGAAAGCCACTTTATTGTCAAAAATCAGCACTAGACTACCATGGAGTTTTGGTCCTTCATATATTTATAAATCTAGGTTTCCTTGTGTCTCCATCAAGAGTAACTGTTCTGTGTCATTCAGAATCATTGCAACTTCTCTTTGCTTTCCAAATCAAATTAAATGCACTCTTTATTGATGTGGGCAATATTGTTCTCCAGAGTTCATTTCCTTGTGAAGAAATGCCCCCTACAAAGCCCAGGCCTTTTCTTACTTGTGCAATTTTTTCCTCCAGCTGCCTCACTAACAACAAGTCATTTTAGGAGTCTAGTTTTAACAGTCTCCCCCCCCTTTTCCTTATTTTCTGTGCCACTAACTGCTCTGGCCTTAGATTATGGCCACTTCGTTGACCCCTTGGGTCACCCTGGGTGTCTGTCAGGTCTTGACTGGGTTGTTGAATAGCTCCTGACAAATGCTTTCAGATGCCCTGCCCATGGCAATACCAGAGCCCCTCAAGGCTTCAGCCTCTTCCAGCCCTTCAGATTAGGAACCACTAAATTTTTTGGGATTGACCTCTCTCCAAGCTGTGGGTATGTTGCACAGGCAGGAGATTTACCATTGCTCTTCAGAAGCAAAGGCTGGCTTCATTATCATCAACAGGTTAACCTGGTGTCCTTTGGGGCATCATTGGTGCACACAGATAATGAGGTCTGATTTGGCCTGATCAAATCACAATATAAAGCACTTTGAAGAGGCTTCTCAGTTCTAAACTGGAGCAAATGGGAAGAGTTGGTGATATTATTCCCAGCATCTATAGTGTCCATTCTTGCTTATTACTGTGTCCAGTCATATTTCATAATCTCAGGGACCCATGACAGCCAGCACACTTGGGGGTGATTTCTGACCTTTCCCAGTGGTTAGAAATTGCAGCACTGGTGCTCCTTAGCATCACCCAAAGTGTGTCAGGATTAGGGATAATTTCATTCCCTATCTGTGGTGCTGCTTTACTCAAATGTATTGAAAGTAATCAAACACATTCATTTAGTGTGCACAGTGTTGTTTTTTATGTAGAATAACTATATATGAATAGATTAATGGTATTTTAATCTCAGACATCTGATATTACAGCTATATAAAACAGGCCATGAATACACACTGCAATAATACTTACTTGCAATAAAGAATGGAAGGAAACTAAGAGACACTACAATAATGCTTTCAGGCCCCAGCAGATTTGTGATTTGTGCTAACCTGGCTGTAATAATCCTCTGTATCTAGGCTGGTGTGTCCATCAAAAATGTTGGCAGGAAAACCAAGGAAAAAAGTCAGATGCAGCAAGCTAGAAGTCATTTTTCCCCCTCTGTGACAGAGAGAGCCTAATTCTGATTTCTTTATCACTTCCAGAAATTCAGAGCAACTGATTTAAGAGTTTGGTTTGTAATGTGTGTACACACATTATGAAAAACGTATGGAAACATTTTTTTCTGTTTTCAGGCCAGTGAGTAATACAGCAGTGTCTGGATTCCTCTCCCACACAGAGAATGAAGGAGCAGACACCCTGCTGGTAGGCTGAGCAAGGCGAAAAAATAGTCCGGTTTTGTTAATGCGATACTTTGCAACCAGGTCAGCAACACTTCTGAGGCTGTTCTACCAATGACTCCCCAGTGGAATCATGGCTTTACAAAGCCTGCCTGGAAGCAGCAAATAATTGCCAGCAGGCAAAAGACAATTTTTAGAAAAAGAAGACAGGAAAGAAAACACAAAGTCAGGCACCTACCTGTTCTGCCCAAGAGAGAACCGAGAGCCCTGCAGCCTGTAGCACTCAGGGAGGAGAAATTCAGAGACAAACCTCTAGAACATAGCTCTTTGGGGTGTTGCCAAGTGCCACTGAGCAGTTCCAGTCTCCATCACAAACTGGCCACTCACTTTCCACTTCTTGCTTCATCTAACCTCTTGTTTCTTTTCAGGTTTTATTTTTTAACTTTATAGTATACAGAATAAACCCTGGAATCCCAAGTTTTGTCTTTATGGAAGCCAAATTGACAGTGGAAAGGGAGCCTTGAAAGAGGACTAGACCCAGATATATGCTTATATAGACTTAGAAAAATGCACTACCATAATGCCTCTGGTTTACATAGAATCATAGAATTGTCAGGACTGGAAGGGACCTCAAGGATCATCTAGTTCCAACCCCCCTTCAGGTTTTGCAGTTTGTATTTTGACTTTCCACTAGCTCAGAATTTCATGCTATTTCCATGCTAATTAGAGTCAATAAGTGACTGAGCTTTGCTCTGCCTGAATATTTGAGAAAGGTGTATGTGATGCTCCCGAGACAGGGCACAATCCTGAGACACAGGGACGTATGAGACTGTTGGGAAACACTGTTCATATGGAGGGCTCTGTCGCTGGCCTGGGTGAAACAGTGAAAAGAGCCTCACTTGTTAGTGCAGTCAGGGCATGTTATGTTGCATAAGCAAAGCCTGACTGCCTTTCCCTGGTTAAAGCAGGACTCTACTCTAGAGCTGTCAGGAGGTGTTATTTCCAGAACTGTAACCCTGTTGGTTATCGTTTTGTGTTTCACACATACCCTGCCTTTCTAAACAGACAAGCCTACTCCCAAGCACACCAAATCTTGTTAACTGCATAATCTGGGAAAGAAATGTACATTCATAATTTAAACATAGCAGAAAAAAACCCCAATTGTAAACTCTAAAGCATTCAGCATTACAAATTTAACTGTAATGATCCCTTGTTTTGCAGTGTCTGAGTATTTGATAGCCATAGAGATTCCGGGCCTCCCCCAGCACCCCCCACCCCTCCTTTTTTAGATTTCATCTAACTGGCTTTAAATGTATTTACTATCAAAATGAGTATGAAGATGTGTGACACACATTACCTGTTCCATTTCTATACTGCACTGACTTATTTGCAGGCCAGATTTGACACAGATACCGCCACAAGCTTTTCAGACAAACAATAGATGGCAAAATGTGTGTTAGTCAACATTTTGTTCTAGTCTTGTAGCAGCAATACTGTAAACAGGATCATGTTCTTCACTGTATCTTAATTATATTAGACTCTCCTTCAACTATGTAGCAGCTCATTTGCTTAAAGCTGGTAGCCAAGGTACTACAGATTAAAAAAGCTCTTATGTTCATTTTCTTATTGGTATCCTGTTTCTCATTCAAACCCATTGAGAGACCCTTCTTCATCCCCATTGCCCTGGTTCCCTCTGTGCACCTGGCACTTTAACTGCTAGCTTCCCTGCTGCCTTCCAGATCGGAGGTCATACACAAATACCTATTAAACATTTATCAAAAAACTCACATGCACCTGCCTGAGTTCAGCTTCTGTTCAAAATGAGCTGCAGATCACAGGGATGTTGTGCGTGTTTCATTAACTTTTCATCAAATCTAGACACTAGGTTTCTCCACTAGACTTTTCCTTAATGAGCAACCTGACTATACACTACCAGACAGCGTTTTTCACTTTGAACTCTGCTCTGTGGAAGCTATCTCGTGAGGTGAATTGTATAGTAGCTTCTAACAGGAACAGTAGTCTAGAAACAGGGGGTGGTTCTGAACCTGAGTTTGTAGAGCACTTGTCTTTTGGGCCCTGCTTATACTCGGGGCTCCAACAAAATCCAAGGTTGCCATTTAGTAGTGTGAGATCTTCCCTCTCTTGCACTGTGCACCTTGGGAGTAGTCCTATGAGGAGAGTTGGTGGCTATAGCCTGCAGGTGGCACACATAGAGCACTGAGCTGAGTGGGAAATGCACATGGGCATGCACAGGTACCAAGACCCCAGGGGCTGGAAATAATAGAGATAATTTCCTAAACTGCCTGCAGATTCAGTATGGCCTCCCCTCCCCTCCCTCCCCTCCCCTCCCCTCCCCCCCCCCCCCTCCCCTCCCCTCCCCTCCCTCCCTCCCCTCCCCTCCCCTCCCCCCCCCCTCCCCTCCCCTCCCCCTCCCCTCCCCTCTCCCCTCCCCTCCTCTCCTCTCCTCTCCCTCTCCTCTCCTCTCTCCTCCCTCTCTCCTCTCCTCTCCTCTCCTCCTCTCCTCTCCTCTCCTCTCCTCTCCTCTCCTCTCCTCTCCTCTCCCTCTCCTCTCCTCTCCTCTCCTCTCCTCTCCTCTCCTCTCCTCTCCTCTCCTCTCCTCTCCTCTCCTCTCCTCTCCTCTCCTCTCCTCTCCTCTCTCCTCTCCTCTCCTCTCCTCTCTCCTCTCCTCTCCTCTCCTCTCCTCTCCTCTCTCCTCTCCTCTCCTCTCCTCTCCTCTCCTCTCCTCTCCTCTCCTCTCCTCTCCTCTCCTCCCCTCTCCTCCCCTCCCCTCTCTTACCTTTTTTTCCTTTTCTTCTTCTCTTTTTCCTCTCCCCTCCCCAAACCTCTCCTCCCCAAACCTCTCCTCCCCTAACCTCTCCTCTCCAAACCTCTCCTCTCTGAACTTCTCCTCTCCTTCTTTCCTCAGGAGGAGTTAACATATAAACAGAGACATTTTTATGTTCTGTCAATATTAGCTCTTTCAGAGAACAGTAGTTGTGGCAGCAATTCCACTGAAAAGCCTCTAATCAAAGTAAGTGACATGCAAAATGGACAAGGCTGTTCTAAGTGGCATTTTGTTTGGCATGACCATAATTTTCTTCTTTTTCACTCTTGTGGTCACCAGAAGAAAAGGCTTCATGGTGCATTAACATTTTTATTAAGCCATATCACAATGCAGCTGTGCTTTTTGTGTCCAATGGACATCAGCATAATAAGCTATTCACCAATGGCTGAAATCCACTGTTAAGGGTGGAGCAAAACCAGCACCTTACGGAGGCCTTCAGGAGGGATGGAGAGAGATTGTTTACAAAGGCCTGCAGTGACAGGGTGAGGGGAAATGGCTTCAAAGTAGAGAAGGGCAGATTTAGATTGGATATCAGGAAGAAGTTATTTACTATAAGGGTGATGGAACAATGGAACAGTTGCCCAGGGAGGTAGTTGAGGCCCCTCCCTTGGAGATACTCAAGATGAGACTTGACAAGGGCCTGAGCAGCCTGATCTAGTTGGGGATGTACCCGCTGATTGTGGGGAGATCAGACTAGATGACCTTTGGAGGTGCCTTCTGGCTTGGACCATTCTATGATTCTATGACAACATCACAGAATCATAGAATTGTTAGGGTTGGAAGGGACCTCAAGCATCATCTAGTTCCAACCCCCTGACATGGGCAGGGACACCTCACACTAGATCAGGTTGCTCAGAGCCACATCCAGCCTGCCTTAAAAACTTCTAGGGATGAGGCTTCTACCACCTGCCTGGGCAACATGTTCCAGTGTCTCATCACAACCAATAAGCTGGTAAACAGTGACATTTTCAGGGACAGTCAAGGGGAATACTGCCAGGCTGATCCACAACTGTTTGTCAAAATATATTCAGTAGTGACTGGCAGCCCTGGTGATGCACAAAGTGACCATAGCTATGAACATTCAGAGGTGTGGTAAGAGAAACAATGGGCTGCAGTGACCTCCAAGGGAATGGGAGCAGGCTCCCCTCACAGAGCTCTGTCAACTATCACAGGGGAGTGAAGCTGGCTTAGGAGAGGGGTGGAACAGAGCAGAAGTTTGCTCCAAGTTATCTTCCTTCAAGCTTTAGGTGAACTTTGCTTTGGAGGCATCAAAGGTGTCCCTCCACGTTTTTTAGACAGGCTCAAGATGTGTGGGATTCAGAAATGTGAATGGTTTCCTGATTTTCTTTCTTTCCTGTCTTCCCCAGTGCATTGGGTCTTTGTGGGATCATCTTTTACAGTACATACACATTTTTAGACAGGCCAAACATGTGTAGGATTGAGAAGAATATGATTGGTTTCCTGATTCTCTCCTTTCTTTCATTCTTCCCCAGTGTTTTGGGTCTTTGTGGGCCCATCTTTTACAGTACATGCTCCAATGCTTTCAATTCAGGAAGGATTTTTTCTGTCTCCTTGTGTTTTCTACTCATGGCTTGCACAGCCATTTTATTTGTTTTCACATTCTGTTGTTTCTACATGTTCTCACTTCTTTACCTTAGTCCATATTGATGAGCCCTTTATATGGCATACTTTGCTGTGGAAGCAAAAAATAAAACTCAGCTCAGGCATAGAAAATGTAGAAGACTACCTCAGCAGCCAGAAAACAGGGAGCGTCAGCAAGAGCTGAAGATTTCTCTTCATCCACTGCTGCTCCAATCATAAGCACAAATCAGACCTAAATAACAAATCAACCAGGGCTAGTACTTCCCAGGACTGTGTCTCCTCTCCCCTTCCCCTTCCCCTTCCCCTTCCCCTTCCCCTTCCCCTTCCCCTTCCCCTTCCCCTTCCCCTTCCCCTTCCCCTGTCATCCAGTGCCTCCAAGTGCACCCAGCCCTCTTTCCTAATGTAGCACCTCCTTTAATAATGTTGTCTGTGCAAATTGCAGCCTGACAAACTGCAGACCCAACAGGGTGTCAGAACACAAGGAGATGCTTTCCCCTTATAACACTTTACTGTGAAAGAAACACATAAATATGAAATCTTCATTTGCTTGGACACACCCTATGGAAAAGCAAATTAAGCTGTGCTGCTTCTTTGTTACAGCTGTGTCTTCTCTCTGCAAGATTGACAAGTATTACTGTGGATTTGGGCTCTTGGTACTGTCAGAGATTGCTTGCAGTCATCGCTACCTGAAGTGCAGCAGCACAGCAATAGCTGCTCGTCAAACCCAGCAATCTGTGCTTCTTCCTCACTGTTAAAACAACCAGAGCTGTGCCCTGAATCAGCCATGTCAGTGCCTGCTGCCCAATTCACACATGATGTGGAAGAACAAGCTTCTAGGAAACTGGTCCTTTTCTTCAGGGCAGACAGGGCAATGTTGTGAGACAGAAGGGAAATTTACTAGACAGCACTGATTTAATGATGTTAATAAACCATAGCTATTAGCCCAATTACATAAAAGCAGGTTAGCCTGCCAGCCCTAATACCAGAAGATGCTACATGCAGATTAATTTCAGCTTCTTTACCTTATTCAGTTTTCTAGACAGGGAATGAAATGCCTGAGTTTATCTCTTTGGAAATGTCTCTGACAGAGCTTAATTCTGACTTATAAAAATCTTTCTGTCCAGCATATGAAATTCTTCACTTTCCCCTTAAGGCTGAAATTGCTCTCAGCTTGCAGTCGTAGACTACTTGTAGACTGAATGGTGAGAACTTAGGGTAATTTTCCCAAGTTTTTCTACTAGAAACGTTCCCTTAGAAATGCAAAAATGAAATTGTACTTAACCTGTCTCAGAAGTGCTTCAGTTTGTTTTGGTCTGTTTTTGGGGCTGTTGTTTAAGAAGGTACCCAGCTCACTGGATACCAGTGCAATGGCACAGAGCAAAGTCTGGGAGAGCCAGGTGGTTTTGTGCCATCACCCCACGATGAGGCAATAAGCAAACAGAACAGCATTGCCATAACAATAGCTATGTTGTTAGTCACAGAGGCACCAAATGGGATCTGAGCCACTGAGACTTACCCTTCATAAGCATGAACAAATTTACTCCGTGTGAGCTGGCATGTTAACCCCGGTACCAGCCTGAAAGCCCATGGCTGAGCCCACAGTCCTGCTCTTGAAACACTTCTGTGCTCCCAGGGCACCAAACCTCTGCTAGCATGGCCTACGGTGAGGCAGTGATGGAGAAGGGTACTTATGGGGCCATACTGTGTCTGCCCCAATGCTATCTCACGACTTTGAAAATATGCTTCTAGTTAACTGCTTACATATAACATCAAGAGAAGAGAGGACATCCAGCCCCTCTTTGCATTCTACCTGGTATTTAGCTTAATTTTCTGTAGTTACACTTTGCCACTTGATCCTGTCCCTTGATCTTTGGATGAGTCTAAACAACTGTGGCTGCCCCAAATTACAGTGCTGGAGGTGACAGAAACCCATACTTTGAAAGGTGTAGCCCTGATAGGCTAGGAATAGACAAGCTGCTTTAAATGCATTAGTTCAGAGGGATTAAAATTATCATATTATAAAGCATATTTGAAGAAATAACAGTCTTGGACATGTGCCTTGCAGGCCAAGTTTCATTTCAAAATGAACTCTCATAGCACAGCACTCAATATCATTGTGAGACTATTAATTATATCTTGGCAGAAATGGGACCCTTATAATTAGGCTGAACAGTTTGACTGACTATTTTTCACAAAAAAGGTTCACCACAAATACTTCTTGCTTGGCCTAACAACTTTCCTATTTGAAACCCCCAAGCAAATGTGAAAGTTACAGGCCATCTAGCTTCTCCAGTGGGATTGGTAGGATTTGGCAAGACCTACCAAGTAGTTTAAAGCCAATTTGTTAGATGAATGAACAAAGAAATTATGAAAGAGCTTTAGGTCTTGAACTGTGAGAAAACAGTTGGTCACACAGCTCCTCTTACGCTTTTTTCTTCCCCCCCCCCAAAAAAAAAAAAGAGAGCTCTAAAAGCCTCTGACCTTTTGTTTTCCTTGTGCCAAATTCTTTTCTGTGGTGACATATTCTGGCTCAGCTCCCTGGATACCTTCCTGACAGCAGTGGTGTTAAGCTGAGAGACTTGTCCCCATGATACCAAAAATTAAACTCCCAGCATTTTAATCACTTCTAGGTGATGAGAGCTTAGACAACAGGAAGGACAGTTAAAGGTCATCTCCACTCCTCCATGCACACTTGGTCTCACATGTTGGTGTTCCCTTGCAAAATCCCTTGGATTTAGAGCAGACAGATAAAGCAGAGCTAAGGCCAGCAGCAGCCATGACCCATGAAAGGGTCCCATATTTTTGAAAGCTCAGGAGATGGCCTCTCTAAATTTAAGAGGCAGGAATGACTGTTCACAAGTGAAACAGGGCTTGTTTTCAGGACATCCCATAGTGAGACTGCATTAAGTGAGCAGCTGAGTTAATGAATGGCTATACTGTGTCTGACTGTGACGGAGTTAACTTTCTTCATAGCATCCTCAGTGGCGCTGTGTTTTGTCTTTGTGACACTAAGATGGTGCTTCGGCTCTTGCTGAATAATGATTGCACAGCATCAAGACTGTCTCCATTTCTCATCATGTCCACATCAGCCAGGAGTAACCTTGGGGGATGGGCAAGAGGCTGGGAGGCAACACAACTGGGACAGCTGACCTGAGCTGACCAAAGAGATACTCCATATTATATAGTGCCATGCTTGGCAATTAAACCGCGATAAGAGAAAAAGAGGAATGGATTTTGACTTCCAAGGAGGCTGTCACTTGAAAACTGTGTGAGCATCAATCTACTTGTGGTAGGCAGTGAGTGACTGTCACCTTTGCATTGCTTGTTTTGTTCCCCTTTCTTTTACCTGTTAAAATACCTTCATCTTGACTCCCCTGGAGTGTGAAGTGTAGGAGGGAGTGAGCACTGTGTGGGTGTTGACTGCTGGCCAGGGTCAACCCACAGTAGCTACAGATTTAAGCACTGGCACCTTGAGACCCAGCTATTCTACAAGCTACCACTACATCATTCCTGCCTATCTGTCAGCAGTGTCTGTGTGGTGGAGTAGGAAGGTTCCCCCACACACACAAAAGAATTCCACAGCTAACTCAGCCGGAGAAGCAGATGAAAGCTGTATTTTACAAGCAGATATGGAATGCAATGAATATGTACAAAAACATACAATATTTACAATATATACAGAAATATACAGCAATGTATGTAATACAGGAAACTTTCCCCAACCCCCCTTGCGGCCAGGGGGTTCGGCCTTTCTCTCCCTTCTCCCTCCCTACCTCCCCTTTTTCCCAAAAGGGTTAGAGAGAAAGAGAAAGGAAGGTAATTAAAAGGGTGAAAACTTGTTAAAGCTCAAAGCGGATGCAAAAGTTAGTTTTTCTCTTATCTGGTTAGCAAGAATCGTAGAGAGAAACGAGCCAGCTCACAGCACAGGGGGAAGAAGAAGACGACTGACTGCCCCCCCCCCGACTGAAAGACTAAACAAAAACCTACAGCCGGGTTCCACCAATGAAATTGGATTAGCATATCTCTTGTTTTCATTTATATACCAAAATATTCGGCCAGAGTGTTCAGAAAGTGTCCCTTTCTTAAAGGCACAGCCTAAACCGGTCACAGTCTGACAGGTAGGGCTCTTCATAGCCTGCTACAGGAGATATTTTGGAGTAGGGCAGAGAATGGGGAGAAGGGGCATTTGTTTTGTAAATATTCTTTTAGAAAATGGAAAATAAATGACACAATTGAATGAATCACAAATATTCCCAAAGGAGGCAACTACCTTTGTGTACCTTAGTTTTAGAGGGCAAGGACAGGCAAATGCTCCTCATATTCCAACTTTCATTTTACTTCCTTGCAAACTTACTCAACAGAAAATCACATGGTTCATATGTTATTAAAGAAGTGAGTTGGTATACATGGGGTGGCTGACCCACTTTGCTCGCAGCAACTGACTGGATCTTACTCTTCATGTGCCCAAATTAAGGCAATGTGCTTCAATTCTGCTTAGTGAGGTTTAAGCTAAGGGATGCTATTTTGCAGCAGAGAGAAGATAAGGCCCTGCACAGGGATATTTAGAAGGACTAAACTGAAATAAGCTGACACAGGGAGTGCAGATACATGCCTACATTTGGTCAAAAATATTCTTGTCTCACGCCAAGGGTCCAGCAGAGCTGTCTCCAGCAAAGCACCCTCATGTGGAGCCAACCTTGTCCTGCCCAGCATGAGACCCATCTCTTTTCAGGATGGAGGGCTGCTTGCCGAGTTGCTGGATGGCTTCAGAGATTTAGGTTTCTTAACATAAGGTTTAGTCTAGATTATTGTATTAAAATAGCATTTGTGAGAGGATGTGTTTCTGCTGGAAAGATCTGGTGGCCGTTGTGTTCTGCAGGCTTTTGTATCTGCTATCCCTGTCATTACAGAAAGGCATGCATTTAAAGAAAACAACTTGAAATCCAAAGTTAAGTTGCTGAAGTATAGAAAATGCCCCAGAATCATGTTCCAAGGAGAATATACCTGTTTAGTTAAAAAAAAAAAAAAAAAAGTAAAAATACAAATAAAATAACCCCAAACAAAAAACCTGTATAACCTAGAGCTGCCTCAACACCACCACGGGTTGAAATGATTCTTGGGATTCAAACCAACTTTTTCTCATTTAATTCCATTTGTCAAAAAAATGTGATAAATAGTTTGATAAATGGCTGCTGAAAGTTAAACCCCAGAGCAGACTTTGACATTTTGGCTAGGAGGACTTCACTAAGGAAGATAGTCAGGCCAAGGTACCCATGGAAAAGCAGATAAAGTTTTTGTGAATCAGGCTATCAATGCGGGGGGGTTAAAAGTGTTATATTCCCATAACTGCTATCACTAATAAGCATTTATGTTGGTGCAAAACCCAGTCATTTCAACCTGATGAGAATCCCTCCCAGGTTCCACTGTGGTAACTTCTCTACAAAGTGATGACTGTCTGTGCTTTCTATTATCCTGGAATACTTGATATATTTTTATTACACTTGGTGTGAATGATCTGCTTCTGGCTGCATTTACAGACAAGCTTTCTTGTTTTCACAACGCTGAACATGAAGGTGTTTGCTAAGAGGGATGAATTTCCTTCTACTTCAGTGATGTTCAAAATAAGCTTTCTGGATAATTCCTGCAGTTTCTCCTCCAACTGAAATGTATTCCCTAAACCTTGTGAAGCTATGGGCTGATTTATTTCAAATTCATTTCCTCCAGAAACCTTTCTACTTCTCAATAGCATTTTTACTGTAATAACTACACTAGTGATCTTCATTTGAGTACTCAGAGTGAAGTGTCATTTTCTTCGACTTTCCAAGCAGACACAGAGTAAGCAGAAAAGGAAAAGGAATTAATCTCACTTAACTTCAGCCCTGTAGAAGTTAAGGATCTGGTCTAAGTGTGTTTTATTTAGGCTGCTTATACAGTCCTCATGGAGGGAGATCCCTTCAGAAAGTGATTAATCTCATCTCTCTAAGCACTTTCTTAAGAGTGGGACAGTTTGTCCTCTGGAGATGCCTTGGCTGTGGGATTATCACAGGGATGAAAGAGAGCAATGGACAGTATCTAGGTTGCCTGATTTCTTAACTCAGCATCTCCACCTCCGTGAACAAATACACAACAAAACGAGAATAGAAATTGTTCATTCTAGCACTGCAGGTTTTCTACAATGAAATTTCCTAAGTTTATATGCACTTTATTTGATCTTATGCATTCCTTTTTTACACATATATATGCTTTTAACTTTATTGTGTCAGGGTTTATATCATGACAACAGTGTTCAGCAGACTTCACTGCAATGTTTTCAGGAGGTGACCAGTGTTGGAATGCTTCCAAAACTGAGTATTTTTGCTAAAATTACTGCTTGTTCAGGGGCTGCTCTGTGGCTTACTGATCAGTTCTGGTTTTGTTGCCTCTCTGTATTATAATTTGAAGAGGTATCATACCTTGGCAAAGGTTTGATACAGCTCTCGTTTCAAGCCATCAAAACTGTGCACATTTACTTGCAGAGTACGCACAATGACTGTAAGACCTCTTGATTACCATCAGTGCCTGGATGCTGGATGGATTTCTTATCCCTTTATGTTTGTAATTCTGTATCTTTAATGCATGGGACAATTACATGCTAACATCTGTTTCACTGATTATCTGTTGATAGCTAAGAAAAGTTGAATCTGAGAGAGGTTGTGTACCTAAATTTCCTTGTTTTTTAAAGAAGGAAAACTTAGAGAAAGGACACAGTTTTAGGTGTATTTCTTTGGTAGACTTAAAGATGTTAAAAACTTCTAATACTTGGGAAATGGTTTTTAAAAACAACATGCTGTCATCACTCATGCATTGTCTTGTAGATGTTTAACTTTCTGAGATAGTGAAGTAAATACAAACTTTCTCTCCTTAGGGAGAGTTCAAAGTAATGAAATCAGCATTCATAAATCATAAATATAGTCATAGTTCATAAATAAAGACATCACTGCCGTTCACTGTTGTCATTGGCATTTGAACTTTCCTCCCATATTTCCATAGTTCAGTTTATATACTAGGGAAGCAGTGATTTGTGGAGTTCAGAGAAGCCAACTCACAAGCAGGGAGGAAAGAGGATTCTCCACAGGCCCTGGTCTAAGCAGGGTGACCTTCCAAAAATGGAACAGCCTGTGAAAAAAATGTCACTGAACAGGCAGGATCAACAATCCGGCTTCAGCCAGCAAGTCCATCCTTCCAGCTTAAGCCCTGAACACCATGGAGCCCATGGTTGTGAACCTTCAGATTAGAAGAGAAGCTGAAATCATAAAGGATAAGCTTAGTTATGCATAGTAATTAACAGGCAAACTCTGCTCCTTCATTCACACTGTGTGACCCCTTGCTAAAAGGAGTGGGACTACTTGGGGAGAAAGGTAATTGCTCTGAGTGAGAAACTGCTGTAATTTTCCACCCCTTTCTGCCTTGCAAAAAGAGCCTTGACTGTACAGTTATATAAATGGATCGCTAGGGGTAAAGGGATTCATCAGCAAGGATCTGGTTCTGCACTAAGAAGCTGGAGGACCTACAGATATACTTGCATACACTCCTCAGCACCAGTTATATTTAAGTAAAATGAGTCCCATGAGTAAGGACTGTACTTTAAAAAGTGACCTCACTGCTCTATCCTAGGTCCCATTTTGTGCGTAATGGGAGAGCTGTGGGGGATATGCCAAGAGCAGCCCAGCAAAGTTGTTTGGTTTCAAAACTGCCTCCTGTGGATCGGCCAAGTGCCTACTTGGCAATTGTGTGAGGAAATTTGCACTGTTTATGATCTAGCTAAACAAAATAATCTGAGACTTAATATGTGCAGAGCAGCACCTTTTCCCAGTGCTTATTCAAATTTAAATGACAACTAGGTCTGGTCCAAGTAAGGTGTGACCGTGGCCAGCCATAAGTGATTTCTGCCATTTTGAAAAAGGCCAGATGCTGGCCAGCAAGAGTACAGTTTGCAGGGCTGAAAAGGAAGCAGACTTTCACTCTTCTCTTAACAGATAGTTAAGTGTTGCTAGAATTCAAGGGCAGAAAGCTGATACTACATCTGTAACTGTCTCATCCAGGAGAGAAGAGAGCCGTGGCTGTAAATATTACATACAGATCTATACAATCATGAGGTAGAAAGCAAAGGGCGCTCTGTGGGAAGCCAATGTAACTTCACTCCTAAGCAAATGAAAAGCAAGAAAGGGAACTAATTATCTTCTTCTGCAGACTGAAGGGAAACCCTGCTTTAAGGAAGAGTCCCTAACACCAGCTGAATTTAGAGATCTAGTCTAGCACACATGAATTTACAAGCAATCACCAGGATATTTAAACCACTTGGTTTAAGAATAAGGGAATCATGTGGAATATATGCCTGCACTTGTCTGTGTAGTAATAACATAAACTGCCTTTGATATTCAGAGCAAGATTGTTCTACTCCTCTTTGTAAATCACCCTTTAAAACCCTTAGATCTGAAGACAGTCAGAGAAACTCTGTCTGAGAGAATTCATATAAACACTTGTCTACAGAAGTATGTTATTTTTTACTAAGCATTAAATACATGGATTGACATTCACAGAAATACAGAATCACCAAGGTTGGAAGAGGCCTCAAAGATCATCAAGTCCAACCCGTCACCACAGACCTCATGATTAAACCATGGCACCAAGTGCCATGTCCAATCCCCTCTTGAACCTGCCAAAACAGAGGCTACATGTGTGAGGATGTCCTGCAGCACAAGGATAAAGTGTACAGACCAAATTCTACATAAAAGATGTGCTGGGTAACATCTAGGTTCTAGCTTAAGATAAGGAAGGTGCAGATTATGTCCAAGCTCTGGCAGATTCAAGGGAGTGTTTTTCATTGCTGAGTGATCCATGTTGCTGAAAGTAAAACTTACCACTCAGCAAAGACCAGGTGTGATCTCACTGCAGCAAACAGAATCTCACTCTTACAGAAATCATAGAAAGGCAGTTCTGAAAAGTTTTCTGTTGCTGAAAGTGTTACAGCTAGCTCTGCTCTACTTTTTAAATGCAATTATGCACGTGCACCCGTGGGCTGATTCTCCCCATGGAAAGTAAGGCTGCTGCACTAAACTGCTTTTTGCAATGTGTCAGACAAGAGTCTGTATCCATAAGGTCGTTGAAGCCAGTCCAGCCCACGATGAAAGGCAGGGGAAGTCCCATAGAACCTGCCCCAGGACTATAAAGACAAGGAACCTTTGGTTCAAAATGGTAAAAAATGCAATTCTTTAATATCTAGAAAAAATTTTATTCTTCTTTTGGGCAGAAAATCAAAACACAGAGAAACAGCCTGAAGTAGAATTCTTCTTCCTTAGGACTTGCTTGTCTACATTTCTAGGGAATGAAAGAGGTTGAGAGTGAATACAGTGGGAAAGGCAGACATCCAACGAGGGATAAAGTAACAAAGCAACACACATACCAGAGAGTAGTGAGTGTGGATGCACAGGCACAGGTGCCCAACAAAACCCACCGTTAGAGAAGTTGTAGGCTCCAGAGTTGGAAGACTGCATCACCAATTAAAGCACCAGTTCTGCCAAAGGAGACCAAATCGCTGTCAGAAGAAATCAGAACTGCATCAGCAGGTGGCAACAAAACATTGAGGAGTATCAAGACCTTGGTCAAAGGAAATGATCCAGTGCTGTGCACCAACACAGAAACAGCCAGACAGGCAGAGAGCAAGAATGCAGAGACTGCTGAGTAGATAAGAAGGATTGTCAGTCAATAAAGCAAGAGAAATCAGGCTGAGCAGTTGGAGAAGAAATGGATGGTAATGAAGACAGAGACAAAATGGAGTGCAGGTCAAAGGAAAAAGTGTTGACAAGTGAAGAGCAGGGCACCCTCAACATAGCACTGAACCAGTTCACTGTAGTGTTGCAAACAAAGGAGATCATGTCAAGCTAGGCCTTGTGTCAGATGCTGCTGTAATTCGAGCTAGTGAATCAGCCTAGCTGAGCACTGAAAGTCTTCTATCACATTTAATTTTAAAAGTAATGGTATAAAGCAATTAAATAACGTGTACACTGCCTATCTAGTTCATCATTTCTATGGCTCACCTTTCTTTGGAGTATGACCTTAAAGACAGAAAAAAGAATGCTATTTCATTTTAGAAATGCCTGCATCTCTCATCCATATTTGTGGGGGTTTTGGTTTGGGGTTTTTTGTGTGTTTGTGGGTTTTTTCCTCACACAAATGCATTTAATTTTTAATGGTAACACACTCTGGATTGGACTTTAAACCCAGCTTTTTAAGAGTGCTAATAGTATATCCACGTGGATGGGAAATGAAGAGAAGAGTTTTTATTAGGGAGCTTGTCATCATTTCAAGAGTAGACAGATGTTCTTTAACCCTTCACAAAGGAGTTAAAGAAAAGCACTCCACATCAGATTGGAAAGAATTAGAAGTTTAAATGGAAGTATTATTCATGACTACATAATAACAGTACAGAGGCATATCAAATACGCTAACAATTCATATTCAGCCCAGCTCTCCAGTCTGGGTTTCTCCCAAAATCTCACTAGATCATCACCTTCCCAAAACTTTCACATCACCATGCCCCATACGCCAAGCCTCAAAGCCCCCAAGACCTTCAGTGTTCCTAACACCACCACCACCTCCCCACCCAGACCTGAATGACGCAGTAAAAATTAGCTCAGCCAAGGCTGGAGCCTTCTCTACAAAACCCTGTGTGTACAGGAGAGCAACGAGGGAGGAAAAAAGAGCAGAACAGATAGCAATGCCTCTTTATAAAGGGTTGCAGGGCCTATGAGAATGAAATAACATAGATTACACTTTCTGGTCCATCCCTGAACGTTTCTGGTCCTCCTGGAGGTCCTCAACTCTGTGGTTCTTAAAGGCATCCAGCCTCAAAGCCACAACAGAGTTGAAATATGAGGTGTAATAGTACAGCAGATTAAAATTGGAGATACCAAAGGTATTTCAGACTATTAGATATATCTGTAGTTTATATAAATATATATATATGTGTGTGTGTGTAGCATATATATATATATATATATATATACGAGTGTGATGTTTAACATCACTGGGAAACTTTTGAAATGTTTTAAGCTTAACTTAAATAGTTTTGCTTTTTGCTCTCTGGAAACCAAGCCAAATCTGAACAAACACCACGGTGATCAAAGTCTCCACATCAATATAAGTGAAAATAACTGAGAGTTCATGCCAACCGTGTGTTAATGATGGCAGCAGAACTACGGCATTGCAAGAAGTATCACAAAAATAACACACACTCCAAGGACAAAAAAAAGAGGTAAAATAAAAAGATAAAATAAAATAAAATAAAATAAAATAAAATAAAATAAAATAAAATAAAATAAAAAAATAAAATAAAATAACAGCAACAACAAAAAAAAACAGTGGGGAGCTGTGCCAACAGCTTTTGGACGGAGTATTCACATTCTGGACACTTTCACTGCATAATGGCTTCCCTTCACTGCTCACTTTCATATTCTGGTGAAATAACACTCCATCCTTATTATCTGTGAGATGAGTTTGGCGAGGTGTTTATAGGCTGAAGGCTGCAGACCGAATCATTCAAGATTTTGTATGGGCCTCATCCTGCACCAGGAAAGTTGATGCGAATTTTTTTGCTGATTTGTCAGGGCATCAGATGATTTTATCTTAGAAAATGTTCAGACGAAACAAAGTTTAAAGTGCTTTCAATATTACATTATATTGTTCTAATATACTAACAGAAATTAAATGAGCCAGTGCTGACATAGACTTAGATGATGTGGGCTGTATAAAACTGGAGGCTCTGAAGAGCAGCCTGCAAGTAGCAGGTGACAGGAGGAACAAGAAACAAGCAAAACTAATCTTTAAAAATATATTAATTTTTATTGAAGAAGATTGAGCTTTTTACACACTAGATGCTGCTAAAATATGAGAGGCAAACTGATTAAGCGTTCCCTGAAAATTCATGGAAATGTAAAAGGTTTGACCAACATCATCCCTCTCTCCTTCCTTGCTCAAGAAATAAGCAATCAATAACACTGAGACTTTCTATATATTCCTGGTCAGAATATAGTTTTCACTTGACACTTCAGTGTGATGTGCAAATTTTAAAGGGAAAGTATTTGCCTTTTAATGTCAATTTTCATAGAATCAATAAGGTTGGAAGAGACCTCAAAGATCATCAAGTCCAACCTGTCACCCAAGACCTCATGACTACTAAACCATGGCACCAAGTGCCACATCCCCTCTTGAACACCTCCAGGGATGGTGACTCAACCACCTCCCTGGGCTAACAACTGTCTCTGTGAAGAACCTTCTCCTCATTTCGAGCCTAAACTTCCCCTGGCACAGCTGGAGACTGTGTCCTCTATTGAATTTTACTATTCAGTTACTGGAAAATAAGATGTTTCCTATGATTTTAGATGTGCTGTTCCCTTTTGTCATCTGATTCTCTTCTGCCAATTTCTGGGGAGATGGGCTGAGAAGCTGTTCACTGGACTATGCAAAATGATCCAGAATATTGCTTTGTCTTCAGAAATATTTTTTTTCATTCCTTTCTACCATTAAGGTTTGTATTATTATATTATATTATATTATATTATATTATATTATATTATATTATATTATATTATATTATATTATATTATATTATATTATATTATATTATATTATATTACCTTGTGTCGTTCAGTTCTGATTTGTGGTGCTTTATCTATTGGAGTGTTATGGTTAAGCTGAACAAGCATCTGTTTACTGCCAGTGTTTGAGACAATTACTAAAAACACAAACTTCTGCTTTACACTAAGTTGCATTTCAAGAGCTCCTGTTATGCATAAAAAAGGAAACTTGTCAGGGTGATACAGTGCCATAGACCACACAGAACAATAGGTCCAATAATGTTTTTGTCTATACCCTGGGGCTGTTTAGCCTGGAGAAGAGGAGGCTCAGGGGCGACCTCATTGCTCTCTACAACTACCTGAAGGGTGGTTGTAGCCAGGAAGGGGTTGGCCTCTTCTCCCTAGCAACCAGCACCAGAACAAGGGGACACAGTCTCAGGCTGCACCAGGGGAAGTTTAGGCTCGAGGTGAGGAGAAAGTTCTTCACCGAGAGAGTGATTCATCATTGGAATGCGCTGCCCGGGGAGGTGGTGGAGTCTCCGTCCCTGGAGGCGTTCAGGAGGGGACTGGATGTGGCACTTGGTGCCATGGTCTAGTTGTGAGGTTATGGTTACAGGTTGGACTCGATGATCTTCAAGGTCTCTTCCAACCTTGGTAATTCTATTCTTTTTTTTTTTTTTTTTTTTTTTTTTTTTTTTGTCCTTGCTATGACACAGAGTAAGGGAAGGTCTGGAAGCACAAGCAGGACATCAGCCCCAGGCTTCCCTAGGCACTGCCTGACAACACTTCAGCTTTCAGAAAGCATCCCTGGGCTCTGCACAGCTCCAGCAGCCCCGACTTCCCCAGTGCTCAGCCACTGTGGAAGAAAAGCTAAGTGTCAGCAGTTGGCTGACTCTGGTCACTATTAAAAAGTCCCTCTGCAGGCCACAGAGATGGATTTTATTGGCTGTGAGTGTCCATTGGTCACGCACTGGGAGCTCTCTTACAAGCCTTGATAAATATAAATGGTGAGTAGCAGTACAGAAATGCCAGCAGCTTGTATTGAGACTGACTGTGTTTCAATCTAGAAAGGTAAATGTTCAAAGCTATTTATTCATTACATGGAGAGCTTTGGTTTGAATCACATGCCCATGAGGCATTAATTTCATATCCCAAGATTTCCCAAAGCAAATGTTCGGTCTCATAGTGAAGGCACATTTACAGGTTTCTAAAAAATAAAAAGGATACCTGTATCACTCTTTAGCACATACACCTATTAGAATGTGGTTGATTAAGATGCTCTGAAGAATATTCAGGTCCTTACACAACTAAAAGCTTTAAGCACAAGCAACTGAACCTCAGTGTTTTAACATGGTCCCCAGATACTTGCAATCTTCAGGAAAGAGAAGTCCCCAGACACAGCTATAATGGCTTCCAAAATGGAAGCCATCAACAATTCCTAACAGGTTTCCAGTATAGACTGTTTAATTTCCCTCACGCAAAAGCATATCATTCAAGATGCTCATGCCATTTCCTGATGGATACCCATATATGGGACAAAATCAGAGTGTTTCACATGAGCTCTGCCCTGATGTTGACCAATCGGAGTTCCAGTAACACCATCCATTAGCATTACGGATTAAATAAATTAATACATCCTACTCCAATTAAAAAGGATTCAATTCATCAGCAAAACCCTTGTAAATCCAGCACATTGTCTCTGTGGGGAGCTGAAGCGGCAATGGCAAGCTTGGGCAGTGTCTGCAGTTCTCCTTACTACTGTAAGCAAATTCCTGAGTGACAGAAGCCGACCAAATACACTCACATCAGAAGCAGGTGCCACTCCACTGACTGTAGGCTCTAAGCCAGCCTACACTTGGTTCAGCTCATCTCCTACAAGAAGACTGGGTATTGCTGACAGATCATTTATGCCTCTCCCCTACATGCAGAAAATGCCCTCTTTCCATATGCAGGAATATCCTTATCAAAGTCAACAGAGGCTGTCCAAGTTCTCTGGTTTGAGTTCATGTTCCCAAATCACCATACAGGACCATAATTAACCCTTTGGTTAACCTGGAGTCCAGGCTGGATATCAGCCCAAAATACCACAGCAGGAGAACATTTCTTCCTCCTGTGTCTCCCTATTACCTTCAGCTCCCTAAAGCAAGTGTTTCCAGCTTAGTGTTTGTGATCTGTGGAGAGGTTAAAGCAAGCTAATGCAATCTGGTTCCAGCTCAGCAGAGCTTGTAAGCACATAGCTTAATGTGATTGGAGTCCCTGGGACTATTACGTTGTGTGTTATTAACTGTGCGCTTATGTGTTTTGCCAGCCCGGGAAAGGATTTCCCAATTTTGTAGATCTCTAATAGGCATCAGGGCTGTCTAGACAGCACCCAAACCAATCATTGCCTTTTAGTAGTTGTTTGGTGGAAGTCTTTTTTTCCTCCATGCATTTCACAATGAGGCTTTGCCTGAATACCGCACTGGACCTAAGAGCCCAAGATCTGAATACACAGGATTTATGCAAGTTACACCACTGGATTCTGAAGTCCTAAGCTCTTCATTTTGCCATCTCTGCTAAGAGAAGCTCTACAGGATGCTGTGCTGTGCTCTCTTTTTCCTGTTCCTCATTGTAAGGTGCAACTGAAATGAAACACTTTAAATCTGTGAGGAAAATGGTGTTGCCTCCGTGTTTTTAATCGGCTGGATCATTTGCTTACTTTTCTGAACCTCATAATATCAAGACTGAAGATGGCCCAGTCCTCTACTCCATGGATCTGATTTGCCAAAGAACTGATCTAGCTTTTTACTTTCTTTTCAACTTTCAGCAATTTATTTCATGCATGTAATAGAAGAGCAACTCTTGTACCCTTCAAGGACATTCCTTCATGCTGAGCCCTCACAATACGCTTGTTGAATGCTTTTCATCAGCAATGCCTCAACAGCACCACAAATGCCGCCTCATGATTGCCTGCAATGAGGCAGGCAGGTGCTACTACCAAGTGTGTTATCTCCAATGAACATCTAAATTAACGAAGCATAAAAATAACCACAGTTCCTTAACATCTATCACACCGTTTAATGGTATAAAACCTTAATGTCAGAGCCTTTGCACGGAAAATGAAATTTCTTCCAAGAGAACAGATATTAACATTATAAATTAAAACATACCAAAGTCATAAATCTCTGTCAAAAACTGATTGACCTTAGATCATAAAGCTGCTGTGCAAGAACACTTTCCTGCAAACTGGAGAAGAGAGGGTTATAGCATTTAAAAGCACGAGCAATTACATTTGGGGCAAGCAGTGAATTTTTCTCTTCTCTGTATCAGAGACTGAACATTTCACTCTCCAGTCCCTGGCTGTTTGTGAATTCAAAAGAGCAATTGCAATTAAAGGAACATGTGACCTTCTTTTGTCCTCCAAGGGGATTCATACAGTCCTGTGGTGTAATGCAGCTGGGTGCAGCAAACGAAATCTTGCAAGTCATTTATCTAAGTATAAACATGTCACACTGAGCCAAAAAGAACTTTCTCCAGCCATATGTTCCATTGATGGACACAGGGATCATCTGATAATAGCAACTGACCCATCACAAAACTGTGGTTGATAATGAAAAATGAAAGAGTAGAGGAAAATCTGTGGATATTTTTCTACCCTTTGAACGCTGTTTTCAATTTTGTTTTCAGTTTAGTTTTCCATGGCATTGAGCCATTTTTGATGAAGATATCACTGATGTTTCATAGACACAAAGACTATAAAGCTTAGTTTCAACCCACCACCCTCAGGTCAGCAAAATACCTCCCAAAACATGTAAAGTAGAGCAACGTGGTCTAGTTGAAGATCAAAGGATCACAGCAGAGGGGTTGGGATATATGACCTTTAAAGGTCCCTTCCAGTCCCAAACCACTCTGTGATGCTATGTAAAAATGACCTAGGGTGTGTGCATGGAAATGTGTGTGAATGAACAGAGGTGTATTGCATATCACCAAATGATCCCTTGCAGCCAGATCGCACAGCTCATTACCTGCTCTAAAAGGTCAAGCTGGTTTTTATGCCTTATTTGGGCAGGGATGAAGCCAAACAAAACAGGAAGGGAACAATGTAAGTGTTTTAGAATATATGATTTGTAAGAATAGAGAAAGTCAGGCAACTCAAAAATACATGCCTCTGAATTGATGCACTTTGCAGCAGAGTTTGGGAAATAAGAAAGCTGGCACAGCCACAGGGAGAAAAGATGAAGAAGTGAGTCTCTGTGTCAGTATGTTCAGCCCACCCCTCTGGGAGAAAGAAACAAGAATTCTATTGTCATCTGAAAAAAAAAAAAAAACAAAACAAAACAAAAAAAAAAAAAACAACCAAAACCAACCAACCCCCAAAGCAGTGGGGTCCCAGCCTTGAGCTAGCCAGACCAAGCTATTTTCTGACAGAACAATCAGAAGTGCCATGAAAGGTCTGCAGGATTTTTTCTTTAGTTTGCTCTTCTAAATCAGGAGAAAAAAAGGGAATTGCCTTTTAATTACTGAGTTTTCAGATGGAATTAGTTGACAATAAAGATCTTTCCTTGCAAATATAGAACTATCAAGGGGCAGATGTCCACAGAAAACCAAATGGTTCCCATTGTCTTTCCTTAATGAATAATAAAAGAGGAATAGTTCCATTTCTATTTCCTTGCTGCAATAGAGGGGTAAAAAACCCCAACCCAGTAGTGGGGATTCCTAACTGAAAAAAGGTACAACACCCCACCCCCCCCGAATTTTGAACTTTCTTACTTGTGTGTGTGTGTTTTCCTTTTTTTCCCAAATTTGGCATGTTTTACATTACAGCACAGCTGGATGAAACGGAACCAACATGCCTGCTGGGGGCGGTCAGCTGTAAGCAAACCCTGCTGTAAACCAAAGGATCCAAATGATGTGCAAAACAGAGGCCGTCAGGGCTCCTCCGCGCCGCGAGGTGAAGTGGAGTATACTCCTGCCGGGCTCCATCAGCTGCTGTTGCCATGGGAGCAGGGATGCTTTCCATTCCACTGACATAAAATCTCTGCTCCAGTGCTCTGCCCTTACAACCGTTTGGACCTTTTCTCTTCAAATGCGGGTGACCTGGCAGACTTTGGGAGTTCGACATGTTGAAAGGAGGGCAGACGATTCAGCCCTGAAACTATTTTCTGCCCCACCGGTTTGTTTCGTGGGTTTTGGGGTTGGTTGGGGGTTTTGTTGTGGTTGGCCTTTTTTTTTTTTTTTTTTTTTTCCTCTCCTGGCGGCGTGGGGAGGGGGTAGAGAGGATGCCGTGTCCTCTTTATCATCTGAGATCATGCTGCATGCGAAGGGCTCTGTGAACAGCCAGACGCCCGGAGCTGCAGGGGAGGCGCGGAGCTGCGCGGGCAGCCCAGCCCTGCCCAGGTTCCGGCGCCCGTCCCGGGCGCGGCGCAGCGGGGGTGAGGAGCTACCGGCGGTTTTGCCGAGCCGATGCCGCCCTCTGGAGGTCTGCGGGGCCGGCTGCCCGGGATCGCCAGGCAACCTCGTTCCTGTGGAGGAAGAGGGCAGGGGGAATTAAATAAATCTGGGCTATATCCTGCCCTCCGAGCAAACGCCGACCTTTCCAAGGGCAGGGTGCATGCATGCAGACTTAGCAGAAAGTACTTTTTACTACTATTATTTTTTTCTCTCTCCCCCCCCCCCCCCCCCCCCCCCATTTAACATTTATTTATATATATACAGATCTATTTGTATGCATTTCCCAGCACTGGGATACACAGGTGTCATAACTGCAAGCACAGACAGAAAGGTCTTGCCAGAGGCAACCAGCACAGGTGAACCAATTGTGTGTCTGCTGTGGCAGACAAGTGCTATACACTTTCTGGGTCAAGCTCTCTAATGACATAAAGTAAGAGCATGTCAAAGGCCATGTTAACCAAGATCAGTTCACAGCAATAGAATCATAGAATTATTTTGGCTGGAAAGGGCTTCTAAGATCATCAAGTCCAACCACCAGCCTAAGAACACCATAGCCATTAAGCCATGTCTTGAAGTGCCATGTCCACACAATTCTTGAGTACCTCCAGAGATGGTGAGTTCACCACCTTCCTGGGCAACCTATTCCAGTGCTTGACCACTTTTTCCCCCTAGCATCCAGTCTAAACCTTCTCTGGTATAGTTCCACACCATTTCCTCTTGTCCTATTACCAGATAGCAGGGAGAAGAGACTGACCCTTACCTCTCTACAACCTCCTTTCAGGCAGTTGTAGAGAGCAATGAAGTCTCCCTCAGCTGTCCCATGGAGAACTTGCTGTCCACTAGGACTTCAAGGTCTTTCTCCACAGAGCTTCTTTTCAGGAGGGCAGCCTCTAACCTGTATTGGTACTTGCTGTTATTCCTCTCTAGATGCACAACCCTGCACCTGTCCTTATAGAACTTCATGAGGTTTGAGTTGTGTGGAGATGGCTTCCTACTGGAAAATTTTACCTCCCTGACAAACAAACCAAGAAAAACAAAAAGAAGAGGTAGATGGCAAGATAAAGGACAACTTGATCCTTTGAAAGCTCACATCATAACTTAATATTGGTAAGACAACTTGTCTTTGAGTTATGAATTTAGTGTTTCTACTACCTACACTTCAGATAAAAACTAACTTTTGCTGAGCGGTAGTATTGAAATAGCCAAACCCTTTCCACAAATCCAGTGGGATATTAAGTGGTTCTTGTGCCAATAATGTTTATTCACTCTTGAATTTCATGTAATTATTTCATTTCTTACATCAATATACAGAAGACCTTATTTTCAAAATAAGGTAGCTTCAAATCCATAATCCCCCCCATAACAAGGGGGTTAAAACTAGAATCTGAAGTCATAGAATCACCTGAGTTGGAAGTGGCCTCTACAGGTCATCTAGTTTAGCCTCCGTCCCTCCCCGCCCCCTCCAGCCTTCATCTTTCCCAAGCAACTCCTTCTCCCCCCCCCCCGCCCCCCCTCCACCTTCATCTTCCCAGAGCAGCTCCTGCTCCTCTACACCATCCTCCCCCTTGCCTAAACAGCTCCTGCTCCACCACCACCATTTTTGCACTCATCCCAGAGCCTGGGGCAAGACCCTCAACCAGCCAAGACAGAGGAGCTCAGCCCCACTAAGGAGGCCCAGCCAGCACCAGTGGGTGATATTGGAGTAGTCATCAATCATTGCCCTACCTAGCCGGGGGCCACCAGGCCCCCCGGCCTTTGTTGTCACCACCACCATCACCCAGTGTGCACCATGGGCACTCACCAGCAATGAGAGGAGGATCCCTCAGCCCAAACGGGCTCAGCTTGGGGCTTCTGCCCTTCCTGGGGGGATTAAAAAGGGGAGTGGGTGGGGAGGGCAAAGTGGCCACACCTGGGGTGGGAGGAGTCCTACCATTGTTGCATCCCTGCAAGGGTCCTGTTCTTGCTGCAGCCCTGCCAGGATCACAGAATCACATAATTCAGGGGCTGGAAGGGACCTCGAAAGATCATCCAGTCCAACCCCCCTGCCAGATTACACAGGAACACATCCAGGTGGGTTTTGAATATCTCCAGAAAGGGAGACTCCACAACCTCCCTGGGCAGCTTGTTCCAATGCTTTGTCACTCCTCCCAAGTGGCCAACCCCTCCTTCCGTAATCTGTAGACTCTCTCCTGCCACCTGAATTTGCTTAGCAGCTGCCTATTCTACCATGCAGGTGTCCTGGCTCCCTTTCTGGATTTCCTACCCTTTGGGATGCTCTGATCTTGAGCTTGGAAGAAGAGGTCCTTGAATACTAACCAACTGTCTTGGGCCCCTCTGCCTTCTAGTACCCTGTCCCATGAGATTTCCCCTAGCAATTGCTTGAAAAGGCCAAAGTTGACCCTGCTGAAATCCAGTGCTCTGACCTTACTTGGTTCTTACCACACAAGATCTTGAACTCTACCATCTTGTGGTTGCTGAAGCCAAGGCTGCCCTCAACCTTCACCACTTCAACCAGACCCTCCTTGTTGGTGAGTCCAGTAATGCTCCTCTCTTAGTTGGCACATCTACCATTTGCATCATGAAGTTATCATCAATGCACTGGAGGAACCTCCTGGACTGTGGCTGGCTGTGTGAGCCTTCCAGCAAATACCTGGGTGGTTAAAGCCCCCCAAGAGAACCAGGGCCTGCAATTGTGAGGCTGCTGTAAGTTGCCTGTAGAAGGCCTCATCAACTTCATCAACCTGATCAGGTAGTCTGTAATAAACACCTACAACAGTGTCACCCATGCTGGCCTGCCCCTTAATTCATACCCACCAACTCTCAACTTGCCCCTCAGCCACCCCTGGGCTGAACTCAACACATTCTAGTTGCTCCCTCACATAGAGAGCAACTCCACCACCTCTCTTGGTTGACCTGTCTTTCCTAAAAAGGACATAGCCATCCATGGCCACACTGCAGCCATGTGAGCTGTCCCACCATGCCTCTGTAGTTGCAAACAGATCATAATCCCTTGACTGCACGTGGGTTTCTAACTCCTGTTTATTCCCCATACCTTCAGTTTTGGGCTCCCCAGTTTAAGAGGGACAGGGATCTGCTGGAGAGGGTCTAGCAGAGGGCTATGAGGATGATCAGGGGACTGGAGCACGGCCTGATGAGGAGAGGCTGAGGGACCTGAGGCTTTTTAGTCTGGAAAAGAGAAGACTTAGAGGGGATTTAATAAATGTTTATAAATATCTGAGAGCTGGGGGTCAGGAGGGAGGGGACAGGCTCTTCTCAGTTGCTCCCTGTGATAGGACAAGGAGCAATGGATGTAAGCTGCAGCACAGGAGGTTCCACCTCAACACAAGGGGGAACTTCATTACTGGAAGGGTCACAGACCACTAGAACAGGCTCCCTAGAGAGGTTGTGGAGTCTCCTTCTCTGAAGACTTTCTAGGCCTCTCTGTGAGCAGAGCTAGATTGTATGGTTCTATTCTGGCAGGGGGGTTGGACTTGATGATCTCTTTGGGTCTTTGGGCTTCATCCCACCAATCCAGCCTGTCCAGGCACCTTTGACCCTCAAGCAGATCACCAGTTCCTTCCATCTTAGTTTCAGCTGTAAACTTACTGAGGGTGCACTCAATCCCCTTGCTCAGATTAGAGATATTAAAGAGAACTGACCCTAAAACTGAGCCTTGGGAAACACTACAACTTTATAGTCCTCCTGAGTGACCCCAAAACTGAGCCTTGGGGAACATAACAACTTTGTAGTCTGCCCCTTCTTCCAAAGATCATAAACTCTCCTTTTCTGCCTGGGTTGTAACCAATCTCTGGAGGGCACTTAGAGGGACTTGTATGCATTTTACTCTGATTTATTTTTTCCCAAATGTAAAGGCACCACAGAAATAGCTCCAGTACAAACACTCACTTGCCGGTGTTGAAAACCCTCCAGAAGTGTGGAGGTTCTTCCCAAGGACTTTATTGCTTATCACAGGCAATAACAATTTATTTCAGTGTCTTCACTGTTAGGTATAATAGCCAAACAGAGGCATGAAAGACCCAGGCTGACACTCTGGTTGAAATCTATTGCTCTGCCTAATCATTGTGTAACCAGTCACAGCTAAACAACAAATCACCAGTGTGGCTATAAATTCTGCATTTGCATAAATAAATAAACAGGTAGTCTTGTGCATTCGACTTTCCCATTGCATAATGTAGTTTGTCTAAGACTCCTTCTGGGGCTTCTGAGTATTGCTTCTGAAGCTGTCAAGTCTTCAATGACACCAGGTTTGTCAGTTTTTCACCAAGTTGAAAGGCACCAGCATCTTGTTTTGCTGAGTCCAGAGAACATTTGAATGTTCAGGGTCAGGTTGGATGAGGCCTTGAGCAACCAAGTCTGGTTGAGGGGTGTCCCTGCCCGTGGCAGGGATTTTGGAGTAGGCAGTGTCTGAGGTCCCTTCCAGTTTAAACCATTCTGTGATTGTGGTCATAGTTGTGAATTCTTCAACAGCTGTAGAAATCTGATGCTCCAAAAACAGCTCCAAAAACACCTCTACAGATGCTCTTGGAAGCAATTGTTTTCCTCTCATTATCAGTGCATGCTGGTAGTGGGACCCTGCTATCCCCTGTGCATGTATTACCTCACTGATTTTACTCAGGATTCGACCCGATATATATTTAGGCATGGAAATCAAGACTCTAAATATCCTGGTAATTAAATGTGGCCAGGGGTTGTTTTAACCCAATTGAAGTAGATGGTGGTGTGGAGTGAGTGAATCTTTTGATGTGCAGCAGATGGAGTTACTGGATGTGGACCTTAGAGAGAGAAATTACAGAAACTTCCTCACCTCTGATGTGTTTGGACATCTCCCTTTTATGTCATACCTAAAAATTCTACACAACCCCCTAAAAGAGAGCTGCAGCCTGGCTGTGGCATCCTGCTGGATGAGGAGACTTGCAAGGGCTTCTGCAGCATGCAGCTGGGGTTTTCGTGGCCTGCCAGCCACCTTCCCAACATTGATAGTCCCCTGTGCCCCTCTGAATGAGCCTCCTGAATCCTGTGATGGCCCTGGGACTGCCAAGGTATGTATAGACTGGGGTGTGACAGGGCTTTAAGGGTGCTGGGTCAAAGGTTGGATGAGATGATCTTGAAGGTCTCTTCCAACCAGATATATTCTTTGATTCTGTGAATCTGCACTTGGGATGCATTCTTTTTTTTTTTTTTTTTTTAAGTGATCGAAATTATACAGAAGAGGAAAGATTTTGAATGAAAAACAGAAGACATTGTTCTCGACATCTGTGGTCATGAAATAATCAATTACTTTCCTTTGCAAAGGACAGGCCCTGCTCAATCCTGCCTCGAGACTGAAATCTCCCCTGTAGCTTCACTGTTGTGCATGGTTAAAAACCTCGTGCTTTCCAGCCCACTGTGGATGCAATTATTGCTACATATTCTCATTTGTGGCACACTTTGGGAAACACAAGACAGCCAATGCATGCAGAATTTGATGATTATCGTATATTTCGTATGTTAAGGATGAATGGAGGAGTAGCTGCCTACTAATTACATCTATACAAGCCTTTACATTGTGTTTACTCCACCTCAGTCACTTTAGTGTTCATTAGCGCTTTCCCTTTCTGCTGCTTGATTCAGTGAAGTAGACTTGGAGGTGTTCAGGAGGAGACTTGATGGGGTGCTTGGTTGCATGGTTTAGTTGTTTAGGCGGGTTGGGTTGGCTGATGGGTTGGACGCGATGATCTTGAAGGTCTCTTTCAACCTGGTGTATTGTATTGTATTGTATTGTATTGTATTGTATTGTATTGAGGTTCTTTTAAATAGCCTGAGTGCAGCCAAGTGCTCTCTGCTCACACATGCATCTGTTGATTTCAAGGAAGGAAAGGCAAGGGCATCTGTGCTAGTGATTGCTGACTCAGTTCTTCTAGTTTTGCTCCTTGACAGGCTGGAGAGGTGGGCCCATGACAACCTCATGAAGTTCAACAAGACCAAGTGCAATGTCCTGCATCTGGATCAGGGCATCCCAAGCACCGATATAGGCTGGGCAGCGACTGGCTGGAGAGCAGCCCTGAAAGAAAGGACTTGGTGGTGCTGGTGGATGAGAAGCTCAACATGAGCCAACAGTGTGCACTTGCAGCCCAGAAAGCCAATCACATCCTGGTCTGCATCAAGAGAAGCATAGCCAGCAGGTCCAGGGAGGTGATTCTCCCCCTCTACTCAGCTCTGGTGAGACCCCACCTGGAGTACTGCATCCAGTTCTGGAGCCCCTGGTACAGAAAGGATCTGGACGTGCTGGAATGTGTCCAGAGAAGGGCCACAAGGATGACCAGAGGGCTGGGGCACCTCTCCTATGAGGACAGACTGAGAGAGTTGGGGCTGTTCAGTCTGGAGAAGAGAAGGCTCTGAGGAGACTTAATTGTGGCCTTTTTAGGGTGTCAGGCAGTGACAGGACTAGGGGGAATGGAACAAAACTAGAAATGGGTAGATTCAGATTGGAGGTTAGGAAGAAGTTCTTCCCCATAAGGGTTGTGAGACGCTGGAACAGGTTGTCCAGGGAGGTGGTAGAAGCCCTGTCCCTGGAAGTTTTTAAGGCCAATCTGGATGTGGCTGTGTGCAACCTGCTGTAGTGTGAGGTGTCCCTGCCCATGTCAGGAGGATTGGTACTAAATTATCCTTGAGGTCCCTTCCAACCCTAACAATTCTATGATTCTAAATCCTCGTGAGGGTGCATTTCATGCAGTTAATGTAGGCCTGCAACTACTTCGCTTAAAAATGTCTCTGTGCTACAAATTGAATCTACAAACACTGAAGCTTGCAGCTGTTCTCCCCATCTTCTTTCATGTACCTGGAGCCAGGATGTGCACTTTCAGTGACAACACAAGCTTACAGGAGATAAAGGCAGGCTTGGGAGGTCACCATGAGAAAGATAATGTGACAAAGGGATGAAAGACTTGGCAGATCTGAACTCCTTTTAGGTTTACTTTAGATCGGATCATCATGGCTCTGTTTAGCTATTTGTGCATACTGCAGAGGTGGTTCAGGTTTCAATATTGTTAACAACATTAAACATAAATTACTAAACATCCATCTGAAATAATTAAATTTGGCACTTAAAAGACAACTAATTTGAGATGGCATCTAATGTAAGATGCTGAGCCTCAGATGTATTGAAGGAAATGTCATCCTTTTATCCAGGTCAAGATCTCAGTAAGAGATATTTACCAACAAGCTGCTATCGCTAAGATTCCCTGAATAATTTACATTGAGCAAGTCTTTCCGGACAGTTCTGAGTGGGCGTTGCCTTGGACATGTGTGACCTTCATAGCGAAATGCCTCCTGTAATAGGGGTGTGAGCTCCTACCCTCCCCAACACAAGGGGGCATTAACAGCACACACCAGCTCTCTGCAGAGATTGAGGGAAGTTAAAATATCAAAACGATCATTTCACCAATCGCTGGCAAAAGCCTTGGATCCTCTTCTTGGCTTCATCACACCACACCTTTCTGATGAACTTCTCTGAGGACAGCCATTTACTTCACAGATTGCTTTAGGCCTCTTGTCAGCACATTGTATAGCTTAGAGACATACTAGTTGATCTTGTTTCAGTTGCTTAGCATGTCTTCTACTGGCACACATAAAATAACTCACCCGTTTTCTTCTTATTTTAGACTCCACAAGCAACCCTGTCAGACCATGACTTCTTTTTCCCTCTAGTTCCACTCGCATACCCACCAGACATAGTCTGTTGTTGGCTTAAGGAAAACCAAGCTTCTCTGTCACAGTCACAGTATCACAGTATCACTAAGGTTGGAAGAGACCGCCAAGATCATTGAGTCCAACCTGTCACCACAGACCTCATGACTAGACCACGGCACCAAGTGCCACATCCATTCCCCTCTTGAACGTCTCCAGGGATGGTGACTCCACCACCTCCCCGGGCAGCCCATTCCAATGGTTAATGACTCTCTCAGTGAAGAACTTTCTCCTCACCTCGAGCCTAAATTTCTCCTGGTGCAACTTGAGACTGTGTCCCCTTGTTCTGGTGCTGGTTGCTAGAGAGAAGAGACCAGCCCCTTCCTGGCTACAACCACCTTTCAGGTAGTTGTAGAGAGCAATGAGGTCACCCCTGAGCCTCCTCTTCTCCAGGCTAAAAAATCAAGCTTATTAACTCCAACATAAAAATTCAGAAAGCAGTGCCAAACAAATTTTACATAAGCTAATGTTACAGTTTGAAGGGGGAACTTTAACCTAGTCCCTTGCTGCAAAGACTGAAATAAATTACCATTGGAAGTAGAAGGAAAATAACAATAAGGTCTATATAATTCATTGGATTGCTAATGGGAATATAGAGCAGAGGCATCAACAGTTCTTTCTCTTCTTTTTTTTTTATTCTCTTGTCACTTCTGCTTGCAACTTTCCTCTCTCTCCCCTGTGGCCTTGCCAGGGGTACCTCCATTTAGGCTGCTGTGTGAAGTAACAGCAAGGAGGGAGGGAGTGGGGGAGGAAGTGAATGCATCCCCTGGATCCATCCAGGGTGGTTCTGTGGAATTTCTGTGTTGTGTATAAATTGTCAATATATATGTATAATATTGTACATGTATTGTATACTTTGTACATATTCATTACATTTCATATCTCTAGATGGTAGCTTGCTTGTAAATATAGTTTCATTTGTTTCCATCCCAAGCTGAGCTGGTCTGGCAATTTTATTTTGGGGATATTTTCTCCAAATTAGTTGGGGGGTAATTTCAACCCATCACAGCTAATCATATCCCTAGAGCTCCTGCCACCCTCTACCTCTGACCTATCTTAATTTCTTGGCTCACTACTCCTTCTAATAGGAGACTATCATCAAAGAAGACCAACTAACCTTCAGGTAGTGTCCTTACAGGAGCAGACCATCTACAATAAACACATTGCTGTTCCTCTGGCCAACATAAAGTACTTCTATACTTATTGATGCTGATGTAATTTTTGATGGGGTTTCTGGTAATTACATTACACTTCATCAATTAAACAAGGAATCTCACTATTGCCAGTATCTGGAGCCACAACTTGGCTACAGTCTCTAACTGGAACCATCCACATGAGACATACCCCAGAGTGTTTGTTGTAAACAAGAACAGCACAATCATAGTATCATAGTATCAGTCAGGGTTGGAAGGGACCACAAGGATCATCTACTTCCAACCCCCCTGCCATGGGCAGGGACACCCTGCACTAGATCAGGCTGGCCAGAGCCTCATCCAGCCTGGTCTTAAACACCTCCAGGGATGGGGCCTCAACCACCTCCCTGGATAACCCATTCCAGGCCTTCACCACTCTCATGGTGAAGAACTTCCTCCTCACATCCAGCCTGAATCTCCCTACCATGACACTATAGAAAGCCCCTGACACATTTATTATTTTTGAGATAAACCAAAGTCTGTGTGACAAATCTGTCTCTTTTTTGGTTAGTAGTGTAATCCCAAACTTACTTCTTCAGAGGCAGATTTTCCAACCCTGGGAGCAGACAGTAATGAAAGTTATTCATATTCTTGGCTTTGCCAGGAGCTTGCAGGTTTAGGGCCATTTTCTCAGCTGGTATGAGTAAAGCATCACTCCTTTACAGCCAGGGCCAGGCAACATCACCTATGCCTGATATGGTGGCTTTTCTCAGACAGATGCTTAACTTCTTTTACACCAAATGTCTATCCCTCTAAAACCCATACAGCTTTCTTAGCAACATTTATGAAGAGGCAGAGTGGGTTACTCATCTCACATGGTATTTAGGCTCTTTTTCTTATCCATTGGATGTTTCTTCCAGACAGTCTTGTTGAGTAGACATAAATAATATGCACCAAAGTGAAAGCCATTATCAGAAAGGAAATATTTTATTGCTCTCTGCAATCTTTTACCACATAGACATTTGGGCTGTGGGCAAAGTCAGTCAGAGGTTTTGGGGTTTTTCCACAATGATCTCTTTTCTTGCTAATCCAAGTCATGCATGAGAAACAAGGGTTAGAAGTGTAATTTCATGCCTAATGCAGCTTGAAATTATTGGTGGTGTCCACTGATGAATTAACTGTGGACATGGGTCCAAATCATGGAGTTTAAGCCTTCAATGTTTGGAAACTCATCAGCAAAAGTTAGCATACAGCATGTGGGACATCAGGGGTTCTTCAGGCATCCTTCACCTCAGTAATCAGTTAACTTTCTGGGCAGCCTGCTCACATCTCCTCTCAGGGTGTAGCTCTGGCTGCACAGGTGGGGACTGGTCCGTAAGCAAGCACAAGACAGATAAGGAGGAGGCGGCATGCACAAGGACCTGATCCTGCATTAGTCAGAGCATTACTACATAGCCAGCAGTTTACTCTTTGATAAGGACTACATCTAACCCAGGTCAACTTAGGCATGTCTTTCCTTGTCTTGTTCTTCTTTACCTTGGGCTCTCACAAGCTAGTAAGTAACCCCAGACACATCTTGAGGTTTACTGTGTAGTGACTCAATGTAGTTTCTTGGCTGCATCTTGACTTTCAGCAAAGGTATCACCCCAGGGCATAAGTGCAACCCAATTGTCATGCCCAGTGCTGAAGATAAGATGAGAGGACTTGTCTTTTCTTCAGTTCAACAGATAAAACTGCAACTATTTGCAGAACTGTTTCAACAGTGCTGAAGCACTTGAGATGTGCACACCAGCCAATGTGCCAGTGCTCTTTCTAAACTCTTCCCTGGTGGACCCCAAGCTCTATGCCTCTTGCTGTCCTCTTGAAGGAATAACTTGCTCTATTGGAAACAAACAACTAAATTTTCACAGCATGCATACTCTCATTTAGTTAGTAGCTTGATTTAGCCTAACAAACTTAGCTGGCCACTCTGCAGCAGTATGCAGGTTTGACTACGAAGTATATGTTAGAAAAAGGCCATTTTTAATGCTTACACCTGGTCATTCCAAATAGAGCTCTTCACACAAAGCAAACTGTACCAAGAATTTTAAAACATAAAATTAGATAATACCATGTATGAAATACAGAAATCTGGAGATGAAAAGTAGTTCTCTGTTCTCTCCTTGAAGAAGCAACTAATTTCTGTCAGCACGGAAAGCTGTATAGGCAGAAATTAACAGATAGCTTCCAAAGCCTGCTCACAACTCTTTTTCCTGGTCTCTCTCCTTCCTCTTGTTTCACTACACTTGCTTCTTGCAGCCTGCCCTGGATGCTGCAGTGCTGGAGCAGCTGGTGCTTGGCCATTTCCTGATCATTCTGTTCAGACCCACATGTAATTCCCAGCAAGTGGGAGTTTAGCATTTCAGGGCCAGAGCCCAGCTCTAGCCAAACCCAGCTTGCTGCTTCTTGTCTGCAGTATTCATGGCTTTGGGAGTATCAATTAGCGGGAGTGTCAAAATCTCACAGCATTGGCCTAGAATATCCCCAGATAATCTCTATCAATACTAAAAATGCTGTACAGGGCTCTTCTTAGAGCCCTGTACAAAGTGGTAAAATAATGTCCAGTGCAGAAACAACATTTGTTTAATCTACAGGAATTAACTATTCAATTAGATAGAGCAGGCCTGGGTCAATAACATTGGAAGCTGGTCAGGCCCAATCTTTGAGAGAATATTTTGCTTCAGCATGCTGCAGACCATGGTCTAGGAGTGATGCAAATCTAAGAATTGCCACCAGAGTGGCTTTTGCTGTTTCTGTAGAGAATTGTCCAGTAAGATACTTGAAAACCATTTCCCAGAGAGCATCCAAGAAAGAAAAGATCATCATGTCTTTCAAAAGATATAAACACTTTCATAGGTCTTGTGACATCAGAGTTTATAACACCTTTTGAAAGAGATTATGACATTTTCTGTTTCACTGTTTCTTATCTTAGTTGTTTCTGTGCAAGAGCTCTGTTTGAGTGTGTTCACAGTATAACTGCTTAAAAAAAATTAAAAAAGCCAGGAAAAACATAATGTCTGTTAATGTCTAAAATCTTAATTTGACTTTAAAGACCAGCAGCATTGTTAAAGATCTGGTACAGCTCTGGGAGTTTACTTTCCCAGTGGGCAGACAAGTGTGAAGGAAGATGCGAATGCCTTTATCAAACGATTTCTGAGGTTTTTAGAGACTCATGTAACATACTGAAAACTTGAAAGAAAAGGTGTTGGGTGACAAAGGGTATTGCTGCAGCAGAGTGTGGCAGGTTTTAAAAAAGCCTCATTATAAAGCCCTGCTCCTTATCAGCCAAGGGGCTACATGCTCCCGTGCCACAGAGTGTCTTTCACAGCAGAGAAGTGACCCATTGGGAAAGCAAATGTCCTGGCTTTTCCAGACAGCTTGTCAGAAGTGGCACAGGGCCCGGTGGCATCCTGCTCAGCAGCTGGGTACTACAGGAGGTGGCTCCCACAAACCTGACTTGTCTGCTTTCCTCAGAGAGGCCTTCCCACACGGTTTGGGAGCAGGGCACACAGGGAGTGCCATGATCTGTTCTCCCGTTTGGGACAGTGCCCTCCTTGGTCTCAGCTTACTCACCCCACTTGAGAACCTGCATCTCTAAGGCCATTCAAGGAGTCTACTTAGTAGAAGTGGGGATGATCTAATCCATTCCCCTGATCCAGTTTGTGAAGATACACACTACCAAAAACCACCAGTCAGGAAAAAGCTCCCCAAATCAACTGACAAAAGATGTTTGAAGAGGTGAGGAGAAGAAGGAAGGGAGATGTCCAAAGGCACTGGTATCAGAGGAGTCACTGTGAGCATGTTGCTGATGTTCCTGAGAAAAACAAGTGGCAAGGCAGAAATGGGTGGCTGCTGAGCGGCAGGTGCAGTGCTTCCCCTGCTGAAGGGTTGTAAGTCCATTATAAATGGCAGACAGGTTATACAATCTTGAATGAATTGTAGTAAATAGGAAGGGAGAGTCAGAAAACTCCAAGGCTAGGAAAACGTTCTAAAATGTTGCCTTTCCATTTTGTACCTCAAATCCCTTTCCCAGAAAGTGAAATGCTCAGCCAAAAACAAAATACAAAAAAACCCACAAAGAAACAAAACAAATCACCTGGATTGTTTGCTTTCTCTGAGTACATATTTTTTTCAATTTGCTGCTTTTAAAAAGAACTCACTTGCCTCTGAAAAATAGGTGGTGTCTTTTGCTTCTCCAGATGTATCCAGCGTTAACAGAACCTGCATCTATTTTGCATGTCTACCACCAGGTAAGTGGAGCAAACCCAGGACGTGACTGACTTCTCCCCATGAGGGCAAGTCTCTAAGTCCAGGTTGATCACAGAACTGTAAAATCACAGAATGCATTGGTTTGGAAGAGATCTTTAAAGGTCATTTAATCTGATGCCACTGCACTGAGCAGGGACCTCTTTAACTAGATCAGTTTTCTCAGAGCCCTGTCCAACCTGACCTTAAACATTTCCAAGGATGAAGCATCTCTCACTTCTCTAGGCAATCTGTTTCAGTGTTTCACCACTCTCATGAAAAAAAAAATATTCTTCCTTATATCTAGTCTGAATCTACTCTCTTTTCATTTAAAACCATCATTCCTTGTCCTATCTCTACAGGCCCTTCTATAGAGTCCATCTCCAAATGGGGAGGTCAGCTACCAGGAGCTGGAAAGAAAGAGGAAATGGAAGGACAGCCTGTGACTGCATAACTCTTTGTTGTCAATGTTTTGGCTTAGGTATTTTCCTTACTGTTAATTAGTGGCTAGGATCTGCCAAGATTTTTATTCATGTTCTGGAAGCAAGAGAACACATTCAAGCCATCTGTGTTGGACCACAGGAATGCTGTTTTTCTTAGCCTGTATCTGTAAGCTACTATTCAAGGTCTGTTACAAGGAGCACCTATAGTCCCTGAAGATAATTCCTCAGGTTAGCCTTAGCCAGCTTATGGCTCTATCTCTGAATATCTACATATAAACCACTGGTGTCTCATCTGCAATGATGACTGCCCCACAAGCACATACCCTGTTGTCTTTCCCTCTCCAGATACAACTGAAGTTGTAAACCCTCTTGGGAAATCAAGAGAGGTGATTCTGCCACTTTGCTGTGCAGCCCTCAGCACAGGAAGGACATAGGCCTGATGGAAAGGGTCCAGAGGATGGCCACAAAGATGATTGGGGGATGGAATACCTCTCCTGTGAGAACAAGTGGAGGGAGCTGGGGTTGTTCAGCCTGGAGAAGAGAAGGGTCTGGGGAGACCAAACAGCAGCCTACCAGTATCTGAAGGGGGCCTACAAGAATGCTGTGAAGGGACTGTTTACAAAGGCCTGCAGTGGTAGGATGAGGGGCAGCGGTTTTAAGTTAGAGTAGATTTAGGTTGGATGTTAGGAACAAGTTCTTTTCCAGGAGGGTGGGAGAACACAGGAACAGGTTGCCCAGGGAAGTAGTTGAGGCCCCATCCCTGGAGATATTCAAGGTCAGGTTTGACAAGGCTCTGAGCAACCTGATCTATTGGAAGATGTCCCTGCTTACTGCAGGGCAGTTGGACGAGATGACCTTTGGAAGTCCCTTCCAACCCAAACCGTTCTATGATTATATGAAATATCATGATGCAGGCTAGATCTTTGTAAGGATAATCATTTTTGGTGTGTTTAAGTACACAATGCCTGTCACATTCCTGCTCAGTGTCATGTTTTCAAAATGTCTTAGTTAAATGCCACTGAGGCAAAGTGAAAGAAATACTTCGATTAACAAGTTGTGTGAAAGACTAGCAGTGTGCTCTGCTGCTGGTGAGATCAGGAGCCTTCAGAAAACTTGTTCCACTTCTACAGCTCTTAGCATTACATGAATTTAAACAGAAACAGAGACACTTTGCCCAGCGGCACTTCTACCCCTGGGCCACTGCCTCTGCCCTGAATACTGGAACACCCTGAGGAAAGAACCCTGATGGCTGTGGGACTTCCCTCTTCGGGTCTACGCAGGGCTTGTGAGGCTTGGGAAAGGAGTCCCATAGTAGGCTGGGGAACAGCCCATGGCAACAGTACTTCAGAACTTGGCTTCTATCTCAGCCCCATGGCTTGTGAATAGGAATGCATCATATCTCAGTCTTCATCAGAGTGCCCAGGGAAAAATGTGTGTGACCTGGCAGGAGTGTCATGGGCAAGGTCTTGTCCACCAGTGCTGTGTATGAAGCAGATAAGGCACAGAGAAATAAGTGAACACAGAGATGTATTCAGTGTCCAGGTGTCCTGGGAGGTCTGTTGTTTGTTGTGCCAGCTGTGTCTGTTCCTGCCTGGAATGCAACATTTGGTTTATAATACCTGTCTTTCAGTGCCAACACCATGCATGAAGTACATTTGGAATGATACATTTGCAAATATTTTATAAACATTTCGCATGTCATCCACCCTATGTTTTGGTCTGGAAAGAAAGAAGGGAAGCATTTATTACAGCTAAGTATTAGTACAAGTGCTGTAGATCAGTGTGGAAGGAGATTCCTATTTATAACTGTCATAAAACATCTTGTCTCCAGAAGCTTGCTTCTGAGGGTACTATGCATTTTTAATAAATCATCATGCTTGGACAGAATTATAATTACACTACTGGAAATGCTGTGGTTTTGTACCAGCTGCTTTGGGCCTGACTGCAGAGAAACTGGGATAAAGAAAACAACTCTTGAAAGCTCAGGATTCTCTTCCAAGAGTCATGCCAAAAATTTGAAGTGTTTTCTCAAAGTTACAACTGCTGGATTCTCCAAGTAAATGAGATGCAGAGCCAGTACTGCCAATTCTTCTGAGTCCACCAAAAATCTTGTGGTGACAAGGCTTTGTCCTCACTGCTTTGGATTCCATGTTCTTATGATTCTATGAAAATCTCAGACTGGGCTCTTTTTAAAGAAGTACGCTTCTGCTGTCCACAGCTGCAGAGAAGTGGCACCAGTAACAGGGGTATAAACTAACAATGAAAAAAAAATAGTACCTTTTTCTTTCTTTCTTTCTTTCTTTCTTTCTTTCTTTCTTTCTTTCTTTCTTTCTTTCTTTCTTTCTTTCTTTCTTTCTTTCTTTCTTTCTTTCTTTCTTTCTTTCTTTCTTTCTTTCTTTCTTTCTCTCTTTCTCTCTTTCTCTCTTTCTTTCTTTCTTTCTTTCTCTTTCTTTCTTTCTTTCTTTCTTTCTCTTTCTTCTTTCTCTTTCTTTCCTTCCTTCTTTCTCTCTTTCTTCTTTCTTCTTTCTTTCTTTCTTTCTTTCTTTCTTTCTTTCTTTCTTTCTTTCTTTCTTTCTTTTCTTTCTTTCTCTTTCTTTCTTTCTTTCTCTTTCTCTTTCTTTCTTTCTTTCTTTCTTTCTTTCTCTTTCTTTCTTTCTTTCTTTCTTTCTTTCTTTCTTTCTTTCTTTCTTTCTTTCTTTCTTTCTTTCTTTCTTTCTTTCTTTCCTTCTTTCTTTCCTTCTTTCTTTCCTTCTTTCTTTCCTTCTTTCTTTCCTTCTTTCTTTCTTTCTTTCTTTCTTTCTTTCTTTCTTTCTTTCTTTCTTTCTTTCTTTCTTTCTTTCTTTCTTTCTTTCTTTCTTTCTTTCTTTCTTTCTTTCTTTCTTTCTTTCTTTCTTTCTTTCTTTCTCTTTCTCTTTCTTTCTTTCTTTCTTTCTTTCTTTCTCTTTCTTTCTTTCTTTCTTTCCTTCTTTCTTTCCTTCTTTCTTTCTTCTTTCTTTCCTTCTTTCTTTCCTTCTTTCTTTCCTTCTTTCTTTCCTTCTTTCTTTCTTTCTTTCTTTCTTTCTTTCTTTCTTTCTTTCTTTCTTTCTTTCTTTCTTTCTTTCTTTCTTTCTTTCTTTCTTTCTTTCTTTCTTTCTTTCTTTCTTTCTTTCTTTCTTTCTTTCTTTCTTTCTTTCTTTCTTTCTTTCTTTCTTTCTTTCTCTCTTTCTTTCTCTCTTTCTTTCTTTCTTTCTTTCTTTCTTTCTTTCTTTCTTTCTTTCTTTCTTTCTTTCTTTCTTTCTTTCTTTCTTTCTTTTCTTTCCTTCTTTCTTTCTTTCCTTCTTTCTTTCTTTCCTTCTTTCTTTCTTTCTTTCTTTCTTTCTTTCCTTCTTTCTTTCTCTCTTTCTTTCTTTCTCTCTTTCTTTCTTTCTCTCTTTCTCTCTTTCTTTCTTTCTTTCTTTCTTTCTTTCTTTCTTTCTTTCTTTCTTTCTTTCTTTCTTTCTTTCTTTCTTTCTTTCCTTCTTTCTTTCTTTCCTTCTTTCTTTCTTTCTTTCCTTCTTTCTTTCTCTCTTTCTTTCTTTCTCTCTTTCTTTCTTTCTTTCTTTCTCTTTCTTTCTTTCTTTCTTTCTTTCTTTCTTTCTTTCTTTCTTTCTTTCTTTCTTTCTTTCTTTCTTTCTTTCTTTCTTTCTTTCTTTCTTTCTTTCTTTCTTTCTTTCTTTCTTTCTTTCTTTCTTTCTTTCTTTCTTTCTTTCTTCCTTCCTTTCTTCCTTTCTTCCTTCCTTCCTTCCTTTCTTCCTTCCTTTCTTCCTTCCTTCCTTTCTTTCTTTCTTCAATTTCAATTTCAATTACAGCTTTTCATCACCAGTTGGATGATTAGATTTTAGACCTGCCTGTGCCTATGCAATCTTCTCAAATCAGGAAGGTTTAAGAAATGTTATTTCTTGTTTGCTTTCCTACTCATACAGTAGCTGTTGCAGTCACTTACCTGCTACTCATGGAAATGAGAGAAAAGTTCAGCTAACTGCTACATTATCCATACTAAAAAAGTTCAGCAGCTGACAGCAAAAAAACTCAGAAATCAATGACTTACAAGAAATGAAATTAGCACTTACTAAAATGTTTGACAGGTATTCTAGGATTTTTGATGCTTTGTGCATTCGTGCCACCACAGCTGCAATCCCAGACGAGAGGAAAGCATCCTCATTATTTTATTTTAATGTTTAATTTTTCTTCACAGCTGCTTAAAAGTATCTGCTGCCTCCTGGAACAGATTTCTACTAGACAGCCAGAAAACACACTTGTTAACTACCTAAATATCTGTTTGTTAAAGCATTGTTTTTTCCTTTTCTGAATTAGCATTTTAATTTCTAAAGGCCTTGTCAGTTTCTTGTGTAATGGATTGTGGAAGTCATCTTAACACATGGACTTTGATTATTCTAAATTTCTCCAGTCTAGTGATGAGCAGAGACCGATGTGTGCTTGAACCGTAAGGATTTTGTGTACACACACACACATATATATGACTAAAAAATCTATATGCGTGCAGTTCCTCTGCTGCAAAGATCCAGGAACAAGAACGAGATTTTGTCTGCAGTCATCACTGCCAAATGCTTGCTAGACATACTCTGGTCTGACAGACTTTGTGCTGCAATATTAGCAGGTTGATGGCTGGCAGATGTCAAAATGCAAGTAAAGCTAGAAACATGAAAACTGAATAATTACCTGAGCTGTCCACATATCTCAACCCAAAAAAACAGTCTGTCTTATCTTTATTTAGACAAACCTGGTGATGGTCTCAACAAGAAATTTCCCAGGGGGAGCAAAATAAAGTCAGTACATCTGCCTTGGGGATGATAGAATATTAATTTTTTTCTCTTTGAATTTCAGCACTCCCTTTCCCAGTCTCAGCCTCACCAAAGAACCACTGAAGTGTGCAAAAATGTAAGTAGGAGCCCTGATCCTGTCTCCTGAGCTCATCACTCTACATGCCTAAAGTGACAGTGAACCTGGCGGTGGCATCCCTGCATGCTATACCTGGACTCATCAGCTCCATGTCTTTTCTTTACCAGTTCTAGTTGATGCTGGAAGGGAAGTTTTCCTTTTTATGAAGAATCTCTATTTTCTCTGCAATAATATATTGTTTACCACTGTCAGAAACTTACATGTAAATACAACTTAGGCAGAATAAAGTGTTCCTGTAAAATACGTGCCTTCCCCATGAACTGTACAGACAGCCTAGATGTCTTCTTGCTAGTTGAAATCAAGAGAGATTAATTGTACTCAGAGACACTCTCTCATTATTTGGCCTGACAGTAAGGGATACTTTTTGTTTGTGAGGGTCCTAGAAGTAAATAAGCAATGTCTTTTCATTTGCAGAAGGGTTGAATTTGTTCAGTCCACCTGGGCGCTTAGCAGAAGCCATGCAAGCAGGAGTTACAACCTTCTCCCCAGTCTTGGGGAGGGGTTGCTCAGCAGCCGGTAAATTCTGCAGGCTTGAAAATGGTCTGTTAGTTGACAATAGCTCCATCACACTTGTTTCCAACCTGTTTTGCTTGCCCTTGGCTGCTAGACTGTGGGGTGTTGTCCCAGAAGGAAGGTCCCATGTTAAACATGGGCTGAAGGTCTGGGACCTACCTCCCTGTGGGGAGGTTAACATGGCACTGGAAAGGGACACAGACACTGCAAGGTGCTAAAGGCATGAACAACCATATTGTCACCCCTAGGCCACAGGAGCTCAGCCCTGTGGAGCTCACTCTTGATTTGTTGGGGACCAAGTCTGCAGAGAATTAGCTAGGACCAAAATGCCCAGTCATGCAGGCAGGAGCAGCAGAAACATCATATCCTGACTAGGACAATGGATGACTGTATCGATACTTGCACCTGGAAGTTGCTCCTCTGTTTGAGGTTCCCAGTGCAGCCTTCCATTGTTCAGCCATTCTGGATGGCCAAAATGCCCCCTCCTCTTCCCTGGCTCTAGATGATCATTGATGCATGTTTGCCAAATCGCTGAGTCCAGGCTGCTCCCCCCAAATGGCCACTTGTTCTCAGATAATATTAATCTGCCAGCTCCTCCTGTGCACTGACTGCTGACTGCAGAAGATAGGAAACCTAAAGCTTTTGCATCAAAAAAAGATATTCTAGTTTATTGCATTACACTCAATGTATATATATATATATATATATATAAATATTAAAAATACCACATGCAGATAATCAATATGTTTTACTCCATAAGCATCTGAATTACATGGCATAATACATGAGCAGGTGTTTTTCTTCAGTGTAAAATAAGATGAAAAGATTTAACACCCTGGCCTGCATTAGGAATAGTGTGGCCAGCAGGAGCAGGGAAGTCATTGTGCCCGTGTACTCAGCACTGGTTAGGCCACACCTTGAGTCCTGTGTCCAGTTCTGGGCCCCTCAGTTTAAGAAGGACATTGAGACACTTAAACGTGTCCAGAGAAGGGCAACAAGGCTGGTGAGAGGCCTTGAGCACAAGGCCTATGAGGAGAGGCTGAGGGAGCTGGGATTGTTTAGCCTGGAGAAGAGGAGGCTCAGGGGTGACCTCATTGCTCTCTACAACTACCTGAAAGGTGGTTGTAGCCAGGAAGGGGCTGGTCTCTTCTCTCTAGCAACCAGCACCAGAACAAGGGGACACAGTCTCAAGCTGCGCCAGGGGAAGTTTAGGCTGGAGGTGGGGAGAAAGTTCGTCACCGAGAGAATCATTCGCCATTGGAATGGGCTGCCCAGGGAGGTGGTGGAATCACCATCCCTGGAGGCGTTCAAGAGGGGATTGGACGTGGCACTTGGTGCCATGGTCTAGTCATGAGGTCTGTGGTGACAGGTTGGTCTAGATGATCTTCAAGGTCTTTTCCAACCTTAGTGACACTGTGATACGGTGATACTGTAACATAGACCTGATAGAAGCATGCTGAATAAATGGGATTATTTTCAAGCACATTAGTCATCAAGGGACCTGAATGTAATCAGCACGCCTCTGACAAATGAGTCTGAAAAGATGGCAAACATGAACTAGAAAAGAGTAGGTACTGAAAGCTAGCATAGCTTTTTCAAATAGGTTCAAACAGGAACAGAAAAACATTCAACAAAGTGTTCTGGGAGTGTCTCACACTAATATCCAGGTCCTAGCCCACAAATTGATGGGAATTGTAGACCTAATACTTCACTGCAAATCTTGTTTATTGCTTCTCTTTTCAGGAATCTCCTGTCAGTAGTCATTCCATCATCACCCCTAACATTCTGTGATTCTTTGATCACATAGAACTTTTCTTAGGAGAAACAAAAACCTGTGCATTATCTCCTTAGAAATGTATTTGAAAGCCAGTCAAATTGCAGAGGAGGCAAAATGCATCTTTCAAAAGACTCAGTGATTCACCTCTGTGTAGCTTTCAACACCTGCAAATGCAAAACATCGTGCAGGTAAAAAGTTCAGGCAGACATAAAACCTCATGTAGAGGAGGCTCCCAGAGTTCAGAAAGTGTACTTTCACACCAAAGATCAAACACACTGAATTCTTTATTGATGTACACTCCTTTTAACAGCCCTGTGACATTCAAGATATAAAAATAATACCTGCCAGAAGTCAAAATCCAAAGAGCATCAGATAAGATATGTGCTTACTTAAGCAATAATCTCTCTTAACAGTCTTTACATTGAGGTATTGCATTATGTAAGCCAAGCAGCTCTTGTGTCAGCACCCCAAGTTACTAAGAGCTGGTAAAACTGCAGGAACAGGTTTCAGGTGGCTCTGTCATGTAGACAAGAGAAAAAGTCCAGAAAGGGAAATTAGGGTAGAGGAAAATGAGATCCACAGTCAAACTGCTTGCTAGTGGTGCTTGCAGCTTCTGGCTTGTCTGGGTCTTTCAGCCTGTGCTGTCACACTCAGACTCTGCAACTCCTGGAGAAGTGGCAAACTTTTTCAGAATGGGCAGAAAATCAATCTTTGGAGGCACTGTCCTTCTTCCAGTGATTTTTAAAATGCATTACAAACACACAAGGGAAGGTTCTGTGAATCACTTTTCCCAATCAGACACCTCTGCTTCCAAACCCTGGCATAGGTGTTGTGTCACCCCAGACTGATGGCACAGACTCCCACCCCTGTTGTCCTCCCTGGTACTGGGTACTTGTATTGATTGACAGATGGTTCCTCCATGAGAAGTAACCCTAGAAGACACTACAGATAGAATCATGCCTATGCCTGTCCATACTAGCACTGGATGACTTGCTCTCTCCTACTGTGAAACAAAAGTAAACATACACTCCCATGTGTGATTGTTCCCTCAGTCCTCATTTCACAGGTGTAAGATGAAGAGTGAATGCATGAGGATCTCTGTATCTCATAACCCTGTTCACGATAATCAAAACACTTTTTCAGTTCCTTGAAAATACCACAAAATATTTATAAAATTGCATGAATTGCCCCATCTCTTAAACCACTCTTAAGAAAAGAGAGAACATGCAATGCATTTTGCAAATGACTCAGGAGCACAGAGTACTCGCAAAGCTCCCTGCTGCTGCACCACTGATTTCCAGCTCTGGTCATATGGTGACATCAAGGAAAAGCTGGTGAGGGACTTTTTAGGGTATCTATTGCAAAGTGCTGGGGTCACAGCACAGGGAGAGGAGGGGTGGCAGAAAGGGTTGTTCAGCTCCCAAATACCTAAGTAAATTTGCTTCTAGGGAAGAGTGTTGACAGGTTTAGTTATTCAGTGCAGTAGCCATTAATCTAGAAGAGCTGAAGCTGTCCACATAGCTTCAGCTGACTGCATCCCATGCAGGATTTATGGAGGAGAATAGCCTTTATTTCCCTTTGGATGCTGTCTGTAGGTTACCAATGCTGTTTTACCTGGTAGACAGTGAGAAGGCATGACAGATTTTTCTGACATAGTTTTAGGAAGGCTTTTTGATTTGTTGTTGTTGTTGTTGTAACAATGGCTCTAACTGGACTCTTTATTCCCTCTGATGTTTCCAACAGGCTTTTGCTGACTCTCAGAGCAAATCTTATTCCACTTTCTTGGCATTTAATTGTCTGCCTTAATGAGCTCCACATACCTCTCCATATTCCTATAATGGCTGTTCTACTTCTAAAATCCTGTTCCAACTGCAGCTAGGGTTTGTGATATATAACCAATACTTGTTCTCCAAAGGTACTCTCACATTCACATTGTTGTTATCTCTTATACAAGCTTTGATCTAATCTCAGATGCTACCAGAAATCTATGTGCAATTTGTAGACCACCTTTTTTATCGAGCTGGCAATTTAAGGAACATTTTGTTAATATCACTGGAAGTGTATTGTAAAACCTGATGCATAAAAATTATCTGATACTGTGATGGTAATGAAGGGCATTTAGAAAACTTGATAGCAACAAAGACACCACACAGCACAGATCTGTTTCACGTGCTTTAAAGAACATGACCAAAGTTCAGGTCTTCACATGAAGCCCTATCTATTAGCTGGAGCATACATTGTGCAATACCAACATTCTCCCCTTCAAAGGCCAGGAGATGCTTGCAGACATATAATAGCTAAAGCCTGAAAAGTGAGCCTTGGCAAATCATCAGGAGGCTAAGAATGGAATTAAGTAAATTTCATGTGCCCTCAGAAATACAGGGGTGTAAGTCTGGTGCACAGTGACAGAGTCAGAGACCTGAAATGCCCAGGTAGAATGTTATACATCTGCTGAGGGGCTGAGTACAGCAGGGAAGACAATAATTTCTACACGGTTCCAGAGGCAAAGCTTATTCTGCCATGGATGCTCCTTGCTGTCATCTACATGCCTGCTTGGGATTTTTGCATGCCTTTTGACCAGAATTCTTGCAGACATCTCCTGTCGGCAGCTATTTCTGCAGTTCCTTTTGAACATGACCTCATGCTCTGAATTGCTTGCATAACCACTTTGCCTCCATCTTGCCCCTAGATAGCACCATGTGTGCTATCTAGCAAGGTCTTCCCTCATGAAGATGGGAGGAAGGAGCTCCAGAGGCATGAGCAGTACCTGGAGCCTTTCTTCTAGAACTTCCTTGCAGTCTTTCCCATCTACTGACTTCATATTGGCACTTATATTGGAGCTGAAAGGGTTAGTAGAACCATGCATCCTGAAGGAGGCAATTAATTTCAACTTGTTGATATACTTTCAGGGTTTCTTTTATTTGAAAGGGAAAAAAAAAGACACATACATATTGTTGAAATCCATATTACTACAGTCAATGAATATATCTTAGTTATTAAAATAAACTTCTTTTATAGGCACACGAGTCCTGGAGATAAATTAAAGAAAATAGGAAAGATTTCATGTCAGTCTCAGCAGGCAGCTGAAGTCACATAACTAAAGACATAGGCTAGTGTGCTAAAGGGTTACCACCGCAACTAATTTTAGTCATTGTTACAGTTTGAAGGGGGAACTTTATCCCAGATCCTGACTGCAAAGACTGAAAGTAAAATAAATTACCATTGGACATAAAAGCAAAATAGTGACAAGGTCTATATATTTCATTGGCTTGCTAATGGAGTTACAGAGTAGTGGCAGAAACAGTTCTTGCTCTCTTTTCTGGAGCCATCCAGGGGCATCTGAGGAGTTTCTGTGTTGTCTATGAATTGTGTGTGTGTGTGTGTATAGTACATATATTTTATATTTTGAACATATTCACTGCATTTTGCATTTCTAGGTTTTATCTTGCTGGTAAATATAGTTTTATTTGCTTCCTTTCCAAACTGCTCTAGTCTGGCAATTTTATTTTGGGGGCCAGTTCTCCAAATTAGTTGGGGAGGGGTAATTTCAATCCACCACAGCCACGCATGCTAACTTGAACCTGAACCACCTTTGTTTGTTTTGTGAGCATGACTCATATATATGCAGCTGTGTTTCTTTCACATCTTTCATTAAAATAAGCAAACACTTGGAGGGGTTGTAAATTTTTACAGGTGACAAAAGTATTTTGTGATCACCTAGTGTAGTTTCCAGAAAACGGCTATCAGGAGGTCGTCTGGAACCTGCCGGTGCCATCCTAGTGGAACTCAACTAGCTGTGAAATTATATCGTTGCTTTGTTTCAGAAAAGCTGTGTGGGTGAGAAGGCTGAGTTCTGAGAAAACAAATGGCTGCCTTGTGCTTCACCTACTTCTTCCAGAAGCGCTGTGTGCAAAGCAACTTCTCTGTGCGAGGGCTGCCTGGGCACATGGTGGTTAGTGCTTTATTTCATCCCAATGCTCATTAACATGGTGCTCAAATTTTCATTATCTACTACTTTAAAAATATTTGACAATTCTGAGACTCACACACGGAGGAGAGTTTGATGCTGTGAAAAGATCGGTAACAATTTTAGTCAGACTGCACAATCACAGCAAGGAAGCCCTGAAACATTTTCTAGAATGTTTCCTTTTGTGTTTTTTTTTTTTTTGTTTCTACTCATGCTGTGCGACTTTTTTTTCACTGTGAGAGTGACAGAACGCTGGAACAGGCTGCCCAGCGGGGTTGTGGAGTCTCCCTCGCTGGAGATATTCAAGACATGCCTGGATGCATTCCAGTGTGATCTGGTATAGGTGATCCTGCTCTGGCAGGGGGATTGGACTGAACGATCTTTTGAGGTCCCTTCCAACCCCTAACATTCTGTGAATCTGTGAACATTGTCTATTTCCATGTCCTTTTATAATTTCCATTATTGATAAAACCCAACCAAACAGCAACCAAACAGCTCTGTAAACATCATTAGCAATGTAAATTAACTGATGACCCCACATTTAGCATGGGATTATCTAAGATACTGTTCCAAAATAGAAACCTGTGCTCAGGATAAACAGTATCACCTGCAGCTGAGGTTTGACGTTGCTCCATGCTATGCACACTGTTGTCTAACAAATGGACTTGCAACAGAAGTAGTAAGTCTGATGTCTGGAAGAGTTTGGGTTATTTTTTCACAGTTTTTCCATACTTCAGCTTGATGTAACCATATAATACTAACCATATAATTACCAGAACTGAAATCTATGTGAATGTAAATTTATGTGAATCGAGCTTTGCAAAAGGCTGAGATATCCTGGAAAGCTCATCTTTGTGCCTGCAGAGTAGAGTGCTAATCAACACAGATGATGAGTTAATGGGGAAAATTTCAGCTGGCAGTAACACTAAGGATGGCATATTCCAGGATATTTCAGAAAGATTCTGTTGATATCATTAAGGCACAAGAATTGTGAGACTTCTGAGGTGGCTAAGTGTAGGTAATTACGACCTTAATAATAGCAATCAGTCTTCTAGATAATGCATTCTTGCCTTAGAGCACTGAGGTTCCATTTGCCTGTAAAAATAGATTAATAAAACAAATTAAGAACTAAAAATTATACTGCATACATGAACACACAGTAGATGATGTTTACATTTTGGACACAAAACCCTAAACCAAAACAAACCGACAAAGAATTTTAATGGCAGGAACTTTCCCTAAGTTTGTGTTCCAGTTTTCAGATGCATTGGCAAAATAAGTTACAGTGAAACCAGGCAGGAATGGGAAACATTTGTGTCTTACTCAACCATTATGATGACAGATTGCACTCTTAATTTTGCATATAGAGCAGCATTCAATAAAGAAATAAATAAACATAGAACTGTCACTACTCGTGTAATAACCTAAGAATTTTTTCTTCTTGGCAAAATTGAAAACAAAACACTTGCAGCACGATTAAAAACCTTGTTGATGACATTTACCTTTGAATAGTTTTTTCTTCATGCTCTTCGAATAAAAAAAAAAAAAAAAAAAGCAAGCATTTTTGCCCATTCTTGAAGCTTCCTGACAACTTTTACTGTCGATGACACAGCTATGACCTGAAGTGAAAGTATATTCCATTGTACTTCTCAGCAACTTCCACTGGTTTTTATGTGTTTTTTTTCCGGTAAATGTCAAAGTCTAAGTCAGTCCTATGACATTCTGTACCTCCACATTAATGATCAGACACACTCTGCAAGCTCAGCAAATTATTACAAGTCATTCACTGAAGCAGACATATAACAACTAGAAAAATGACTAGAAAATGGTTTCAGCAACAGTATCTTCCTATGCTCACTTTTCAATGTTGCCCTGGGGGTTTTTGGTTGGTTTTGGTTTGGGGTTTCTGTTTCATTGGGGTTTTTGGTTTGTTTACTTGTTTTGGTAGGGGTTTTTTGTTTGTTTGGTGTGGGGGTTTTTTTGTGGTGGTGGTGATGATTTTTGTGTGTGTGAGGGGTTTTTTTTTTGTTTCTTTTTTGTTTGGTTGGTTTTGGGGGTGGTTGGGGGTTTTTTTTGGGGGGGTTGATAGCGCATAAGGAATAGGACTCATTGGGGAGCACGTCTTTATTATTGAACTCTCTGTTCTGAGCAACTGTTACCTTCCTTCCAAATAAAATTATATGTGATTGGAATAAAATTTCCTTTACTGGAAAGTTTGTCATTCTTTTACTTTCTGTTGATTCCTGAGCACATTTCAAATTTCTCTTTGAAAACATAATCACAACATTTAGGAAATGAAGATCACTCTCAGTTTGTAGTGCTGTCTGCTTCCTTCCCTGCTTCTTTCATTTTCAGCAAGTCTTCAGCAAACCCTGATGGACCCAGCAAAGATGCTGACAGGATCTCCTTAATTATCCACTGTTTTCATCCTGATGCTCTCAAGCATGGCTTCAGCAACCATTTGTGTTTCTTATTTTCCAAGTCCTAGATGTCTGCAGAGCAGAGCTATATGAGCTGAGGTAAAATTTATTCCAAGGTGTCTTATTTGCATCATACAGTTGACAAGTGTTTAGCAGCTGTGTGTTTCCAACAGCTATGGCTACTCATGGAGGCTGCTAATGGCTGAGACAATCCTTGGTAGTCCCTTAGACATTTTTTGGTCTTTGCTGTAAAGGTTGAGGCCACCACAAAGTGTACAATTCATATTTTGACATTGTCCTTCATCATTAGAGCTGCTCTAGATAAAACTATTTAAATCTCCATTGCTCTTTAACAAGCCTGTTACAGCTCCTTTTAGCACTAGAGATTTTTTGGCAAGCTTATCTATAAGCACGATACACACAGGTTTCCTGTTGTTATCACAAAGGATGTTTTTGTTCTTTTCTTACAAACTTGGCTTCTGGATTACAAGGGAAGTGCTATTTGTTGAACATGTTTATTTGTCAGATTCCCTGTGATGTATTCACTGGGGCCATCAAACTGTGGGAGTGGGTATCCTTATCACCCTCAAGAAGCAAAGACTTTTTTCCCCAATAGGCACAAATGGCCATCAGTACATTGTACTTTCTGTTTCTGAATACATACCACTCTCACAGTCTTGGACTGCTCCCTTTTTGCTCGCTTTACTCTGGCATGGAAGCAGCAGCAATCTTGGTGGTAGTGAGCTTATGTGTCAGTAGATAGCACTCACAGAAGTAGAAGTCTTGCTGCTCTTTGTATTTGCTATAGCACTTGACACTTGTGTGTCTGCAGCTAATACAACACAATCAGCACTACACATGCGCTTTACTTTATAAAGTAGTTTATAAAGTTTTAAAAGTAAAGTTATTTTTGAAGAAGATCCTTTATTCTGTCTCTTGTATAGATTTCATAGATGTTTCTGCATTCAGCTGTTGCTGTCATAAAATGCTTTGGGTTTGAAGGGTCCTTTCAAGGATCCAATCCCTCCACAGTTAGTAGAGACAGCTTCAACTCAATCTGGAATGTTTCCAGGGATGGGACATCCACCACTTTCCTGAGCAACCTGTTCCAGTGTTTCACCAGCCTCACTGTAAAAAATTTCTTCCTCATAACTAGTCTAAACGTACCCTCTTCCAGTTTAAAACCTTTGTCCTACTATCACAAGCCCTACTAAAATGTCTATCCCTATCTTTCTTATAAGGCCTCCTTTAAGAACCAAGGGGCTTCTATAACATCTGACCAGAGCCTTCTTTTCTCAAGGCTGAAAAAACCCAATTCTCTCAGCCTGTCCACATAGGAGAGATGTTTCATTCCTCTGAACACCTTCATGGTCCTCCTCTGGACCCATTCCAACAGATCCATACATTACACATTTAGCACAATTAGTACAAACCTGAAGTCCTGATTTTTCCCACTATAAGAAAGCCAAGGCATTTCTGAAGACACTGACTGTGTGGTAGGTACTGCACTCTCATTCACTTCTTTAGTCATACCTGGGTATGGAATATGGTTGCAGAACTAGGTAACTCTCAGAACTTACACCAATGTTTACAGTTAAGTGATTTTAGGATTTTCTGTAGCTGTGTGAACTGTAAAGGTCTTCTGTGCTTACTTGGAAGTGGATGGACAGGCTCTATTTTTTTCCACTTAACTTCACAGACATGACATTTACACTTTGGCAATAAAAATTGTAGGAGCTGCAAAACGCGTGGAAAAAAATCCCGGCTTTTCAAAGCAGTTGTAGTAGCTTTGTCTTTGAGGAGCTGCTTTGGTGCAAAGGTTAACTCTTCGTTCCTCGGCTCATTGACCGAGTGCAATCTGAGTGATGCTAAAACCTCCACGATACTGAAAACTCCATGGACTTCTTCCTTTCCCGCACTTACTGCTCGCCAGCTTTCTGAATTTCAGTAACTCAAGGGCTAAGTGACCGCAGGATGCCCGAGCTGTGGCATCGCGCAGCAGGCACGGTGCTGTCTGACTGCCTCCAGCCTTTCTGGTGCCTCCGGGACGGGATGGTGCGAAATCGAGCGGGCATCGACCCGGGCTCAGGTAAAACCTGCATCCGGAGGCAGTGCTTGCGACAGCTTTTCTCTGCTGAGCTGACCCCACCATTCTCCCGCTTCGCCGGGCCCCGCTCGGAGCCGCCGTGACAGCTCTGGCCAGGAGCAAGCTGAGAACCTGAGGGGCGAGGCTAGTTGAGACTCCGCCTCTCCACAGCGCCCACTGGTGGAGCCGGCCGTGTCCCGCCCAGGGGCGTGCCCGAGGCCAGCACGGCGCTGTCAGACCGCCAGAGCCCGCCTGGAGCCGGTGCCGCGGGAGAGCTGGATGGCGACGGCGGCTGGGACGGGGCGCAGAGGCATGGCCCAGAAATACGATGTGATCGTGGTCGGGGGCGGCATCTCAGGTAGGTACGGAAAGTTAGCGCGGCCACCGCACATCCGCCAGCCTTCCCCGGGGCATCACACCGGGGGTGGTCGCAGAGTCTGCTCTGCACCGGGTGCGGCGTAGGGGCACCGGCGCTCGGGGACGGGGTACGCGCGGCCGAGCAGTGCGGGGTCTGGGAGCGGCGGGTGGCTGGTTGTCGCGGCAAACCTTGAGGCTTAGGCAATGGTTAACGATAGTGTCAGGTCTCCACGGGGTCCAAGTACATTTGGTATTAAAGAAGTGGGGAGGAAGATATCCAGGTGGCTATTTTAGACCGTATTCACTTCTGCATTGATTTGTACTTTGTGTTCATCAGAAGAAAGTCCGTAGGAAGCCTGACTTTACAATGTCCACAGGTGCAGGAGAATGCAGGGATACAGGCTGGGATTTTTGCATCACAAGAAATACGATCTTATTCAGCGGTGCTTTTTAGGTTGCTCTTGCAGTGCTGGTACTTCTATTGTTTTGACAAGTACTACAGAAAGTCACCTGGGAATATCTGTAAGAACATGTTGAGCTTTTGTGATTGCGGAAAGAGCTGTTCTCTGCAGACAGCCAAGTTCTCCCGGTGTGATGGACTTGGAAAAGTACTTCCCAAAATACTGTTCATATCTACTTCAACATTTGCAAGTGCAAATGTTTCCTAAGATGAGAATGTTGCTAAAGAAAATCTTCATTTGGTCTGTCCATCAGATAAATACAGTATTAGCAGCTTTGGCCAAGTTTCAGTTTTCAGGGAGTCTTTACTTCACTAACAATTTAGAAAAGGTAAATTATGTGACCGAATGACTTCAGTGATGCTACAATTATTGCTATCAGTAAAATTATTTTTTCATTAGAATTAAGGGGTCAGAGGCTTTCCTTTATTCAATCTGCAGTGAATTAGCGCATGAGACAGCAAATTGTTTACTTAATGACATTATTTCATTTGTTGAAACAACAGTAATTGTTTAAATAATTATTTGTGACAATGTAATTATGTAAATAATCTGCAGTATAGCTGAACATAAAGAAAGAGTTTGGACCTAGCTTAGGTTGATTTTCAGTTGTACCCGATGCCTGGGTGTTTTCCTGCTAGCACAAGTCATTTGGTCTTAATCCATTAGGTTTCTGTGATGTACAGAGTGGCCTTAGGGAGTTATCACCCATACTGTGTGGAGTTGATGGGCATATGATCTTAACGTGGTTTCTAGGGCTCTGAGAAGCTCTTCATCTCTGACAGCAGCTTGCTCCTCTGGCTTTTCCAACCTGTAGCAGTGTTTGTAAAATGCATTGAGCATTTCTAAACTCTGTCTTGCCTCACCAGTACAAGAACCAGTATGTTACTTCAGAACACTTAACGCCTTGGACTAAAGCCTGGTGTGGAGTCTGTAATGGAGCCAAGCAGGAAACGTCAAGGCATTACAATCCCTGAAAATGTCAGTGGCATTAGGAAGACAAATAAACATGTCACAGTACTGTTAGGGCACAGGAACATTTTTCTTGCCAGTGGAAAGTCTTATTTCATGCCAGTGGCATAGAAATTGCTGTTTGCCTGTTAGAAAAGGCATTATTTTAAGAAAGATGCCTTAGATAAATGAACAATAGATGCCTTATTTTATAATTAATCCAATTTAATATACAATACCATTCATGGCCAGGCATTATAATTTCTATCAGCTCCTGGTTTGTTTTGTGTTTGATACACTTTCTCTGTGGCTACCGTTCCTGTATCAATATGCCTGTACCTCAGTTCTCTAGGTAGTGAGACAGTGCTACTTTCTGGTCTTACTAAAATTATATATATATAATGTTATTCTGTATCTAGAATGTTGATGTCAGTATAAATAGCAGTATCGACAGGATTTCCTTTCAACATCTCCCTGACTCTATCTTGACTTGCTGCTTATTTATCTGAAAGATTTGCAGTTGCCTCAACTGATAAGATTATTGCCTTCTCTCCTTCTGCTGTATTTTAAACACTCATTACATGATGCTTGCAACAAAGAATGGGAAACTTTGGGATGAATGAGTTCTCTACTAGAAGTGCTTGAAATGCGTATTGTGTATAAGAAAGCTGCTTGTTATATTGAATGTGAGCTTCCCAGCAGTGGGCTTTTAAAGATGCTCATACAATATTTGCAAAATGAAGCCTAAATCCTGACTGATGCCTCTGGAATTAGTTATTCCACAAAATGAAGCACGGCCTTGAGAATAAATTTCTGTACAAAATAACACACTCTTCTAGTCCATACTCCTGGCCTCTGTATGCACACACCTGTATATGGTCCTTCACAGGGACACAGAATCTACTCTGCTTGTAGGAAGCTATAATCTAGGGATGGAGAGAGCTTCCGCAGAGTGCAGAAGTGCAGAGTGGGGAAGCTCTTGGTAGAACTCTGCTCTTGTGGCCTCTACCACATAGATTTTCCTCCTAAACCCCACAGAATTGTGTTCAAATTGTCCAGACTAGATCAGCAAGCACATTTGGACGAAGAGGGAGTTTGGGCTATATTCCTCTTTTCTTATGAGCATGCATGTTGAAAATGTGGATCATGGCCAGAAAAGACCCCAGGCACATGTTTGTATCTTTCTAAGGGGATGATGTCCCCCATAGTACAGTTAATACTAGTTACAACATTTTATTCTCAAACATGTTAAATAAATTGATGCCTGAAGTTCAAGACTTTCCCTATACCTGCAGGGAGTTCTCATTTATATGCCTTGAATATGGCTCCCATTTTCTACTTGTAGGGTTTTCTACTGAACTGGAGGAGGTGTTCTGGTTTGGATTGTTTTGGACCTTCTGCTTGTGCATTTTGGTGTAGGCTATGGAATTCCTTCATTTGTTAAACACACCAAGCTGACCATGGATACGTGTCTGATTAATCAGCAGAATTGTAACCCAGACATCCCATCACAGAGTCCTCTGCTGCCTGGGTTAAGAAGCTACTCTGAGGAGTGGGGAGATTGCCATCCCCTGTGTGGGCTAACTACTGTATTAACAGCTTCCAGAAGTTGTCCTTTTTATGCAGCAAGTCACCCCTGCACCACTCCTGATCTGATACTTTGTACCCATACCAGCTCCATTACCTACTTTACCAGCTAACACCACAGTTACAGGGAAATTCAGATTTTTGCTCCATAGCTCAAGCATGCAGCATACACAGGAGCTCTGATATATGAGGTGGGTTACAACAAGGTCCAAGATGCTCAGTCACTCACTCGTTGGGAATTACTTATTAACAACTGGACAGCATTAAGTTTTCAGGCAGTTTTGTCAGAAACTTCAGATTTTCACCTTTTCAGATCTAGAAAATGGCTGCTGCCTACATGTGACCTGTCAGAACTCCCTAAGTGTCCTTTTTGGGGCATATTTTCACATGGATAACAAAATGTGTTATGTTAACTCAAAGGCTACCTCCTTGCCAAATTTCAACTGGCTGCTAGAACTTCCAAAACAGGAATGAAATATAAAGAAAAACCCATGGATTTTGAAAATCAAATTATGTTTGCTTCTCAGAGGTTTAGAATCAGCTAGCTGATTTTGACCAAGATTTTCCAGCAAAAAAAAATAAGAAAAAAAGAATCAGCCTGAAAAACACACCCTGAAAACTCAAGCTTAAATAGTTCAAAATGTGACCAAAAAGGCTGTAGGCAAAATATCCTAACATTTTTTTCAGCGGGAATTTTGGATTGTATTTGTTTGCCAGTCTCACCTTACATGTGAATTTTGGACACTAGAAGCTGAGTTTATCAAAAGAAGTCAGGGAGAATTAAGAAAGTTATCTACATAATGCAAGCCAGAGACGCAGCAGATACATGGAGAAATACGTCCAGAAGGAGTCAAGTCCAAGAAAACTTGCATGCCAATATCTTTTGGAAGAAATTCTAGCACATCGTGTTTCAATCACAAGGGAAACACAGCCCTAATTGAAACTTAGTCTGAAGATTATCATTCTATGACATAGATAGTTCTTATTTACTTTTTTTTTCTTAGGAACAAGGCAATCTTGTGGCTCAACAAAACAGACACTTAGATTTTCCAGCTGCATGCAGGAAATGGCTCTGTTTCCTAATGCACTCATGGAGGACTCCGAGGGCCACAAATTGTAGGAGAAACCGGGATGATTAAGGCGGTTTTGTTTTGTTTTCTTCACAGAAGAGCACTCTGTGTTGGCATCTCCTGCTCCACAGTGTGTGATCTTCAACCTTACAGCCTGAGCTACCTGCACATTGGCTGTGGTCTCTGAGTGAAAGCCTGAATAATGAGGAAATGCAAATGTTACTTGCTTGCTATCATGGCAAAACAACTGCAGTTGTATACTACTCTGTTTATTTTGACAGCATGCTAAGCTGCTGGTGGGTGGTACTGTCAGATAAACTGTCAAATACACAGTTACTGGTAGAAGATATCATCAGTCCTACCTGGGTAAATCTGGGGTAATTTTCAGGAGATTTTTTTTTCTAATGTTACTTCTACTGTTATCCAGAATTTGATCTGTAGGAATTCAATTGCTGATTCCTAAAATGTATGCTGTGTTGATCTCTTTGTATCTGCCTTGTGCTGGCTCTGGCTACCCAATTACTTCCAACTTCCTTTTTGGATCCAAGAGGAAAGCCAATAATCATTAATAATATTGTCACTTCGTACCAGAAGTTAATAGAATCAGAGAATTGTTAAGGTTGGAAGGGACCTCAAGGATCATCTAGTTCCAGCTCCCCTGCCGTGGGCAGGGACCCCTCACACTAGATCAGGTTGCTCAGAGCCACATCCAGCCTGGCCTTAATACCCTCTAGGGATGGGGCTTCTACCACCTCCCTGGGCAACCTGTAATTCCTGAAGGCCTTCTTTTGTTTTGCTTCTTTTGAATGCAGAAATGATTAACAATGTTTCACAGAGCTCTCAATTCTCCATGAACTGCTGGCAAGCTGACTGTCGCTATGAGAAAATGTACAGCAGAAACAAAATCATCAAACCCCCATATGATGTATAGTAGCTGTTTTATACAATGCTTGCAAATAAGCAGAAATACCAGTTTTCATTTGCCTCCTCCTTCATAATGTCTTCTAATGTTTTAGTGCTAAAGATTAGACACATTCTGATATGGGGCCTGGGTTTTGGCTAAGACACTCTTTTGTGTTGTGCTCAGTGCTTGATATTTAATGATGGCCAAAATGTGGTTATGATGTGTTCATTATATACCTAGATGTAGAAATATTATTTCCTTAATCTTTCATCATATTCTTCTTTCCTGCAATAAAGGCATCATTAACAAACATTGTCTAACCCAGCATGATTCATAGGTTAACAAGTTCAGAGCTGTACACCTATGTTTTTTCGATGAGGTGCAGATTTGGGCTTATGTGAAAGTTGTTGAAAGGTAGGAATGAGTATACCTGCTGGCTAAATAGATCTGAAGGCTTAAGATTGTTACTTACTCCAAACAAATAGTCTTGGGGGAAAAAAGGGGGAAAAAAGGGAAAAGAAAAAAAAAGAAAAAAGCCAAGTAGTTTTAACAAATTTCCTTGGCAAATTTTGACAAATATCCTTGGCAAAAACATAGCCAAGTAATTTTGACAAATATCCTAGAACAGCAAAACCAGGCGTGGGACAGCCATTTTGTCTTTCCTGGGAATACCAGTGCTGGCAAGGACACTGATCACAGTTTAGCAGCAACATTTTTTTCACAGGCATATTTAATGGGAGCTCAGTGCTTGGCAAAGGGGATTTTATTCTGCATACTGAACAAAATAATTATCAATAGTTAGAAAACGTGTAACTAACTCCCATTAACTAGATTGTATCATCACTTTAACTGGTGCTACTCAATTCAACAAATAAGGGAAAGGAGCATGCTGCATTTCCAACTCCATGCTTCTACTACTTAACTTTTTTCTGCCTTTGTTTGAGGGGAGGGTGTTATTCAGAGAAAGAGCACAGAGCCACAAAGATGATTAAAAGATGATTAAGGGAGTGGAACATCTCTCTTATGAGGAAAGGCTGAGGCAGCTGTGTCTCTGTAGCTGAGGAGACCGAGCAGCGACCTCATTAATGTTTATATATGTGAAGGGTGAGTATTAGGAGGACTGAGCCAGGCTCTTCGCAGTGATGTCCAGTGATAGGACAAGGGGCAATGGGTGCAAGCTGGAGAAGAAGAGGTTCCACATGAACATAAGGAAAAGATTTTTCACTGTGAGGGTGACTAAACACTGGAACAGGCTGTCCAGAGAGGTCGTGGATTCTCCTTCTCTGGAGATATTCAAAACCCACCTGGGAGCATTCCTGTGTGGTTTGCTCTAGGTGATCATGATCTGGCAGGGAGGTTGGGATAGATGATCTTTTGAGGTCCCTTCCAACCCCTAATGTTCTGTGATTTTGTGAAGAGATGTTCCCTGCAATGGCCTTTGGACTTAAAAAGAGAAGTGGATTCATCCTCAGGATATAATTCTTCTTTCTGCCTACCATGTTTCTGTTGACACTCTCTGTGAGAAACTGTCTTTGTTCTCTTCAGAACAAGGCTTGCATCTGTCAAAAGCGTTTAGACAGTAGTGCTATTGAAACCAGTCAGAGTGGCTTGGTCTCAGTTGGACAATGTAGTCTGCATTATAAAGTATCTATTCTCTTTTGGTGGCAACTGTATGATTTTTGCTGGGGGAAGGGGGTGGGATGGAGAAAGAGGAATTGATGAAAAAGAAATGAAAAACCTTTACCTGAAAATGACAAACCAAATAAATGCAACCCCATCCTCATTATTTAATATCCTACATGGAGATTGAGAGAGAATGTATGGAAAGATAAAATATGGTTTCTGACAAACGAAGTTTGTGATGTTCTGGTAATAGGCAGGACTGAAGAAGAAATTAATACAGACTGTGTATTCTTGGATTGTGCAAATTTAAGGGGCTGTAATTTAATTGATGCTTTAGTCATTTATTTATATTTCATTTTTCATGGAAATTTTAACTCTTCAAATCCTTGGTCTGTGAAAGAAACAAATTTCTTTCCTTCTCAGCCTTCTATACTTTGTTGCCCATTAGTAAATGAGTATAGTATTAGTAAATGAGTATAGTACAGTGAAGGTTCAGAATAGGTATGAGGCTCTACAGGAGGAGCAGGTCATAGGTGAGGATGAGGACTCAAGGAAGACAGAAGCTGCACCAATGACAGGTTCCCTCAGGCCAGCTATCAAAACTAGTCCAGAAAGGAAACCTCGTAGGGTCATCGTTGTAGGAGACTCCCTACTGAAGGGGGCAGAGGGCCCAATATGCAGACCAGACCCATTTCATAGGGAGATCTGCTGCCTCCCTGGTGCCCAAGTAAAGGACATAGTAGGCAAAATTCCCGAACTTGTGAGCCCTTCAGACTACTACCCACTGCTGGTCTTTCAGGTGGGTAGTGACGATGCAACAATGCGAGGCTCACGGTCAATTAAAAGAGATTTCAGAACGTTAGGGCACCTGCTAAAGGGGTCAGGATCTCAAGTTGTGTTCTCTGCTATCCCTCTAACGTCAGTGATGGATGAGGGAACATTGTGGAAGAGCCAACAGGTCAATTCATGGCTCAGGGACTGGTGCCATCGGCAGGGATTTGGGTTCTACAATCATGGTTTGGTTTTCAAGGCAGCAGAGCTAAAAACAACTTATGGGACACACTTGTCCCAGAGGGGGAAAAGGATCCTGGGGCAGGAATTGGCAGGGCTCATAGACAGGGCTTTAAACTAGATTTGAAGGGGGGAGGGGTTGGTGGTCTCCTGCTGGCCTGTGACAAGCAGGGGGGCAGCTCACCTGAGGTGGAGGGATGGAGAGCCAGTAGGGGCTCTCAGCTTGCTGCCCTGAGGCAAGACACAAATGACACACCAGGACACCCTGTGGAAACCAAGGGGAGTTGGCACAGGAGGACGACAGGGCCAGCCCAGCTGAAGTGCTTCTATGCAAATGCACGCAGCTTGGGCAACAAACAGGATGAGTTAAGGGCCACCGTGATGCTGGGACGCCATGACATAGTGGGCATCACCGAAACTTGGTGGGACGACTCCCACGACTGGAACGTAGGGATAGACGGGTATAAGCTTTTTAGGAAGGATAGGCAGGGAAGGAGAGGAGGAGGTGTTGCCCTCTATGTCAACAACCAGCTGGAATCAGCAGAACTCCACCTGGGGAGGCATGATGAGTCGGTTGAAAGTTTATGGGTTAGAATTAAAGGCAAGACAGGGGAAGGAGATATTACTGTGGGGGTCTCCTACAGGCCACCTGACCAGCAGAACCAAGCAGATGAGGCTCTGCACAGGCAAATAGAAGCGGCTTCCAGGTCACAAGCCCTGGTCCTCATGGGGGATTTCAACCACCCTGACATCTGTTGGAGGGACAACACAGCAAGGCACCAGCAATCCAGGATGTTCCTGGACTGCATAGAAGACAACTTCCTCCTCCAAATGGTAGAGGAACCAACAAGAAAAGGTGCTACGCTGGACCTTGTTCTCACCAACAGGGAAGGGCTGGTAACCAATGTGAGGCTCAGAGACGGCCTTGGCTGCAGTGACCATGAAGCAGTTGAATTTAATATCCTCAGGGCAATCAGGAGGACATATTCTAAGCTTACGACCCTAGACTTTAGGCGTGCAGACTTCGATCGCTGCAGGGATCTGCTAGCCAAAGTGTCGTGGGATGAAGCCCTGGAGGGAAGAGGGACCCAGGACAGCTGGTCAGTATTCAAGGACCACCTCCTCTGTGTCCAGGAGCTATGTATACCTATAAGGAGAAAAGCAGGAAGGAATGCTAGGAGGCCTGCCTGGATGAACAAGGAGCTGCTGGACACACTATCACGTAAAAAGAAACTCTACAGGAAGTGGAAGGAAGGACAGATAGAACAGGGGGTATATAAGGAAGCTGCCCGAGCAGCAAGAGGCCTGGTTAGGAAAGCCAAAGCAGAGTTTGAACTGAATCTAGCCAGGGGGTTAAAGGGAACACTAAGAATTTCTATAGGTATATTAATGGCAAGAAGAAGACTAGGGAAGGTGTGGGCCCCCTCAGAAAGGAAAGTGGTGAATTGGTCACAAGTGATGTGGAAAAGGCTGAGGTACTCAATCACTTCTTTACCTCAGTCTTCACTGCAAGGGCCTCCAGCCACACTCCTGGTGTCATGGCAGACGATGCCAGGGACGGGGAGGAAGAACTGCCCATCATAAGTGAAGCTCAGGTTCGTGATCACCTGAAGAACCTGAAAGTGTTCAAGTCCATGGGACCCGACGGGATACACCCACGGGTGCTGAGAGAACTGGCAGATGAGGTTGCCAAGCCCCTCTCTATTATATTCCAGAAGTCATGGCAGACTGGGGAAGTCCCCACAGACTGGAAAAGGGGAAACATTACTCCCATTTTCAAAAAGGGCAAGAAGGAGGAACCGGGGAACTACAGGCCAGTCAGTCTCACCTCTGTGCCCGGAAAGATCATGGAGCAGATCCTCCTGGAGGCACTAATGACTCAGAAGAATAGTGAAGAGGTGATTGGGAATAGTCAGCATGGCTTTGCCAAGGGCAAATCCTGCCTGACAAACCTGGTGGCCTTCTATGATCAGGTGACAGCATTAATAGATGAGGGGCGAGCAACTGATGTCGTTTACCTGGACTTGAGCAAAGCCTTCGACACTGTCCCACACCACCTCCTGGTCTCCAAGCTGGCGACACATGGGTTTGATGGATGGACCACTAGATGGATAAAGAATTGGCTTGATGGCCGCACCCAAAGAGTGGCTGTCAATGGGTCCATGTCCCAGTGGAGGCCAGTGACAAGCGGAGTCCCTCAGGGATCAGTCCTGGGACCTGTCTTGTTCAACATCTTTGTGGGTGACATGGACAGTGGCATCGAGTGCACCCTCAGCAAGTTTGCTGATGACACCAAGCTGTGTGGTGCAGTGGACACCCTGGAGGGAAGGGATGCCATCCAGAGGGACCTGGACAGGCTGGAGAGGTGGGCACAAGCCAACCTCATGAGCTTCAACAAGACCAAGTGCAGGGTCCTGCATCTGGGTCGAGGCAATCCCAGGCACAAATACAGGCTGGGCAGTGACTGGCTGGAGAGCAGCCCTGAGGAGAGAGACTTGGGGGTGCTGGTGGATGAGAAGCTCAACATGAGCTCTCAATGTGCGCTTGCAGCCCGGAAAGCCAATCAGATCCTGGGCTGCATCAGGAGGAGTGTGACCAGCAGGTCAAGGGAGGTGCTTCTCCCCCTCTACTCAGCTCTGGTGAGACCCCACCTGGAGTACTGCGTCCAGTTCTGGAGCCCCTATTACAGGAGGGATGTGGACGTGCTGGAGCGTGTCCAGAGAAGGGCCACGAGGATGATCAGAGGGCTGGAGCACCTCTCCTATGAGGACAGACTGAAGGAGTTGGGGCTGTTCAGTCTGGAGAAGAGAAGGCTCCGAGGTGACCTCATTGTGGCTTTCCAGTATCTGAAGGGGGCCTACAGGAAGGCTGGGGAGGGACTTCTCAGGATCTCAGGTAGTGATAGGACTAGGGGGAATGGAATGAAGCTGGAAATGGGGAGATTCAGGCTGGATGTGAGGAGGAACTTCTTTACCATGAGAGTGGTGAAGCCCTGGAATGGGTTGTCCAGGGAGGTGGTTGAGGCCCAGTCCCTGGAGGTGTTTAAGACCAGGCTGGACGAGGCTCTGGCCAGCGTGATCTAGTGTAGGGTGTCCCTGCCCATGGCAGGGGGTTGGAACTAGATGATCCTTGTGGTCCCTTCCAACCCTGACTGATTCTATGATTCTATATTTTATCTCTATTTTAAACCAAACACCATCATATGCACAAAAATTCCAATGAGAAGAAAATCAGGGAGAGGCAATAAGGACCAGAAAGAGATGAAGAATGGTTATTTTACTCTAGAGGCATGGCACTAATGTTTTGCATCTCTTGTTGACATGCTCATATTTATTTGGTGAAGAGAGTTGTGGATGAATAACGAGAGCTGGTTCTAATGTGGCCACTGACTGATTTAATTCCCCAGCTATGTCTGGAAAAAGTTAGGGTTTTCCATCAGTGAAACAACAGAAAGAATCAGAGCATTACAGTGGAACTTTAATGGGGATATATTGACAATTGTCTTTCTTTGCTAATGTATGTTAGAATCATGAGCAAATAAGTTTTAAAATTATTCCCTGCCTAAGATCAGGAAAAAAAAAGGAGAGATTTTCCAGAAAGATTTCCCCCACACCGTGTGTTACTCAATTACAGCCTGCTAGAACACTACAGTAGAAGGGTTACTCATCATTCCTACAGTATAATTATCCCACTCCATGCACAGTAGGGTGGATGAAAAAGGATTTTATGAGGGAATGTTGCATCAGGTGGGTTTGGGGAAACTTTCAGCTCAATAGGCAAATAAAAAGTCAAATGCACTTTGTTGAAGAAGCCAGCAAGCAGGCAAACAATGAATCTAGAGAACCAGCAGATAGTTCCCTTTTCAGCAGTAACTGGTAGCTTTCTCTGCCTTTGGGTTGTTTGGGTTTTTTTTTGTGTGCTCAATACAGCACATACATAGTGGCCTCAGTTTCAAAAGTTAAAAGGTTAAAGGTATCAGACTGTCATCATCACTGCCCTTGCATGTTTTGGAGATGTTCAGTGCACATCATGTAAGTGATGCCTCTGGGAAAGATGCTGGTGGGTTTTGCTTCTGATCATGGTGTATCGGTGCATCTGTTTGGTAATGTGGATTTACAGAACCTGAAAAGTAGAATTACTATACTATTACTATAGAATTACTATCATATTTCCAATAAAGTAACTTTTAAAAACTCTCACCTTTTGTGGTACAGAACTTGTATCTGCTCGTGTATCAACACCAGAATTGGCACAACTTGGAATTATTCTCATAAAAGCTACCCTTAAAAATGTTCCCCTACAAAACAGGGACATTGTGGGCCTTGGTTGGGAATCAAGATCAGGTCTTTTAAATCTCAGTCTTGTGTTTTACTCATAGAGTTGAAACTTTCTTCTGTTAGGTGAAGGCATGCTTTGTTGTATTTACCACCAGGCTACATACAAAATTCAGTGTGCTGTTCAGCATCTCTGTGTCAGCTATGGTGTATGTCTTGTAGTCTGCGGATTGGCATCAATTAATTTTTTAGTTTTTACTTCATTCCCTTCCTCTCTCTCTCTCTTTCCCTTCCTTCCTCTCTCTCTCTCTTTCCCTTCCTTCCTCTCTCTCTCTCTTTCCCTTCCTTCCTCTCTCTCTCTCTTTCCCTTCCTTCCTCTCTCTCTCTCTTTTCCCTTCCTTCCTCTCTCTCTCTCTTCCCTTCCTTCCTCTCTCTCTCTCTTTCCCTTCCTTCCTCTCTCTCTCTCTTTCCCTTCCTTCCTCTCTCTCTCTCTCCCTTCCTTTCCTCTTCTCTTTCCCTTCCTGCCTCTCTCTCTCTTTTCCCTTCCTGCCTCTCTCTCTCTCTTTCCCTTCCTTCCTCTCTCTCTCTCTTTCCCTTCATTCCTCTCTCTCTCTCTTTCCCTTCCTTCCTCTCTCTCTCTCTTTCCCTTCCTTCCTCTCTCTCTCTCTTTCCCTTCCTTCCTCTCTCTCTCTCTTTCCCTTCCTTCCTCTCTCTCTCTCTTTCCCTTCCTTCCTCTCCTCCTTCCTCTCCTCCCCTTCCTTCCTCTCCTCCTTCCTCTCCTCCTTCCTCTCCTCCTTCCTCTCCTCCTTCCTCTCCTCCTTCCTCTCCTCCTTCCTCTCCTCCTTCCTCTCCTCCTTCCTCTCCTCCTTCCTCTCCTCCTTCCTCCTCCTTCTCTCCTCCTCTCCTTCCTCTCCTCCTTCCCTTCCTCTCCTCCCTTCCTCCTTCCTCCTCCCTTCCTCCTCCTCTCTCCTCCTTCCTCCTTCCTCTCCTCCTTCCTCTCCTCCTTCCTCCTCCTCCCCTTCCTTCCTCTCCTCCCTCTCCCTCCTTCCTCTCCTCCTTCCTCTCCTCCTTCCTCTCCTCCTTCCTCTCCTCCTCCTTCCTCTCCTTCCTCTCCCTCTCCTCCTTCCTCCTTCCTCTCCTCCTTCCTCTCCTCCCTCCTCCTCTCCTCCTTCCTCTCCTCCTCCTTCCTCTCCTCCTTCCTCCTCCTTCCTCCTCCCTCCTTCCTCTCCTCCTTCCTCTCCTCCTCTCTCCTCCTCCTTCCTCTCCTCCTTCCTCTCCCTCCTTCCTCTCCTCCTTCCTCTCCCTCCTTCCTCTCCTCCTCCTTCCTCCTTCCCTCCTTCCTCCTCCTTCCTTCCTCTCCTTCCTTCCTCCTCCTCCCTCCCTCCTTCCTCTCCTCCTCCTCCTTCCTCTCCTCCTTCCTCTCCTCCCTCCTCCTTCCTCTCCTTCCTCCTCCTCTCCTCCCTCTTCTCCTCTCCTCCCTTCCTCTCCTCCTTCCTCTCCTCCTTCCTCTCCTTCCTCTCCTCCTTCCTCTCCTCCTTCCTCTCCTCCTTCCTCTCCTCCTTCCTCTCCTCCTTCCTCTCCTCCTTCCTCTCCTCCTTCCTCTCCTCCTTCCTCCTTCCTCTCCTCCTTCCTCTCCTCCTTCCTCTCCTCCTTCCTCTCCTCCTTCCTCTCCTCCTTCCTCTCCTCCTTCCTCTCCTCTCCTCCTTCCTCTCCCTCCTTCCTCTCCTCCTTCCTCTCCTCCTTCCTCTCCTCCTTCCTCTCCTCCTTCCTCTCCTCCTTCCTTCTTTCACCCTTCCTTTCACCCTTCTTTTCACCCTATCTTCCTTTTTTCCTTTTTTTTTTTAAACTGTATATCCAGTGTTTTTATGCACTTTAAACTGCTTTGCTTGATGGGATTGTGACAATTTTCTGAAATGAAAGCAGCAGCAAATCTGAGTTCTTAATAGCTCTGCAAAAATCAATAGGAACAGAGCTTTCCTGCACGACATCTTCAGATGAGGGAAGCTTGTTTTGAGATTGCCATAGAAACCCTTGTGGAGGATGTATAAATCATCTTGCCTTGTTTATTCTCATCTAATAACAAGTGAATTTCTACATCCAGATACTTCAAATGAGGCATGGTTTTGGCAGGTTCCTTTTATCTTTCTGAGGCAAATAGTGTATTTCTAATTCATAGAATTAGAATGGTATCTGGAAGGAATACAGCCAGTGATCTGGGGTGGTTTGCAGCTTTATCTCTAAACTACATTTGGAGAAAGTGAAGGCAGCAATGGAACACAGCAGCAGCCTCGACAGTAAGAGGCTTGTCTGTGCTGCAGTCATACAGGCATTCAGAGGCGCACTTTAAAATACCTTGCCTAATTCTTGGTGGCATCCCAACAGATCACAACCCAGTGCTTGGATGTGCTTGCAGGGCACAGTGGATATTCACAGTATCCTAGGATTGTGTGGCAGCCGACAGAGCCCCTACACACAGCAGAGGGTGATGGTTTTAGAGCAGTGCTTGTGCTGTGGGAGGCCCTTGAAATATGAAGGTCCTGCCTTCTGCCTTAGAAGCTCCTGGAAGGAGCATAATGTTCTCTATGGAGATAGCAAAGATGTTGGAGAGGAGGTGAGAGGCTAGCTCTATGTGGCGTGAAGGGAGCTGAGCAGGCAAAAATGGGGCAAGGAGCTGGAAGGTAGAAGGTATTGTTCATTCTTCTCTTTCATTCTCACCCCGATGATCAAACAAAAAGAAATCACACTATCACACTATCACAGTACATTAGAGGTTGGAAGGGACCTCAAGAGATCATTGGGTCCCACCCCCTGCCAAAGCAGGATCACTTAGGATAGTCTGCACAGGAATGCATCCAGGTGGGTCTTGAAAGTCTCCAGAGAAGGAAACTCCATAACCTCTCTGGGCAGCCTGTTCCAGTGCTCCGTCACCCTCACTGTAAAGAAGTTTCTCCTCACATTGAGGTGAAATCTTCTATGTTCAAGCTTGAACCCGTTGTTTCTTGTCTTATTAGTGTGCATCACTGAAAACAGCTTGGCCCCCTCCACTTGACACCCACCTCTCAGATATTTATAGGCATTGATGAGATCCCCTCTCAGTGTTCTCTTCTCAAGACTAAACAGCCCCCAGCAGTAAGCTTAACTTCCAGCCCAGCCCAATGCAACCATTATATTCTCTAAAATAGAGAATAGCTGTTGTACATAGCATGAAATGGTACTGAAGATTGGCATGCAATTTTTTTTTCATACCTAAGACAGATTTTTCACTGCTTCTACAATAAACTCTTACAGAAGATTTACACACAGTCACGCTCAAGTGGCCAGTGGTTTTATGCAGAATAGAGAAATTCAACCTTTTATTTTATACATGTAGGAAAGCCACTTTCTGTGAGGGAAAAAACCCAACACTGTATATTTTAAAAGATAATTTTCCCTCGCATAAAAATTGAAAATATTTGTAAGAAAGTACCACAGTTTGTGTTGCTAATGGTATAGATTTGTGTCTTGCATGTTTATATTGAGGAAGAAGAGAGCACCACCATGAAAAGGATTAAAAAATTAACTGGAAAAAATGGTAAAATGTTCTCTGTAGAATTTCATTCAGGAAAAAAAATAAACATTATAAAAACCTCCTGAAAGAAACTAGATCAGTTTGTAAGATGTGATCCCCTCACTGACAAATGGCTTGTATTTTTTAAAATTAGAATATTAAATGCATGGAAGAGTTGAGTACAGTTCTCCTCCAGCAGCAATCAAAAGAATATGGCACAAGGATGTAAAGATATTTTTAATGTGAGTATGGAAATTGGTTGTGGAATTTTTGTCAGTGTAGGATGCAGAGTCCAGTCGGAGACGTGTAGCTAGTGGTGTTCCCCAGGAGTCAGTGCTGGGTCCAGTCTTGTTCAACATATTCATCAACGATCTAGAAGAAGAGACAGAGCATACCTTTAGCAAGTTTGCTGATGATATGAGACGGGAGGCATGGCTGACACACCAGAAGGCTGTGCTGCCATTCAGTGAGTCTTGGACAGACTGGAGAGGTGGGAAAAGACAAACCTAATGAAGTTCAACATGGAACAATACCATGTACCAGTACAGGTTAGCAGTTGATCTGCCAGAGATTGGCTTCATAGAGAAGGACCTTCTAGTCTTGGTTGATAATAAGTTATATATGGGACAGGGTTGTGTCCTTTTGGCCAAGAAGGCCAATAGTATTCTTGGGTAGATTAGGAAGAGTGTCAAGGGAGGTACTTTTCCCCCTCTGCTCAGCCCTTGTTAGATCACATCTGAGAGACCTGGGGCTGCTTGGTCTGGGGAAGAGAAGGCTGAGAGAGGGGACCTTATAAATATCTACAAATATCTTAAGGGTAGCTCTCAGGAGGATGAAGCCAGTCTCATTAGAGTGATACCCAGTGATAGGACAAGGGGAAATGAATGTAAATTCAATCATAGGAAATTCCAACTCACCATAAGAAAAAACTTTTTACTGTGAGGGTGACTGAGCAGTGGAATGGGCTGCCCAGGGAAGTTGTGGAATCTCCTCCTCTAGAGAGCTTCAAAACCTGCCTGGACATATTCTTGTGTGACCTGCCCTAAGTGGTCCTGCTTTGCAGGGCAGTTGGACTTGATAGTCCCTGGAGGTCTATTCCCACCCCTGGCATTCTGTGATTCTCTGATTTGAATTTCCTCAGTTCTGATTTCCAGGGAATGGTGTTCCACTTCCCCATTAAAGCTGCCCAGAAAGATTTCTCTCCTCTGGTCTTTTCAGATGTGCATTCATTGTAGGCTCACATACAGTTGCTTTTAATCAGATTTTGAGGTAGTGTAATAAACATGAATATAATATTATTTCTTACTGCAGGGTATCTTGGAAGTTCTGATCAATAAGGCTGGCTTTCATATACTTAAGGAGGGGAAACAACTCCAAAGAAACAATGCTTCAGTGCCAAACTAGCCTGCAGGGCAATGGGGTAATCCAATTTCACAGAGTCATGATTGCTTTTTACAATTTCAGCTGGCATTTGTCAAAAGCAAAAAGGACTCCTGTCCCATTGAATTTTCAGTTGTCTCTAGTGCCCCCATCACTAAGTCCCATAATTTGATGATCCTTTCTGAGACCACAATTCTTTTTATAAAGTGTCTACATACAGAGTGTTTGATTGCTACAGTCAAACTCCATTGCTGAAAAGTGACCTTGACAGTGAAGCAGACCTTCTTCCTGCATGTGAATGAGGACAATGGCTAGCAGTAGAATGGAGAGTCGATGAGTGAGAGAAGTTGAAAGCCTACTTTACTGGAACATACCTGCTTATTATTTCTATCACTTTAATGCTGCAAGGCCCATAAGCTGGGCTTTGCCTTTCTGTGCACTGCAGAGAGTTCCATGTGTGTCCCTTGGTAATGAGGGTTTACTGCTTAAAATGCCAAAATGTGTGGTTGCTTTAGGCTGTGCCTAGAAAAGCTTTCCACAGATTGAGTAGAAAAGTGGCAGAATGTAAACAAATTACCCTTGGATGTAAAAGGCAAAATAAAATGATAAGGTCTAAATAATCCCATTGGTCTGATAACTAACATAAAGTTACTTGTATGAACTAACTCTTTCTCTTTTGGGTGATTTTTTTTTTGCTCTAGCAGATACTAGCTGCTGCTTTTGCTTAGCTGTTGTTGACTTTGGCTGCATTCTTCTTGTGGCTAAGTAATAACAAGCTACTTTCTGCTCTTCTCTTTTTACAGCATACAAGGGAGAAGGTGGAGGGGCTGGGGGGAGAGGAAGAAGCTGTTGGTAACCTGCTGGTTTTGTCCAGGGGGAGGTTCTTGAGTTGTTTATAAATTGTAAATATATGTAAATGTTATATGTTTTGTACATACTCATTACATTTCCTATTTCTAGGCTGCAGTTGTGCTTGTAAATACAGCTTCATTTGCTTCCACAGAGCTAGTCTGGCAATTTTATTTTGGGAGGTAATTTCAACCCACCACAAAATGCTAACCTGGAGGAGGAAGCTTCAGGCTGTAAGTGCTGTTTATCGAGATGGTCATAACATGAAACTAAGCAGCAGGCACGTGATTTCTGTGGCAAGACATCATTAAAAGTTTCTGAATCTTCAGGAATTTTTGAAAATGGGATTGAAATGTCTGAATTTGGAGCTTTGGTTCATTTTTTTTGACCATAAAGATGACCGGTTCCTGCCACTTGTTTTTAAGGACTTCCTCCTCTTCTGATAGGTTTGTCAGCTGCCAAATTGCTGTCTGAGTCTGGGGTCAGTGTGGTGGTTCTTGAGGCCCGGAACAGAGTTGGGGGAAGGACATACACCATCAGGGTAAGTGCTTCTTTAGATGTTGGACTGTAACTTATGCAGGTCTATGACCTGGCAAATGTCACTTCTACCTTCAAAAAGGGGAAGAAGGAGGACACAGAGAACTACAGGCTGGGCAGCCTGAACTCAATCCCTGGGAAGGTCACAGAACAACTAGTCCTGGACACCATTTCCATGCACATGAAGGACAAAAAAGTCATCAGTCATCATGAATTCACCTAGAGGAAGCAATGCTTGACCAACCTGATAAAACTTCTATAATGGAATTACTGGCTTGGTAGATGAGGAAAAAAGAGTGGATATTAGATTTCAATAATTCAGCACTGTCTCCTGTAAGATACTCAAAGACAAGCTTATGGAGCTGATGAGCAGACAGTGAGATGGACTGAAAACTGGCTGAACAACCTGGGCCAGAGGATGATGAAGTCTAGTTGCAGGCCAGTAACCTGTGGTGTACTATAGGGGCCAATGCTAGGTCCAGTCCTTCTTCATTAATGATTTGGATACTGAAGGGATTGAAGCATCTCTCCTATGAGGAAAGGCTGACAGAGTTGGTACTATTTAGCCTGGAGAAGAGAAGACTGAGGGAGATCACATCAGTGTACAGATGGGAGGAAAGGAAGGGAGCAAAGAGGATGGAGCTGGGCTATTTTCAGTGGTGTCCAGTGGCAGGACAAGAGGCAATGTGCAGAAGCTGAATGATAGGAGGTTGGAACCATACAGAATCATAGAATAGTAAGGGTTGGAAGGGACCTCTGGAGATCGAGTCCAACTCACCCTAGCAAAACAAGATTACCTAAGGCAGGTCACACAGGATCATGTCTGGGTAGGTTTGGAAAGTCTCTAGAGAAGGAAACTCCACAACTTCTCTAGGCAGCCTGTTCTGATTCTCCATCATCCTCACAGTAAAGAAGTTTTTCCTCATGTAACTTCCTGTGTTCCAGTTTGTCTCCATTGCCCCTCATCCTCTCACAGGTCACCACTGAAAAGAGACTGGCTCTTTCTTCTTGACACCCACCCTTCAGATATTTGTAAACATTAATAAGATCCCTTCTCAGACTTCTCCAGACTAAAGAGCCTCAGGTCTCTCAGCCTTTCCTCATATGACAGATGATCCATTCCCTTAATCATCCTCATAACCCTCCACTGGACTCACTCTAGTATTCCCTGTCCTTGCGCTGGGGAGCCCAGAACTGGGCACAATACTCCAGATGTGGTCTCACTAGGGCAGAGTAGAGGGGGAATAGAACCTCTCTCAACCTGCTGGATGCATTCTTAATGCACCCTGGGATACCATTTGCCTTCTTGGCCAAAAGGACACAATCTTGTCCTATGGATAACTTACCCACCAGGACTCCAATGTCCTTCTTCATGCTTTCCAGCATTCAACCCCTAATCTGTACTGGTGCATGGTGTTAATACTCTGTAGGTGCAGGACTCTACACTTCTCCTTGCTGAACTTCATTAAGCTTCCCTTTGCCCAGCTCTCCCATTTGTCCAAATCTTGCTAAATGGCAGCACAGATTTCTGGTGTACCAGCCAAACTTCCCAGTTTCATATCCCAGCACTGATCCCTGGGGAATACAACTAGCTACAGTGGACTTTGGTCCCTTTGAGCAAAGCCTCTGAGCTCTATTGTTTTTATGAACACTGTTATTGTGTATATGAACATTAGGAAATCCCTTTTTTACCTGTGACAGTAACCAAGCACTATGCAGGTTGCCTAGGGAGGTTCCAAGGAGATCTCTCCTTGGAAGTACTCAAAAGCTGTCTGGACATGGTCCGGGCCCTGTTTGACCTCCAGATGACCTCCAGAGATCACTTCTAACCTCAACCATTCTGTGGTTCTGTTGGGTTTGACATCATTAGCCAGGAGAAAGAGGGTGAGTAATGTTCCCAAAGAAGACAGGGATCTCAAGTTACTGTCATTTTTGTCAAGTAATAGAGCTCTGTTTGGACAGGTGCATTGCAGTGCACACTAGCGTTCTTTTCTTGACAGGTGCTTTGAAATTTGTCTGGAAGCAATTCTGAGAGCCATCAAATGACACTTGGTTGCCTAACCAGGAGTGTGTAGAGCCATTTTAGCTGCCCTAGGATACTTTGCCTGGCCTCCAGCTATAGGTCTTCCATGGCACATGAGTCAAAAGTGTCAGTCTCGCATAGAAGTCTTGGATAACTTAGACTGTGGGATATAACACCTGTATTAAGATAATTGAATTCCGTCCGTATGGTCCATACCCTTTGTCAATGGCAGGATCTACTCTGCCTTTAGCATTAGAGAGAATAGAATAGAGTAGAACATAATAGAATAGAACAGAATAGAATAGACCAGGTTGGAAGAGACCTTCAAGATCATCGCGTCCAACCTATCAACCAATCCAACCCACCCAAACAACTAAACCATGGCACCAAGCACCCCATCAAGTCTCCTCCTGAACACCTCCAATGAAGGTGACTCCACCACCTCCCTGGGCAACCCACTCCAATGGGAAATCACTCTCCCTGTATAGAACTTCTTCCTAACATCCAGCCTAAACCTCCCCTGGCATAGCCTGAGACTGTCCTCTAACTACTAGGGAAACTATGATCTCAGACAATGAGTGTCAAAGCATTTCTCCTCTCATTCCTGCCTCACTTTATATACTCTAACAGGCATGTTAACTAAGAGCCCAGTAAGAAACAGGCTGAGCAGGAGCAGACATCACTACAGCTCAGCCATACATTTTACACAGATTTACAATATCTGAAATAACACTCTTGCTTCTGAAAATGGACTGTGTCTTGATTGCCTCTAAAAAGAAAAGGAAAGGAATTGGTGTGTCACCTATGGCACAGGGTAATGCAATACCTCTGCTTCCCACCCTGGAAGCAAGGGAGGTTTTCATTACGTTTGATGCCATTGCAGAGGAACCAAAGATAAACAGTGGGGTTTCAGCAGAAATCATTATACTGGAAACATGAAGCATAAACACCATCTTTCTGTGACACTAAGAGTGCCCAGCTTGAAATGCTCACTATAAATAGTGTTAAAAAGGAGTTACTGTCTTGGGCAATCAGCCTGCTTGTAATAGCACACGTCCCTGAAATTTGTTTTGTTTTCTTCTTACTTCCCAAGCGAAAGTGATGTTGGTCTGAGGGGTGTGTGGAGCACTTTCAGTGGCAGGCATGGCTGGGGACTGCTAGCCAGAGTGCACTAGGCTAGAGCCAAGGTGTGCCAGGCTGGAAAGCAGATTACTCTCCTTGCACACTGCAGTGCAGATCTCAGCACCTACAGCATGAAGTCTAAGGAGATAAATACAGAGAGAAAACAAACCTCAATTCTGGAGATGGTTTCAACTTGAGAAATGTTTTGCAATGACAACAAAAGGAACATGAATTCTGATAGAGTGAGGTTAGACTTCACCAAAGTGTTGATTAAGATGAATAGTTCTTCACATGCTCTTGTATTTTGTGAGACTAAAAAGCCAGTACTAAAAACTGCAGTGAAATTTAAACAAGACTTAATTCAATTGCACATATGCACAATGGAGTGACTATTCTGTGATCTTCGGTATGAAGTTTAATGAGGCCAAGTGTAGGGTCTTGCACCCGGGAACATAAAACCCAGGAATGCAGCTCAGATTGGGAGCCACATGGCTTGGGAGCAGCACTGTAGAGAGGGATATGGGGGTCTTGGTGGACAAAATGCTCAACATGAGTGAACAGTGTGCTGCAGCGGCAAAGAAAGCCAACAGGATGCTGAGTTGCATTAATAAGGGTATCACAAGCAGGGATAAAGATGTCATTCTCCCACTGTGCTCAGCACAGGTCGGGCCATACCTTGAGTACTGTGCACAGTATTGGTCCCTGCTATACAAGAAGGATGCAGACAGGCTAGAAAGAGTCCAGAGAAGGGCCACAAGAATGATCAGAGGACTGGCAGACCTGTCATGTGAAGGAAGGCTGAGAGAACTGGGTTTGTTCAGCCTTGAGAAGAGAAGCTCAGGGGACACCTCATAACCATGTACAAGTACATGAAGTCATGAGGAGGGAGACTCCCTTTTTACAAAGAGTCACACAGGAAAGGCAAGGGATAACGAGCACAAATTGCTACTAGGGAGTTTCAGACTGGATGCCAGAAAATTTTTTTTCACCATTCAAACTATCAAACATTGGAATAAATTCCTAGGGGAGGTGGTGAATTCCCCTACATTAGACAGCTTCAAGGCCCAGCTTGACAGGGTGCCAGGTGATGTCATTTAAAGTGTATTCTTACCCTGTGAAAGGTTGGACTAGATGATCCTTGAGGTCACTTCCAACCTGCTATTCTGTGAGTCTATGAATCTCTCACAGAGCTCAAAATTGCCTGGTTTTAAGTCAGTCAGTATACATTTTCTCCTGCATGTGTAGTTGCAGTGCTAGTCAGTATGAAATAATCCTTTCTACTTCTGGCTGCTTGTATTGGTGAGCTTCCTGCACATATTCTGATTCCTGTGTGTTTTCTTTTGACAGAATGATAAGGTTAATTACGTAGATGTTGGTGGAGCGTATGTGGGACCTACCCAAAACCGGATTCTCCGCTTGGCTAAAGAGCTGGGTATTGAGAACTATAAAGTGAATGCTGATGGGTATACGGTCCATTACAAATCGGTAAGTATTGCACCTTTCATGTTGAGGTACCTAAAAATACCACTGAGCTTTGGAAATTACTGACAGTCATTAAAAGGGTTTCTTTTAAAGCTGACTTTTAGTAACCCAGTTAGCACCAGTTGGAAATACTCATCACAGAATCATAGAATTGTTAGGGTTGGAAGGGATCTCGAGGATCATTTAGTTCCAACCCCCCTGCCCTGGGCAGGGACACCTCACACTAGATCAGGTTGCTCAGAGCCACATCCAGCCTGGCCTTAATAACCTCCAGGGATGGGGCTTCTACCACCTCCCTGGGCAACCTATTCCAGTGTCTCACCACCCTCATGGGGAACAACTTCTTCCTAACATCCAATCTCAATCTATCCATTTCTATTTTTGTTCCATTCTCCCTAGTCCTATCACTATCTGACACCCTAAAAAGTCACTCCCTAGCTTTCTTGTAGGCCCCCTTAAGATGCTGGAAGGCCACAATAAGGTCTCCTCAGAGCCTTCTCTTCTCATACCCTATTTTAACTGACTGGTTAAGTGGGATCGGTGGTTCTTGTTTTCTTTTGAAAAGTGTTCACAAAGACTGACAACAGTAAAAAAAAAAATAAACCAATTGGGATACATTCAGAAACTGATGATTACTTTTGAACACACCCTCTAACGAATTTTTGCCTAAAATCCAGAAGTTCTGAAGTAAAAGCCAGATTTAAATAAGAAAAAAAAAAACCCCAACAAACCACTGTCAGATGTTATTGAGCAACAACACTACACTAGACAGCAGTGTTATGGAACAAGCCTGGAATTAGTATGACACACTGGCACCATTTACATAACTAGGATTCCTGTGAGATCCCTCCCAGTCCTGTAGTGTGGGATTCATGTTATTACAGTTGCATGTCTGGAAGCTGGACATCTAATTTGAGACTCACTGAGATTCCCTCTCTGGATAACAGTGAGAAATAAACTCTTCCTGAGGCTTGCTATAAACTTCATGTCTGAGATGTGATATAGGAGTCCAGATCTTGACTAAGGGGCCATGCTTGAGTAGATATTGGTGTGGTTAAGGTGCACTGCAGTAAAACCTGTCTTGAGAGCAGATTTCCAGCCCTTACATATTTAGCCCACTGATTTTTTCCTGAAGTCCTAGTCAAGACCTACTGCCAAAACCAATGCAGAGGGAGAGGGGCAGGGAGAGGGACAAGGACAGACCTGAGATTTGTAGGCATGAGGTACAACTGTCTATCTCCATAACTCACAAACTGCTTTATCTTCCAAAGACTACAACTTCTAAATTTTGTTCATGCTCTTTCATTTTGAAACTACCCAAGCTCTGGCAGAATGAGGTTTATAGCCTATATGAATCAGAGTTGACATATTCGATAGAGTAAGGCTATGTGGTGGATCCTGAGTTGATTTAGTTTCTGTTATGCCTTCCCACTTTTTTCCTCTCGCAACTGGAGCAGTGCACTCATTCTGCAAATCTGGTTCTGGAACCTCACTGTACTGGGCAGATTCCTGACATACTCCAAAAAGAATCACATCTTCAACAATAGCATAGCTAGTCCATAATAGTGAAAAAGTTACTTTGTACCAGTTGGTGTAAAACTGGTGTAGTTCTACAGCAAGAAGGCTGACCTGATTTGTACCACCTCAATTTTTGGCCCACTCTATTTAATTTCAATTCAGACATGGATCTCTTAGCATTCTAAAAGGCACTTATCTTCTGTATGTCAAATAAAAAGCTCTAATGGGTTGCATAAATTTCAGCTTTTAATCCATTTTGACACTGAAGCTGCAGCTTATTTTTTTTTCATCCCATATTATGCATATCCTTGCTAACAACCATGTAATTCTGTGAGTTTGCTTTGAAGTGAAAGCATGTTTCTAAGCAAGAGTCAGCATGATGTGCTACTCAACTGGACCACAGCCTGTGTGGATCAGTTCTAGATTTGGCTTCATGATCCTGCTGAGTTAACCAGTCCCCAAGGGAGGCATGGTTGCTGGCCCAGGGTGATAGCAAAGGGGCTTGCAAGTCTGCTTAGTGTGGACAAACTTGAACAAAGACAAAAAAATAACAATGATTTTCCTCCAGTAGATCTTATTCCTCCTCCTCCTCCTCCCACAAATTGCAGGCTTTTTTTCTTTTCCTAAGGTTTTCCACTGCTGCTTCTCCTTACTCTTTCCTTGAGAAATCACATAGTCACGTAGTCTTTGTTTTAGGGATCTGTTATTTAATCCCCTTTTACATCACACTTCTACAAGAAGCCCATTGAAAACCATCTCTGCAGTCCTGGCTATTGGTTGAGTTGATCAGTGCCCAGGGCCCTTAGGGTCTGTACATTTTACCTGCCTGCTGCACACTGTTGTCCTGCTGTGATGGTGATTTGGCCAGCTAGGGATTTTTGCTTTTCTGGCTATAGACACACCCCTCATATTCATTAAAGATGCTCCAGGAACCCAAGCACCTGTGGTGTTTCCTAGGTGATAGAAAACTTGTTAGCAGAGAGAATATTTGATATTAAATGATCATTGCTCCAGAAATTAAATACTAATCTGAGAGATGAATGTTTCATCTTGGGCTAATACACTGTCAGCTGTGGGTCAGCTACTGCCTTTCAGGTTTGAAAAGTTTTACTACAATTTTTTTTTCCTTGTGTCTCATCTGATATTTCTATCAGCTGGTGGCTGTCAGGGAACACAGAGCTGGGGACAGGCAGGAAGGTCTTTTCCCAAGGGCATTTCTTCAAATGCTGTGGTTTTGTCAGAGGCATGAAGGGGAGTGCTTTGAGGAATGACTAAACTTGGCTTTAGAATTTGTTGTGACAGTCATTCAACCACATATAACCCCAAGCAGCTTCAGATTAAGAGATTTTTGGTCTTTTTGTTTGCCCTATTAATCAGTCAAGTTTGGCTCTTTCTGAAGGATGCCAGGGTTGGGTTGGGTTAGAGGAAAGTGTGAGGAAATGGTTCATCCTAGCAGCAGAGGCAGCCAAGGGAAAGTGGCAATCCCCAAGGAGATTTCATGAGCCTCTTTGCTCTGAAAGGAATTTTTCCCATGTGTGTGTGGAAAAATTCCATGTCCTACAAGCTTTAAAAAGCATGCTGATTCAATGTGAGTAGCTTTCTTTTGCTGCTACAGTCTGTTAGGAAAAATCCAAATACATAGCTGTTGTTTCTCTTGTTGTTGTTGATTGCTCATTCTTTCCCATCAGTCACCATAGTAACATGGACTGCTTTGATATCAATCAGGAATTTGTTTGTATCCTGTTGTTGTAAAAGTGCAACTTCAAACTATAGATTTTGTTACTGAACCCAACTTTCTCATCAGCCAAATTACTCTGTGACTACTGCCTCATGATTTATCAAGAATGCTTTAGACTGAGAATAAGCAGATGTGCTGGCATTCTCCCTTCCCAGAAGGAGCAGATAGCTTTTAATTCTTACAGAGGTCCTTGAAGGTCATGCTGTGCTCCATTTTCACCATCTCTTTAGTAGAAGACCATAGAAAGTAAGTGTGTGAGGGCCTTGGTGTGGTATTAACCCTCCCATACAATTAGTCCTCTAATATCTGGTTGCAGCACCCAGCTCCAGCATATGTAACATTAGTAAATGAGGACTGGTTTTGCTTATTTGTTTGTTTATGATTTTCTGAGCAAGGTAACAACTGACAAAAGATAAATATTTGTATGCAAAGTTTCACTTTGCCCATCTAGTCTTCCTTCCTTCAGCTTTGAAAGATTAGGGCCCAGCAGTTAAGGCTGTGGCTAAATCTGTGCAGATTGCCATAAATCTGCAGTTTGAACTCAGGAATCACAGACAGTCCAAGTCACTGCCATGCTTACAAGGCTAGACCTGACTACTGAGCAGTGAAGAATGCCCACCTATAACCCTCCCAAACCATAAGGGAGTTGCTGCTCTGTCTGTGCGTGGTGTGCACAGCCCAAGGGTAATGGCAATCTGCTCTGGAGTGCAAGGAATGCTCTCTCTGTGCTTCCTGAACTGTAGCTTGTCCTCAGCACAGCAGCTGGCAGCCAGGTTTGCCTTTCTCAAGACTGGCAAAGTTGTGTGCTCCTCCTACACAAATTGAAACTTGGGGTGGTGTCACAGCTGGGGTGACATGGGCTTAGTTCCTGTATTTATAAGTCACAGTGTAGCCCAGGGCTACAGACTTTGCAAAGCATATCTCTGCTGCCTTCCTTCTAACGACTGAAGTGTGGCGCCTGAGGTTATTGTTTCCTTTGGATATGTGTGGGGTAACTAACCCAGGCAGGCAGCGGGACTGAAATCTGAGGTCTTCAGGAAAGCATTTGACACATGAGGAAAAAAACAGAAAAAAAAAAAGTTAGATAAACTCTGTGGGTCAGACAAGCAGCCTAGCAGCCTTGTGTTAGCATGGGAAGAATGACAGTAGGTTATTTGCCTTTCAGTTAAGAAACCAATCATTCTCAAAATAATATACCCAGCACTCCATAAACTTGTTAAAAAATGAAATATTGCAAGACCTTGCCTGCTTGCACTGAGCTCCTTTGTGAAATATGCAGCCAGAGCTCTTTTGCCATTGGAATGTGCTGCCCAGGGAGGTGGTGGAGTCACCGTCCCTGGAGGTGTTCAAAAAAGGACTGGATGTGGCACTTGGAGCCATGGTTTAGTTGTCAGGAGGTGTTAGGTATTAGGTAATAGGTTTGACTTGATGATCTCTGAGGTCTTTTTCAACCTGTTTGATTCTATGACTGTTTTATTCTGTTCGAGGTACATTTGAATGTACAGAGTGCATAGGAACAAGAAATTATTACATCCCTGGACAGTTTTTTGAGTCTGTTTAGCCCTGAATTTGACAACCTGATGAGAACAAATATACTTCTCTCCATCCCATCCAAACAAAAAGTGGGGAAAAAAAAAAAGAAGAGTGTTATTGTCCTCTTTAACATCAGCCTAAACTGATTTTCCCCCTCATGCTTGGCTTCATGCATTCCATTGCTTACATGCATATGCAGGGTAAAAAAGATTGAAACCAAACCAAAATGACAAAAAGCCCTAGGTCTTTCGAGGCAAAAGGTCAGCCACATGATGACAGACTTTTGTGTTCTTGAGGAATGAATCCACAGAATCACAAGAAACATCCAGTTGGAAGAGATCTCAAAGCTCATCCAGTCCAACCCCCAACCTAGCACTGAAGGGTCAACATTAAATCATGTCCCTAAATACCAGGTCCACACGCTGCCTAAAGACCTCCAGGAATAGTGACTTCACCACTGTCCTGGGCAGACCATTCCAGTGTCTGATAACCTTCTCTGTGAAGAATTATTTCCTAATATCCAGCCTGAACCTCCCCTGGTACAGCTTGAAACCATTTCCTCTAGTCCTGTTGCTTGACACCATGGAGAAGAGGCTGCCCCCTCCTTGCTCCAACCTCCCTTGAGGTAGTTGTAGGGAGTGATGAGGTCTCCCCTCAGCCTCCTCTTCTCTAGGCTGAACAACCTCAGCTCCCTTAGATGCTCCTCATAGGCCATGTAATATATCAAGCTACTTTCTGGTGTGTTTCAATTATGTTCTTATGTGTATTTTAGGGGAAGTCAAGCTATATGACAGATATTTTTCCTTCAACATGGAATCCCTTAATTTATCTGGATTACAATAACTTCTGGAGGACCATGGACAAGATGGGAAAGGAGGTAAGCTCTGTAAATTGTATCTCTTTTACAAGGCTTACCTCACCATGAGTAAATCTGGTTTGGTTTGATGTTGTTTCTGGCAGGTTTTTTTATTGCTTCTTTAATAGGGAAAAAAAGGGGAAAAAAAGAAATATCATTCAGGAAAGACACCTGTATTGCACAGGACCTATCAGGAATAAGAGGGCTTCCTCACTGAGAGGGAGCTGGAGCACATATTTAAAGGTCCCTTCCAACTCAACCATGCTGTGAGAGGATACAAAATACCTGGATATTTAGATACCTGAAAAAATATTAAATTGAACCTTAGTGTATGTACATTCTCATGCCAGGGAAAACCATTTCATGAGATGGGACATCAAAGAATCACAGAATCACAGAACACTGGGGTTTGGAAGTAACCTAAAAGATCATTTAGTCCAACTCCCCTGCCAGAGCATGGTCACCTAGAGTAGGTCACACAGGAATACATCCAGGCAGATTTTGAATGTCTGCAGAGGGGAAGTTTAGGCTTGAGGTGAGGAGAAAGTTCTTCACAGAGAGAGTTGTTAGCCACTGGAATAGGCTGCCCAGGGAGGTGGTGGAGTCCCCATCCCTGGAGGTATTCAAGAGGGGATTGGACGTGGCACTTGGTGCCATGGTTTAGTAGTCATGAGGTCTTGGGTGACAGGTTAGACTTGATGATCTTTGAGGTTTTTCTTCAACCTTATTGAATCTATGATTCTATGACTCCACAGCCTCTCTGGGCTGCCTGTCCCTGTGTTTGTCACCCTTACAATGAAATAAAAATTTCCTTATCTTCACCTGGAACCTTCTGTGTTCCAGCTTCCATCCATTGTCCCTTGTCCTGTCATTGAGCATCCCTGAGAAGAGCCTGGCTGTGTCCTCCTGACACTCACCCTTCACATATTTGTTAACATTAATGAGGTTACCACTCAGTCTCCTCTTCTCCAAGCTAAAGAGACCTAGCTCCCTCAGCTCCCAGAGATGGGAAGAATTTTTCCATTTCCTCTGTGACGGACTTTGTGAGTAAGGATGATTCTTTCTTTTTTTGGTGTAGCTGCCAAAAATGGGCTTCACTTTGGCTTCATAGTACTTTTTATTTCTAAAATTATATTTCTAAAATTCTTAAACTGTAAATGCCTTCAAAATTCAAGCAGTGCAACTGCAGAGCTTCCTGAATGCAAAAGATTAGTCCCTGAAGCATCATCACGCCATCTCTGAAATATTTATCGGTTGCCTTATAATCTGACTACAAATCAGGGTAACCTTCAAGCACAGCTCACAGAATCACAGAATTTCAGGGGCTGGAAGGGACCTCGAAAGATCATCCAGTCCAACCCCCCTGCCAGAGCAGGATCACCTACACCAGATTACACAAGAACACATCCAGGCGAGCTTTGAATATCTCCAGAGAGGGAGACTCCACAACCTCCCTGGGCAGCCCGTTCCAGAGCCCTGTCACCCTCAGCTGTATTCCTATAAAGTTCATTCAGTCAATGTGGGTTTGTGGAGGGAAAGTTGTTCAGGACACTCTGCATGATTTTGTCAAATGCATTATTATTTTTTTTAAGATTGAAATACACAGTAGTATCCTCATGTGTCATGATCCTTACATGCAATTGATTATTATTAAGAATTTAACTGTCAAAAAAAATATTAATAGTATCTGGATATTTTTGCTCCCTCTGTGGTTTAACAGAGAGACATAGGGGCCTTTGGATACCCATCAATTCAAGAAGGATGAGGAACTGCTTGAAAGAGTCCAGCTCAGAGCCACAAAAAAAGATTAGGGGAGTGGAGCATCTTCCTTACAAGGAGAGACTGCGGGACCTGGGGATATTTAGCTTGGAGAGGAGGAGAATAAGGGGTGACCTCATTCATGCTTATAAATATGTGAAGGGTGAGTGCCAAGAGGATGGAGCCAGGCTCTTTTGGTGATGCCCAGGGTAAGGGTCAATGGGTGGAAGTTGGCATGGGAAGTTCCATGGAAACAGGAGGGAAAATCTGTTCACTGTGAGGGTGACAAAACACTGGAACAGGCTTCCCAGGGTGGCTGTGGAGCCTCCCTCTCTGGAGATGCATTCCTGTGAGATCTACTCTAGGTGATCCTGCTTTGGCAGTGGGCTTGGACTAGATGATCTTTTGAGGTCCCTTCCAGCGCCTGATATTCTGTGATTCTGTGATCTTGGCATTGACTGAGTCTTAGACTGGAGGGGAAAAAATTCTCTCAGCTGTTAGAGAACACTAAGACCACTAAATTACAATAGACATCTCACTTCTGGACAGCTAAAGGCCAGGTGAGTCCCAACATAATTATATAGTTCATTAGTCAGATAAAGCCAGATTTGGTGGCCATCCCCAAAGGTGGGAACGGAGACATTTTGTTAGATAAATTTTTTCCAAACTTCCAGCCATATGCAGGGGATAAAAGCAACCTCTGGCCAGCATACCAATCAACTCTGTGCTACTAGTTAGTAGCTATGCTGTAGTACTGAACAATATATTGAATATTTTGCCTCTGTCTCCAGATTCCTCCTGAAGCACCATGGAATGCTCCACATGCTGAAGAATGGGACAAAATGACCATGCAAGAGTTGATAAATAAGATTTGCTGGAGCAAGTACATAAGTCTTCATTCACTTTGAAATCCATCTGCAGAATGATAGTGGTTCCCTGACAAAATCTGGGGTACAGATGAGTATAGCTGGGATACAGACACTGAGAGACCAGGAGGTTATTAGAGATGAGGCTGGTCTTTCTGATGAGCTTTTTTCAGGCAGTGGATGAGCGTGGTACAGCAGCACTTGGCAGGTGGGGTTAAAGGTGCTGGGGATATCTGGAATTTGCCTCAGCAGGCCCATGCATACAGGAGTGACAGCGTGGGCTTTTGCCACCATGCTTTCACTTCATTCAGTTGTAGATTGTGTGCCTTTGTCTTTAGGAATAGCAAGGTGGAAATAAAACTCTGCTTTGCAGGCTAGGAGCTGAGGAGTGATGTCCTCCAACTTGGCTATGTCCTCTCCTGCACAGCCCTCTCTGCTTTTGCTGCACCATGGAGCAGGCAGGTGCAACTGGCTCATCAGAGAGCAGCATGCTATGCCAGAGGGCAGCTGTTTTCCAGTGTTTACTCAATGGATGGGGCAGCATGAGACCCAAGGAGGGGGAGCTGAGCAGCTGTTGGCTTTGGAAACTCTGGAGAAGTTCAAATGCTGTTCCTTATTTCAGTAGTAAAGCCTGCTGGATGACCCCTTGAGGGAAACAAGGCAACCAAGGCAAACTTTCTTGTTGTCTTTCACCTCCCTGGGTAGTTTGTGCCTGAGCCCAATCAGGAGTTCCACAATCATCCCAGCAAGCCTGTTGCTGCTTTTGCTCAGCTCTGCCTATTGCAGCACGCCCTCCCTCTGCTCCTGGGAATCTATCTGTGTGCTAGCCTGCTCTCCTGGGCCTCTTTGCCTTACAGGGTAGCTTCCCATGAGATGTTGCCAGGCAGGTCCTTAAGAAGGATAAAACCTGCTCTTCCAAAATCCAGGCTTGTAATTCTGATGTTTGTCTTGCTCCTCTCAGGATTTTAAACTACACAGTCTCATGGCCATTCCAGCCAAGGCTGCCCTTGACCTTTGCACTACCCAACAGGTTTTCCTTGTTTCTAAGTAGCAGGCCCAACAGAGCATCAATCCTGCTTAGTAGGAAGGGTTCCCAAGCTGTTGTATTGCCTAGAAAATGGCCAGTCTGTAAGGGACCACACTGCACAGTGAAAAAAGGAACAGTGTTCACTGTGAGGTGACAACTACTGCAATCACTTTTTTCTTCCTTTCTTTTTTTCAGTTAATTCCCTTTATAAGGCACACAGAAGTGTGCTCATTTGAGCACTTGTGTCCCCACTGGCTGTGCCAGCCTGTGTGGTTCTGTAATCCTCTCCTGCCTCATATTCAGCGTCTTTTATTTCTGTGGCTGTGCTCTGTTTGCCCTTTCATTTGGACTGTGGTTTAGCACTGTGGTTTAGCACTGTGCCTGCAGCTTCCTGACCAAAAATTGCTGTTTGAAATTCATTTTGATAATTTGAATCTTTCTCCAGCTCCACGTGATACAAGGTACAACCATTTGGGTTTTCTCTTGCTTTCTGTGGTGTTGGTAGTTTTCTTTACAAGTAGTTTTCTGAGCCATCTGCCTGCAAGCTTGGGTACTTCTAGCTACCCCTTCTGTTGCAAGTGCACTGACTCTTCCTCTTCTATTTTTTACTGTTCTTCTTGGTCAGGGTGCCAGTGGACTATAAGCAGAACTGGATTTACAGCAATCTCTCCTCCTGTAACACTTTGCAAGACTGCTTCTGCTACCAGCAGTTTTGTGACACTCCAGTATTCATGCATGTATTCAGTGGAAACACATTTGAAAACTCAATAAAAAGCCATTTAAGACCTTCAAAACAAATCAGATTTTCCCACACACAGTTGAAAACTGTAGTACCCTAAACACAAAAGCTCTTCCACAGCATTTTCTACATGGCTTGGGTCATGATTACAGAAGATATTTTTTTGTTGTGTGCCGCAGATCAGCAGCTACTCATCCTGGAAACTCTCTCAAGCCTAAACCAGCTACAGCTGTTTAGTGTTTAAGTGCTTTCAGGATTGTGGTAGAGAGTTCTTGCATGCAGGATGTTTTCATATTCTGGCTGATGACATAGTGGTGACTGGGCTTCATACCCAGGGACACGAGATTTGTAAGTTATGTATTTCAGCCTAGATAATTTGCACAGCCCCTTCCTTTATCAGATGATTACAAATTCATGTTGTTTTATGAAATCTCTTCTTAGTCAAAGAAGTTTTAACTTCTATGCAAGAAATCTCAATTCTTTTAGCAATCTAGCCACAGAAGAAAGAAGTAGCAGCAGCCAGATCCTCCTTTCCTACTGCTGTAAATGTTTATGTTCAAAGGACTTAGTGTGGTAGACAGTTGACTCTCTCATTCCATTTATGGTAATAATTGCCAGTTTGGTTTCTCTGGGTTATTTACCATGTGTGATTCTCAGTTTCACAAAAGGTCTGGGCACCAGTGTTACATGGGAATTGGGGAATATTTTGACCAAGTGGCTAGTTGGGTCCTTTGGGACCCATCAGACCTTGGAAATTATTAGTCTGCTGATCTCCCCATGAAGGAGAAATGCAGAAGAGTTGCACTGCTTGCTTACCAAATGCATTCTCCTGCTGAGGAAAGCATTTGTTCTGATGAGAGAAATAGCAGCTGGGAAACTATTTAAAGAAATAACTGAGGTAATATCAGTGGGATTTCAAATTGAATGGGTAAATGCTTTGGGAAGGAGGCAGGTGCTGATATAAACCCATTGAAACAGGCTCACTATAGACTGAAAAATGACACAGATATAAATCACCTTGGCTTTTCTGGCGTTGGGAATGCAGCCCTTATTGAAAACAACAAAGAAAATCCTGAAAGCAGTCAGGAAGCCACATTTACTCACTGCCTGCTTCTGCTTCTGTGTCTCATGCAGAGCTGTTAGAGAATATGCCGCCTTATTTGTGAATATCAACGTCACGTCTGAGCCTCATGAAGTCTCCGCTCTCTGGTTCCTGTGGTACGTGAGGCAGTGTGGGGGCACTGACAGGATATTCTCCATCACCAATGGGGGCCAGGTACAAAATTTCTCATATTCTTCCTCCTTTCTTGAAATTGGAAAGAGCAAATGGAGTGCTGCACCCATCAAAGCCCTGCAGTTAATGAAAAGAGGATGAAACACTACGAGAACTGGAGACAATCATGTTCTCAAGGGGTGGAACAGCATTCTTGGCCGACTCTATACAATTTATCCTTTGGGATACATTTGGACAATTTAATCAACTTGGTTTTCCTGCATTCACTTCAGCACAGTCCTATTGTGGCTGTTTTGTTGGGTTTTGTCAATTTGTTCCCTGGGGTTCACTTAGCACCTTCGAATGTTTTCACAAGTTCAAAGCAAGTGCACTTCAGAGGGAAATGCTTTTCTTTTTTCTTTTTCTTTCCTTTTTTTCTTCTTTTTTTTTTTTTTTTTTTTTTTTGGTGTTGAAGCCTCTAATGAGAAGAGTTTGAAGTAGGTAGCAAAAGGCCCTTCCTTCTTGGGACAGTTCACATGACGGAGACAAAGTAACTTGGATGTGGTATCTTGGCACCCTTTACCAACCTTCTGCTGCAGTTAATGCAGCTGCATAAAGCACACAGAGCATTTCAAGCTTAAGCTACTGGCAGCAAAAGTAAGGACAGTACCATGCTGTTCCAAGTGTGCTGGCATAAGGAGACATTAAAAAAGGTTGCCTGGGAAGATGTGAAGTCTCCATCAACATCTATCCATTGGGGTAAAAGTAGACAACCATGTCTCAGGAAGGATGTAACAGAGCTGCCCTGAGATATGAGCATGACCTGAGAGACTTCCTCCACCAAAGCCCCTCAACCACATTTGCTGTCCCATGTCGGCAAATGCTAGAAGTTGCAGTAAAAGTTAAAAATAAAATGAATCTTAAAGTACTCGTAGCTAAACAAAACATGTGGAGAGGTGACAAATAGCCTGGGAAGAGCATTTAATTTTCTTTGTGCCTGGATGGAGCAAGCTGTCTTTGTTTCTACCAGCCTTCCACCTCCCCTTATCCCAGTCAAAATCAATTGAGCAGAAACACTAGAGGTCTCTGACTTAGCAGCCATGACAAGTCTTATAAACTTCTTCAGGCAGCAATTTCAGCACAAGACTTTGTGGATCCTTTCCTCCCTGTTGGTACCCACATCTTCTATGTAACAGTGAGCTGCTTGATATAACGCAAGCAGCTGGTAGATGAAAGAGGGGAAGTGCTTCCCCGAGCCTTTGCAGAGACGTTGCAAAGAAGTGTGTGTCACAGATTGTGCTTTTTCCCAGGCAGCAGTGTCTTTGTATTTTCCCATGGACAGATAAAGCTCATTGCCTGCTGCACCTGAGGCCAGACCCCATTAAAGATCTGTCTTCCTTCTGGGCTGGTGGAGGCTTTCACTGTAAAGATGCAAGTTGGTGTCTGTCACACATGAGAGTACTGGTAGCACAGTGATGGATAAAATACTCAAAACTTCTTTTTAATGAAGTGATATTTTTATACTAATTGGAACACCTGCATTATATATGTTTGTTCTTGAGGTTTCAAGATTCTTTAAGCCAGCCAGTTGAGGAAACCATTAAGACAGTTTCCACTGACACTCAGGTTTATTATGCCTTTACAATTCTGAAAGTCTGGGCCTCCTTATGCTTCCTTAGGACTTGCCCATTTAGCCTAGAGTTCCTTGATTTTAAGCAGAAGTTGTATTCAATGTCATTGTGATTAATGCTGATGATTGTTTTGTTTGTGTTTGTTTTCTGTTTGTTTTTTAGGAGAGGAAGTTTAAAGGGGGTTCTGGTCAGATATCAGAGAAAATAATGGAACGCCTCAAAGACAGAGTTAAACTAGAGAGACCTGTGGTCTGTATTGATCAGACAGGTGATAATGTCATTGTGGAGACTCTAAACCATGAGATGTATGAGGTAATTCGATCAGAGTAAAAGTAGACCATGCATTTAGTGGGGAAATACATCTACTGTAGCTCTTGGCCAGATGTAATCAGGAAGTACCCATTTGTGTGTGTCTATTTTTTGGACTGCCTTGACACTCTGTGAAGCCTGCATTACAGATTTATTTAAGGCTGGGTCTCTTCTTGGTGTTTTGCTAGATAGTTTCTGGCATTACTCTGCCTTTTCTACCTTAATGTTGTCTGATTATATATTTTTACATTTAAAGTCTGCGTTGAGACCATTTCAAAGAAAAGAAAAAGAATGCTCCTGTTCATATCTAAATTTGTTATCTGCAGAACAACAACAAAAGATATTTTAAATGCCTTTCATAAGATTTTGCCTCTGTTCAGTTGTACTGTGAAATGCTCCATCGGTACATTATCTCCCACAGTAACACTCTCAGGGCAGCAGCTCCCTTATGGGTGCAGAACACAGCCTGCCATGCAGGTATTGTGCAGGGCTGTCACGGTCTACAAGATCCTTGTCTCACTGGTGGCACTGTTTGGAGGATATTGAGAGAAAGCCAGCAGAAGGGGAAAGGGCTTTTTGTCAGAGAAGGCAGTCTAAGGATGTCCTGGAGGCAGGATTCTCTTACTTCTCTGGAGCTTTTTAAACCATGGAGTTCAAACACTGGCTTCTCCTTCCATGCTGGCTGAGTGACAGCCAAGTCAAAGGAGATGGGTTTCCTGTACTCGCCAGCTCCATCAGCACATGAAAGCCTGAGAGCAGCAGCATAGTGTCACCCTGAACCCTGAAGCCAAGCATCCTTCATCCCTCCAGTCAGACACAGTATCTGTGAGAGGGATGGAGCTTGTTCAGGAAAGCTGAAACCATTGTTGCTTGCCCTGGAGTAGTGTTCTGTGAACCTGCACTAAAGTGATTAGTTTTTTAATTTAGAGGTTTAGACAAATGCAGGTTATATTTCCCTGAGGATAACAAAAAGCAGTTTGACCTACACCATAAGATCTCTCTTGTTCCATTTCCCCACTTGTCTCCAGCCAAGTTTCAGCTCTGGTTTGGTAGTGTCCAGCAAAGTGTCAAGAATCAAGTAACCACAAAGCAACATGGTTTTTTTTTCCCCAGCTTCTTTTTCTCAAATGGCAGAATTGTTTTGATCACCTGGAAATATCTGAGTGGGACAGCCAAGCAGCCAAGTCAGGTGTGGGAAAGCTATTAACAGTCATCTTTGGAACGTGTCCTGTGGGGCTGGCTCAGTGAGAAGCAGCACCTTGTCTGTACTGACTGTTTTATGTTTCAGGGCAAGTATGTGATCAGTGCTATCCCCCTATCCTGACAACGAAGATTCATTACAAACCAGAACTGCCACCGAGGAGAAATGAGCTAATTCAGCGTTTGCCCATGGGCTGTGTCATAAAATGCATGGTGTACTACAAGGAAGCCTTCTGGGAGAGGAAGGGTATGTGGGGAAAAGTGAAGGACCTGGGAGCCCCATGCTATGCAAATTTTAAAGCTCTGCTGTCTATCAGGGAATATCACAGAATCACAGAATGTTAGAGGTTGGAAGGGACCTCCAGAGATCATCAAGTCCAACCCGTGCCAAAGCAGGATCAGCTGGGGCAGGCTGCAGAGTAACACATCCAGACGGGTTTTGAAAGTATCCAGAGGAGACTCCACAACCTCCCTGGACAGCCTGTTCCATCACCCTCACTGTAAAGAATTGCCTTCTTGTGCTGGGGTGGAGCCTCCTGTATTCTAGTTTGTACCCGTTCTTCCTTGTCCTGTCACTGGGCACCACCAAAAGAAACTGGCATCTTCATCTTGACACCCATCCTTGAAATATTTATAGATGTTGATAAGATACCCTCTCAGCCTTCTCTTCTTAAGACTAAACACCCCCAGGTCTCTTTCTCCATAGGAGGGATGTTCAAGTCCTGCAATCATCCTCGTAGCTCTGCATTGGACTACCTCCAGCAGATCCCTGCCTCTTTTGAACTGAGCAGCTCAAAACTGGACACAGTTCACCCTTGGAATATATCCAAGGGGGAATTAAATGTCCAAAAACCCCAAAACCAAACACACAGGAAAGTGAAAGATAATATGCTCCTTAGAAAGAAGAACTCTTCCTCCAAGAATGAGTGCATGCCATATCTCAGAGATGAGTCCAGACCCAAAGAGGATCCTGAAATTTATTGTTGCTAGCTGAGGATGGACAACTGTCAGAACAAGCAAGGATTCCCTTGGAAGCATCAGGGACAGAGTTAAGGCAAGCAAAGAGAACAGACAGCAGATGACAAGGAGAGCTTAGTGTAACTAAGACCTTTCCCTGTTTTTAATCCTCTGTTCTACAGAAGATATCTCAGAGAACTGAGATAGCTCTTTGTTTGACTGGGGTTCATCAGGTGTGTCTCAGCTCTAACTGATACCATTTACAGAGCTATTTGTATGAACAGATTAATTTCTGCTTCCTGTGCAACATTGCCAAGAGTTGCACTGAGTGAGAATGCTTCTTAATCCAAAGGATATCATTTTACATGGCATAAACTGGCCATTGGGATTAGAAAGAAGTGTGAACAGGTTTATACATTGTGATCTACATGGGATTTTTTGTGTGCTCACCTGAAACATATATTGATGTGATACCAGATGAGATGGCCTATATTTCTATTGCATTACTGTACTGGGACACCATGATTCCTGACAGTCTTACCATCAGCAAAATCAATACAAGGTGTAAATTTGAGTCTGCAGTGCCCAGTGGTAATCACACTGAATTTTGTTGCTGCTGTTGATGTTCTGGCCAAAGTTACTGTTGGAATGGACCATCATGGTTATTTCTAAATCCATTTATTTTTCATGTTTATTGCCCCCAGTAGAGAGAGCCAAAGGGACTTGCAACAATTCACAAAAGTTCCTTGTTAAGTAATAATGGAATTTAAATATGACTTTTATAAGTCTGTGTATAGAATTTCTCAGGGTTGGAGAGAAAAGAGGAGAGAGACAGTTACAACAGCACTTCAGACATGGAAGCATTGTTGGTGATGAAGGAATTTCTGTACAATTCCTCTTATAGATAATTTTCCTTGCTCAATTTTATCAGAAACCATCATCAGCCAGTTTCTCTGCCAGTTATTATGTTTCTGTTTTTCCTCCTCAGGTTATTGTGGTTGCTTTGTCCTTGAGGATGAAGATTCTCCAATTGGAATAACCCTAGATGACACAAAACCTGATGGATCTTTCCCTGCAATTATGGGGTTAAGAGCTTCTAGCCCATGCTTACAGATGTGTATTGTGTTTTGTTTGAAGGAGTGGAAGGAGGAGGAGGAGAGGAAATGGCCAGGTCACATCAGTGTTGCCCACTCCCACAATCCTTATAGATGGAGGAGAGCACTTCTGACAAGCCTCTTGTGTCTCCCTAGTCCATATAAACTTTTAGGTGATGGTTCTGCTACTAGATGGCCTAGTACAGAAGAGATGTTTGGGAAGCAGTCACCAAATTCAGCCTTAGTTCCTTTTAAACATCCAGTCAATGGTTTGAGGTTTCTTTGCTGTGGAGTAGGTTTAGAAATAATTCCCTTTCTTACTTAGCTTTGTGAGCCTTTATTCAGCTTATATCAGGCCTTGTATTTAGTACCTGGGCCAAACCAAAAATGCTGTTGCCCAAGAAATCCTCATTTGCCCTCTCTCCTCACTGAGCTGAGGCAGGAAAATGAACATCACCTGGTGGTCAAGCAAGACAGCAGCTGTGAAGTGAGGAAACCAAGATTCTGGAGAAACTGCCAAGTAAAAAAGTTGTAGTTTGGATAAAAAGATGATAAAATATGTAACAGCATTGACTGGCTTTTCAAATAGGTTAAACCAGTATAAACAAACAGTCTTTACAAATGTTTCTGCTGTAATCTAAATTGACTGCTCCAAAAGGCCAATGTAAATGTCAGACAACTAATCCTTAAGTGTCTGGTAAGGAAAGGTTGCCACTTCTTCTGAACTCTACGTGTTTATGGGCATGTTCAAGGCTTAAAAAACTCCATGACCTGAGAGCAGTAAGCCTTTTCCAAAACTCATATGGCAGTCTCCTGCTTTCTCCTTGTGGATTTATGCAACTTTCTAAAAGAGTGCAGGAACATACTTCATCCCCTGGGTGTCTTCACTAAGGTCAGATGAAATGATCACCAAATCTGTGTCCTTCAAGCTGAATAAATATTAATCCCAGTTCTCACATGACTGGTCCATGAGACCGTGCAGTGCTTGTCAGAGGTGAAAGCTCTCATCACTACTAACACAAACTGAGGTGGCAGTGGTATGGCCAGCTGTCTGTGAGACTTTCAAGAAAACTCAGGGTCTCAGTCCTTTTGTATAAGATTAAAGTTTAAGAGGGTAGGTAGTGCAGGCTAATGTTCTGGACAGTGTCCTCTCTGCCCACTTTGGGTATAACTTTGCTCTCTTGAATCAGTGGGGGTGGAGAGGTCATTCTCATAGAGCAAAATGAGGCAACTTTGAAAACATACTTGCAGTCCCAAACTTTCTGATCTGGTAGCTGTCAGACAGTCCTAGGCATGCATGCACTTTCAGTTAACTGAGGCTGCTACCATGCATAGACTTTTTCACCTGTATGACCTGTAATTATTAACTGATGAGGTATGATGAAAAACTGGCAAACCATTACATACTGGTCAAGTGCTTTGCTCATATTTTCTACTCATTTCATGTCAGAACTTGTGAATCAGCTGAGTTGCTGACACTGCATGATATTTATATATCCTATTTTTCTTTTCAGTTTCATCCTTGCCAGAAAGGCTGTTAAGCTGGCCCATCTCACTAAGGAAGAGAGGTAAGAGTTCAGAAACTAAATATTTCAGAAAGAAGTCAGTCCTCTGGGATGCTCCTCCACTTAGAATAGAATAGAATAGAATAGAATAGAATAGAATAGAATAGAATAGAATAGAATAGAATAGAATAGAATAGAATAGAATAGAATAGAATTAACCAAGTTGGAAGAGACCTGAGAGATCATCAAGTCCAACCTATCATCCAACACTATCTAATCAACTAAACCATGGCACCAAGCACCCCATCCAGTCTCTTCCTAAACACCTCCAGTGATGGTGACTCCACCACCTCCCTGGGCAGCACATTCCAATGGCCAATCACTCTTTCTATGAAGAACTCCTTTCTAACATCCAGCCTAAACCTCCCCTGGCACAGCTTGAGACTGTGTCCTTTTGAATATGTCTGTGAATTTGTGTGTGGATATGCATGTATACACATGCTCAATGCAACTACCAGTACTGGATTTAGCATGGATTTAGGAGGGGCAGGTCCTGCCTGACCAACCTGATCTCCTTCTATGATCAGGTGACCCGCCTGGTGGATGTGGGGAGGCCTGTGGATGTTGTCTATCTGGACCTCAGCAAGGCCTTTGACACCGTCCCCCACAGCAAACTCCTGGCCAAGCTGGCAGCCCATGGCTTGGACAGGAGCACACTGTGTTGGGTTAGGAACTGGCTGGAGGGCCGAGCCCAGAGAGTAATGGTGAATGGCGCCACATCCAGCTGGCGGCCTGTCACTAGTGGTGTGCCCCAGGGATCAGTACTGGGCCCCATGCTCTTCAACATCTTTATTGATGATCTGGATGAGGGCATTGAGTCCATCATCAGTAAATTTGCAGATGACACCAAGCTGGGGGCAGGAGTTGATCTGCTGGAGGGCAGAGAGGCTTTGCAGAGGGACCTCGACAGGCTGGACAGATGGGCAGAGTCCAATGGCATGAGATTTAACACATCCAAGTGCCGGATTCTGCACATTGGCCACAACAACCCCAGGCAGTGCTACAGGCTGGGGTCAGAGTGGCTGGAGAGTGGCCAGGCAGAGAGGGACCTGGGGGTACTGGTTGATTGTAGGCTGAACATGAGCCTGCAGTGTGCCCAGGCAGCCAAGAAGGCCAATGGCATCCTGGCTTGCATCAGGAACAGTGTGGCCAGCAGGAGCAGGGAGGTCATTCTGCCCCTGTACACTGCACTGGTTAGGCCGCACCTTGAGTCCTGTGTCCAGTTCTGGGCCCCTCAGTTTAGGAAGGATGTTGACTTGCTGGAACGTGTCCAGAGAAGGGCAACAAAGCTGGTGAGGGGTTTGGAACACAAGCCCTATGAGGAAAGGCTGAGGGAGCTGGGGTTGCTTAGCCTGGAGAAGAGGAGACTGAGGGGTGACCTTATTGCTCTCTACAACTACCTGAAGGGAGGTTGTAGCCAGGCAGAGGTTGGCCTCTTCTCCCAGGCAGCCAGCACCAGAACAAGAGGACACAGTCTCAGGCTGCGCCAGGGCAGGTTTAGGCTGGATGTTAGGAAGAAGTTCTACACGGAGAGAGTGATTGGCCATTGGAATCGGCTGCCCATGGAGGTGGTGGAGTCACCTTCACTGGAGGTGTTCAGGAGAAGACTTGATGGGGTGCTTGGCTGTATGGTCTAGTTGTTGGGTGGGTTGGATTGTTTGATGGGTTGGACGCGATGATCTTGAAGGTCTCTTCCAACCTGGTGTATTGTATTGTATTGTATTGTACTGGAAACTGGGGCAAAAATGGAGCTTTTAGCATAGAAAAGCCCAGACATACCTAGTTCTGCATGTCCTTCACATTTACACTGGGTGATAACATTTTTAAACCTCTGTGATTACAACAGTCTGATAGGTCCATTAGCCTGTGAAATAAACAAACCACTTTCTAAATGTGATTTTTAGTACACATGCAAGTGAAAGAGTTCTGCTTAGGAGTATGAGTGGTATTCTCCAGGTCATGTTTAGCTGTCAGCTATAGGAGAACAGTAGGGATGTTGTTGTTCTATATTGCTTTTCTTCTGGTCTTACACCAGTGCACATGAGAACGGATGGGCTCTGCAGCCTAAAATAACTACAAAGATTTATTTTTTTCAGAGCTCAGTGCCAAAATCAACCTTCATTTCCCATTCCCTGTGTCCATCTTGAATGCCATATTTAGCCATCAGCATTTCAAATATGTATATTGAGAATAGAATATAATAAAATAGAACAGAATAAACCAGGTTGGAAGAGACCTTCAAGATCATCATGTCCAACCCATCATCCAACACCACCTAATCAACTAAACCATGCAACCAAGCACCCCATCAAGTCTCCTCCTGAACACCTTCAATGATGGAGACTCCACCACCTCCCCGGGCAGTCCATTCCAATGGGCAATCACTCTCCCTGTGAAGAATTTCTTCCTAACATCCAGTCTAAACCTCCCCTGGTGCAGCTTGAGACTGTGTCCTCTTGTTCTGGTGCTGGTTGCCTGGGAGAAGAGACCAACCTCTGCCTGTCTACAACCTCCCTTTAGGTAGTTGTAGAGAGCAATAAGGTCTCCCCTGAGCCTCCTCTTCTCCAGGCTAAGCAACCCCAGCTCCCTCAGCCTCTCCTCATAGGGCTTGTGCTCCAAACCCCTCACCAACTTTGTTTCCTTCCTCTGGACACATTCCAGCAAGTCAACATCTTTCCTAAACTGAGGGGCCCAGAACTGGAAATCAGACTGAAAAACAAAGCCAAACAATGTATTGCAGCAAATGTGATTTCTTTATAAGAACAGCAATAGTTAAGAGGGATTTTCCCACCTTTTTTCTTTTGTCCTGACTCTGATTTTATTTGCATGTAGGAAGAAGAAGATCTGTGAGAGTTATGCCAAGGCAATGGCAATGGAAGAAGCTTTACATGTAAGAAATGAATGCCTGTTTTTCACCTCCGCTGCAGAGTGATGTTACGTCTTTGTTTTGGAAGATGAAGCCAAAATTCCTGGTACCTAAATGTGTACCTAAAATTGCAGGTTGTGCCATACAATCTGTATTCCCAAGAGGGCAGCAGCATCTAGTACAGGAAGAAAAGAGCTGGCAATCTCATTCTTTACAAGAAAGAAAGAAGGCAGTGCATGGTTTTATTTGTCCAGTCATTTCCCCATGGGAGGCTAGTACTTCCACACAAGTGCAAAGATTTGTTTTGCCTGGATGAATGGCATTAGCCAGATGACATGGCACTCTTTAGCCTGCTCTTTTCCCTCTTCAAAGGAAATTTGGTATTTTATGTCCATTTTCTCTGCCATAGTTTCACTCTCTATTTTTTGCTAATATTTACAGCCTGTACATTATGAAGAAAAGAACTGGAGCACGGAGCAATATTCAGGGGGTTGTTACACTGCCTACTATCCACCGGGCATAATGCATTCTTATGGCAGGTAATCCAGAGAACGTTTTGCTTTCTAATTTACATTTCTTAGCTCATGTACAATGCAACAAACTAAAGAGACATGTAGCATATTGAGAGAACTCTAACCATCTTTCCGCTCCCTCGTCCCCAGCTAGCAAGGATCTTGGTACTGACTTTAGTAAAAGCTGAGTCTCTCTTATGACTTTCAAGGAAACAAAGCACAGTCGCAAAGGGACATGCTAGAGGCAGGAAACCTTTCCCTCCTAGGCTACCAATGCTCTATAATACTTCACAGGCACACATCTTGGACAGATGAAAAGTCTCCAACTGACTGTGTAGGTGAGCACCAGGTCCTGGCAAAGCCCATTGAAACACATCACAAGGGGAAGGCACAAAACCCTACATGAAAACTCACTGTCTTTTCCCACCCAGCAAAGCCTTCCATGCCTTCCCCATGCAGAACTGCTGTATTTCTAAAGGAACATGTTAGATAATACTGATTCATATACATGGTCTATCATTGAAAAGCATGTGGAAGGCACCATTCAGCATGTAATAAGAACAACCAGACAAATCTTGTTTCCACAGCCAAAGACCAAACAAACTATGTAGCACACCTCACCATCATCTCTTTAGCATGTCCATCATGGAGCTACACCATGATTCTCTGCTAGCATGCAAGTAGGAAAAAGTCCTGTGCACTGCCTCTCCTACTGTAATTTGTCTGAACAGTTGTGTAGTAATGAGTGAGACCTTGGACCTGAGGAAGATGGTGTCAGGTAAACGAGGAAAACCTAATCATGGGCTAGATGTGAGCTCTTAAGGCAAGCATATGTCCCTATGGGAAAAGGGCTTCATTATCTATGGTTGGGTTGACAGGGATACATGCAGCTTTAGGTGGCTGAAAGGCTGGCTTACATGTGTTTGCCTCATAGGGTGAACAACTCACTGAATGCTGAACCTTTCAGCTGTGGTCCCCCTTTGGTAGGACTTGCAGCCAGGCAAGTCCAGCCTCCAGAGAAAACCCAGTGTTAGTGACCCATCACTGCAAAAACATCATTCACATCCTATTGTAATGACAGGATAACAATGGTGCTCCCATCCAGAAGACATAAATCTGTCAGCTGCACTGCATTTCTAGAGGCTGTTAGGATTATCCCTTATCCCCACACTAAAATAAGACTCACATTACTTTGCACGGAAATTGGGAACACTGATTTATGCCTTACATTTCCACTCTCTCAGATCTTGTTTTGTGTTCAGTAGCAAGTAAGTGGTCCTGAAGGGACAGCTCATTGCACCATGCTCTACAGCAGTTCTGAAGAACTGAAGTTAAGTGCTCCATCAAAGCCCATAAGTAGATTTTAGAAGGATCATCACCTTTCTCTTACTTGACATCTGACATTCTCCATTTGTTTTGAAGGATCATTCGCCAGCCCGTTGACAGAATCTACTTTGCTGGCACGGAGACAGCTACCCAATGGAGTGGATACATGGAGGGGGCTGTACAGGCAGGAGAGAGAGCAGCCAGAGAGGTAGAGACCATTGGTTTGTTTTCAACATCTCTATTAAAAAGGTTGAAAAGGATTAAGTACAGCTTGGAGGGTCTGATTTCATGCATCACACCCTGTAATTCTGCAGACACTCCTGGAACTGATAGGGAAGAAAAGGGTATGAACCAAAGCCTTTTTAAAATTTATTCTAAACTTTACTTCCTTTTTTACTGAATAAAGTGAAGCCAAAAATCTTACCCAAATCAGAACTTCATGCAACGTGATGCTGCACTGGAGACTTCAAATGAAGCTCATGCCATACACCTCATGTCTAGAGGGAAAACCTTCCAACCTGATGCTGCCCTTAGATATACTACCACAGTTTCTAACCAATTAATCACTGTATGTTTTAAAAACAATTTCAGTCATTACAAATGCTCACAGCTGTTTCCCGTGCAGCAATCTGGAAATCTGAGTATTGTTCTCATTTTTGATCTATCCCTTCTGCTTCTCCCTGTACGAGAGAGTACCCTTAGCTCAGCTTTATGAATTTGTAACAGGCAGTTCTGATAACATCTAAATCTCCTCGGAGTGACATGCACTGGGCTGTGTTCCCAGTCCCAGTGAAATCCCTTTACAGTAGTCTGGAGGGAGTGGAACAAAAAAGAACATTAAAGGGTGTACTTTACAATGAAAACTGCTGTATGGCAGAGCCACAGCACTGTTATTTAAGGGAAAATCAGCCTTTTCCTTCCATTTGACAGAATGCCACATTCACCTTATAATCCTCATTACCTGTGCTGTTTCAGGTCATCTAATTTCTTCTCTTTTTTTCTCCATGCCTTTGAGCAGGAGTTACAAAGACAGCTGTCTCCTTCTGGAGACCTTCATTTGCCCCTGAGAACTGCCATGGTTGTTACAATCAGCTTATCCTCAAGAAGAATCCTCAATGAGCTTTATACTGCCTGAATAGCCAGAAGATAACTTCCTAATTACATGTTTTGAAAGCCCCAGAGTTGTATCTCTCTTCTTTCTAGAGTGTGATCCAAGAAGCATCGCTCCTAACAGGCTTCACGTCCCCAGTGTGTGGCAGTAACTTCACCTTGCTATTTTCCACACTGTCATGTGAAAAAGTTTTTTTTTTTTTTCTTAGACTCAGACAAAAAAATCTAAATCAATTGAAGTTCATGTGGTTTTCTAAGTGAAGTCCTGCCTTTTACTAATAACTCTGTGAAACTGTCCTTTTATCCTGGTTAGGCACATGACCATTTGATGGCCAGCTATGATACACAAACTCCTAAAACTGCCTCCTCCTTTTCTCTTTGCTGATAGAAACAGGGAAATCACTACACATTTTCTGGTCTAAGGCACTTTCAGCTAGTCATAGTTATCTCCTTTATCCATGTCACCTTGCTCTCACCTGCTCTGCTTTTCCAAAACTGAAAGTAGTGTGTAGGGTTTAATTTTTTTTTCTCACGTGGCACAAGTAAATATTTCTTCCAGGTACTGCACCGTATGGGGAAGATCTCAGAGACTGAAATTTGGATGCCAGAGCCAGAGTCAAAGGTAAGCCAGACTTTGTCCTTGTCACCTGGTCAGACACGTACCCCTCGGTCAGGCTACAATCCCTGTTTTGGCAATTCCTATAGAGCCTGTTCCCTGGCAAAGTTTTGCTTACCTCACATGCTGATGGTATTCATTATTTTTTAATCACCTGAGGAATACTGCTGCCTCTGTTGTGGTGGGTTGAAATCCCCCTCAACAGAAAATTTGCCAGGCCAGCTCAGTTGAAAGCAAATGAAGCTATATTTACAAGCAAGCTACAAAATATACAATATTTTTATATATTTATAATTTATAAACAGCACAAGAACCCCCCTGGACAAAACCAGCTTCCTCCTCCCTGCTCCCTTCCCTCCCCCTGTACACAGGACAAGAGAAAGAGAAATAGCAGAGTCACTTGTTGGTGCTTAGCCACAACAAACAAATGCAGTCAAGGTCAGCAAGCCAGCAGAAGCAGCAGCTAATGTCTGCCAGAGCAAAGGAAGCTGAAAAGAGAGAAAGTTAGTTTATACAACTAACCTTATGTTAGATATCAGGGCAATGGATTATTTAGACCTTATTGTTATTTTCCTTTTTACATCCAGTGGTAACTTATTTACATTCTACTACTTTTCTGCTCAGGATCTGTGGAATGTTTTCCAGGCACAGCCTGAAACTACCACACTCTGTCTGTGGGGTGGATGGCAAGAGCCAGAGACAAATATCTCAGAGCCTGGGGGACTACAATATTTAGGAGATCAGCCTAGTTCTGCCCAATCCCATGGTTTTAAGCCAAATATAACTTCCTTCCAGTCACAAGTAACTCTACCTCCACTGTTCTATGGCTGTTCAGGATGACAAAAATACAAGTTTCACACCCCTACTCTCCTTCCCACCCCCTGTCTGGTCCTTGGGAAACCCTGTGATCTCCTCAGCCAAGTGAGGGATGTTTGTCAATCCCACAGTGGCACTCTCCCCACTCACATGGTGACAGAGACCTTGAGTAGTACCATCTCCTTTTTCTCCCCAGGATGTTCCAGCCAAACCATTCCCAACCACCTTCTGGGAAAGGAACCTGCCATCTGTGCCAGGGCTGCTGTGCCTGCTTAGCTGTACCATGTGTGTCACCTCTGTGGCTGCCGTGGGGCTGTTTGCTTATAAAAAGGGACTACTAATTCGGAACTAAGTGGAGACCACATGTCCAGTTGAAGCTGAATCTTCTTCACTTTTACCAGAGGAGTGTTACTTTTGGACAGAAATATGGACATCTGGAAAGGGCAAAAGCTGTTCTTGTGATTTTTCTTCTTAGTACCACAATTAATTCATCAAATCACCTGCAGATCCTACCAGCTAAAGATAAATAAATCAACTGTGGGGGCATTTTTTCCAATTTGCCTTTTCCTTGTCCATTTGTTTTGATTGGACCTGATGATACCAATGGTATATTCCTATGACAGCCAAGGCAAAATGCAAATCACACCTTTTCCAAAAGGCAAAGAGGTCTTGGAGAATTCGTTTGTTTCAACTTGCCACTTTATTTTTGTACCGCACGAGAGAATAAATGCCCTTCTGTATTCACCTCAGTTAGCAGCTCAGACTATCTGAAGTTATTCCCACAGCATCCCCACTGCACAGAAAAGATTAGCATGCCAATCAGACGTGGAATTGCCAAATTAATTTCCAAATGCATTTGATTAATTATTAATCACCACGACGTGAAACTTGACTGTGAGCTGGATGAAAAGAGCTAATTAGCATGAAGCAGCTCAGTAAATGGTGAGAGAGGAAGTGTGAGTGGACTTTATTCTGCCCGCTGCCGAGCAAGCATCTGCGCTTTTCTGTGCTGCAGAGTGCCTGTGTCAGTGTGGCACGGCCATGCCATGGTGCCGTAGTTTCAGGGAGCAGACAGATGCTCTTTACCCCTCCCCAAAGGAGTAAAAGCAAATGCTCCCCACAGGACTGGAAGGAATCAGAAATTTAAATGGGAGCACTATTCACAACTGTATACAACAGTACAAAAAACATGCAAAAATACCCAACAGTTCATAGTCAGCCTCAGCCCAGCTCTCCAGCCTGGGCTTCTCCAAAACCTGACTAGGGCATCACCTTCCAAAACCTCCCCTGCAACCAGGCCTCAAAGCCCCCACTCCCCATACCTCCCTACCCAGGCCTGAATGGCACAGTAAAAATTAGCTCTGCTAAGGCCAAAGCCAGGCTGCAAATCTCCCCCCATGAGAGATAAGGTTCAGCTGGGAGAAGAGAGAGAGAGAGGGAGAAACTGACTATGCAGCCAGTTTTTATAGAGAAGGTAGATGCAGGCTGATGGGAATAAAATAACAAAAGTTTACACTTTCCAGTCCACCTCCTTGTACCTCTCTGGTACTTGGAGGTCTTTCAACTCCATGGTAAAGACATCCAAGTTCTTAAACCCATAATACATGGCTCTCGGTTACTCCACAGCCCAAGAACATCTGATCCAGCCCTGCCACTTGCTGTTAAAGTGAAGTAAAATCATTTTGCAAAGTTAAAGCCCCTCTGGCCTGCAGCAGGTGCTGGCTGTTATTTTCTGAAGGGCAGCAACTTCCTGGCTCCCTGTCAATTTGCTGCCCCTTGTTTTGCTCATAATCCGCACCGCCTTCCTCCAAAAAGGAGAAGTACATTTGGGGCTTGAATTACTGCCTTGTAAATTACAGTAATTGGATGCATCTGCCTGTTCCACTCTTACTATGTACATGACATACTTAAAATAATCACTTTAATGTTTAACTGACAATGTACTGTCATTATGCAGTCCTCTTTCTTTGCCACGAAATGTGACAATTGTATGTATCCATGAACTCAGCTGTCTTTCAACGTGGGTGAAATGTGCCTTGCAATAATTCTGAAACCTTAATAAGAGGAGCTCTTCTATAAACTTTTCTTCAGATTTTCTCTTGTGTCATTTTTGGGGGTGAATTTATGGAAGATGATGTTTGTCTACTGTGTTAAATCACTCGGTTTATCGCATGCAGCAGCCACCAAAATGGTGTTCTCCTCAATATGATCCCAAAGGATACGCCAACAGAAACACCTACCCACCCAAGATGACATCACTTCTGGTCTCTGCTTCAACATTCTCTCACTTCTTTGTATCAAAACCTTGTAGACACTCTTAAGTGCAGACCAACCTCAGCCTAAGTGCTGGTGGGCTCCAAACCAGAAGCCATTTCCAAAGGAAAGGGAATACCTGAGGTAGCCCTTTGTCATGAGATGTGAGGAAGGTGCTCATTCTCCCAGTGTGAAGCACCACACAGAAAAGGTTGCACCAACAGGACAAGTCTCTTAAGCTACTTTGTTCATTGTTCACAGCCATTCTGTGTGAGGATCAGCCATCCAGTACAGGCTTCTCTGGGGTAAAAAGACCTGAACAGATTATTTATAAGATGAATATCTACATTTTCAGCTACAGCTTGCCCATCTACCTTGAACTTACAGAGGCACTTCAAATTACTCTCACTGTGAAGGAGAGACCAAGACTCAGTAGGAAGCAGCAATATTGATTTTGAACATACTAAACTTTAGTATTAAATGTTTAAAGGTTTTTTTGACAGGCCATTTGATAGGTTGGCTTAGCATCTGCCTTAGAAAAATATTAAGGGGGGAAAGTGACTAATGTGAATTGCTGCTTGACTCAAGGGCTTCCTGCTGACTGCTGTTCTCCCCAGCTTCAGCCATTACAGAGAAGGGATTGCTGTGTAGTAGTAGGACTGCCTGGTGCATGCAGCCTGGCACAGCTGTAGTTGCTACCTAAGGTCTTGTTACCATTTGAGTTTCCAGGGCAGAAACTCAACAGGACAGAAAGTAGGTTATCCCTCTCTTCCCCCTCCCACTCCCCCCATAGGGAAAAGGTAGGCACGGGAAGTAAAAGGGTAAACGAAAGACCTGAACAGAAATCAAGAAAGTAATTTTTACAAAAAAATAAAAGGTATTTAGAGAAGGGGAAGGTCCAGAGGTATTAGGGAAAGGGATATATATACAGGTATACACAGAACCAGGTGGGATGGCAGTGGATTCCCTGGGACGCAGGCCCCCACACAAGGTAGCAGGCCTGGACCTTACCTGGCAGGTAAGTCCAACTGCGTGGTCACCAACTGCAGCAAGCAGTTGCTGGAGCAGCAGTTGCTGGAGCAACTGCAGCAAGCTCCAACAGGCAAGGAGGAAAAGGCAAGACAAAGTGAGGCTGGAAATTGCTCCCCCGTTATATAGAGGGTAGGCGGGAAATGGGAGGGAGTAAACATGACCTGGGGCCCACCTTAGAGTCCAACCAGTGGTTCAGGTTTCCATCTGCCCCCCCGCAGGCCTCAAAGCACAACAGGTCTATGAGCTCTCAAGCTCTCCCCAGGGAAGACAAAGCACAGGCTTGCTTCTGACAAGCATTTGGTGGTTCTGCAAAATAGTTCTACACAGTTGCACACTCTACCAGGGGGATCTTTCCACCACCTAAAGACACTGTCCATACCTGTTAAAAAATATTCATCTGTATGTTGTTCAGCTTGGAGAAGAGGAGACTGAGGGGTGACCTCATTAATGATACCTAAAGGGTGAGTGCTAAGAGGATGGAGCCAGGCTCTTCTCAGTGATGCCCAATGACAGGACAAAGGGCAAGGGGTGGAAGTTGAGGCATAGGAAGTTCCATGGAAACAGGAGGAAGAATTATTTCACTGTGAGGGTGACAAAACACTGGAACAGGCTGCCCAGGGGGCTGTGGATTCTCCCTCTCTGGAGATATTCAAGACCTGCCTGGATGAGTTCCTGTGTGATCTGGTATAGGTGATCCTGCTCTGGCAGGGGGCTTGGCCCAGATATCTCTCAAGGTCCTTTCCAACTCCTAACATTCTGTGATTCTGTGATATGTGTATTTGTGGCAATTAGAGCCATTTGTTTTTATGCCAACTTTAAACTTGATATCTGAATTTCATAGCTTTTGTGTGCACTTGCAAAAGGGAGCCCAAATCTGGAGTATGCCCATAAGCCAACACTGTCCAGCTTCATTTTTCACCTTATCCACACATTTCTATTGCAAGTCATTTCAGTTTTGAAGTGCAAGTTTGATTCAGCTGAACTAGCCTGAAACAGGGCCAGGTACAATGTTCCCCCTTTGCAGGGGAAAGAAAGCACGTCTCACTGCAGTGGGAGTGGTAAGCAGCAAGTGAAATGAAAGAGGTTGATTAAAATTGGCATTTCTGAAACCCCTGCAGCTCCCAGGCACCAGACTGCTGCAGAGCAAGGGCAGCGTTTGTCAGAGATTATAGACCAGTTTCCATCCTGCTTTAATGCCCTTCCTGACAATCAGAACAATTGCCCTGTTTAAACATTAAACATTTAGCTTAAATATTAAACAGTCAGGCGTCCTTCTTAAACCAGTTTTGAAACAAAATGGGACTGGGTTTATCACCACGGACAGGTCTCCAAACAAGCTGCTCCTGGTATTAAAACCATGGGACTGAAGCACGGTGGAAACAACTTTTTTTCACTGGGCTACTCACTCAGGCCATGGAGTGAGAAAACCTGTGGTAACCTTCACAGATTCACAGGTTGCATCAGGTTGGAAGGGAACCTCAAAGGTCATCTTGTCCATACCCCCTGCCATGAACAAGGTCACCTCCAACTAGGATGGGCTGCCAGGGCAGCCTCCAAGTCTGATCTGGTCTTCAGGGACGGAGACTCAACCACATCCCTTGGCAACACATTCCAGTATTTTACCACTCTCATTGTAAAAAACTTCTTCCTTATGTCCAACCTAAATCTACCCTGTTTCAAACCATTGCCCCTTGTCCCATTGCTACAAGCCCTTCTAAACAGTCCTTCCCCAGCCTTCCTGTGCATCCCCTTCAGATATTGAAATGTACCTGTAAGGCCTCACCAGAGCCTTTTCTCTAGGCTGAACAGCCCCAATTCTTTCAGGCTGTCTTCTTAGGAGAGGTACTCCAGCCCTATGACCATCTTTGTAGCCCTCTTCTGGACCTGCTCCAGCAGGTAACTGTATCTCTTGTGCTGGGAGCCCCAGAGCCTGACACAGCTGGACACCTTCCCTAACCAGGGATACTCAGTGTCCTCATTGTTGAAGGAAGAGACATGGACTCCCTTGGCAGACATGGCTGTCCTCTCAGAGTGAGGGGTGAGATGAGAGACACCAAGGTCCACACTAAGTCCATCAGTACCAGGTTTGGAACTGAACTGCATTGACATGCCTGGGAAATGGGCAAGACTCAAGTGAAAATTATGCTACTTATTGCTTGGAAATAAAAAGCGGAGCAAGAACTGGCAGAAGGAGCAGCAGGGAGGAAGGAGGAAACAAACAAAACCAAGCAAACAAAACAACAACAACAAACCCCCACCTATTCCTCCGTACTAGCAGTGAAACAAGGAGCACCAAGGAGCAAATAGATGAGGCAGTCTGAAATAAGCGAGCAGAGCTGATGCATGTGAGACTCTGCCTCTTTTCAATTAAAATGCTGGGTTTACTTACAGGTACCACAGCAGTTGTGCCCAAGCCCGTTACAGCGTGTCACATAATTAGCCTTTCAACATCTTTGAGAGCCATGGAAATCAGCACTGGAGATGGAAAAAACACTCCTGTGAGACTTCCATGCATCCCACCCCCTTTCTGTCCCTCTCTTCTCAGCGGCAGCTCCTGCCTGTGCAGGGCAGTGTGGCTGCCCTCTTCCTCTCTGCCATCAAGCAGCCTTACTGAGATGAGGACCTGAAAGTGACAGGCTGCTGGTCCACCAGGAGATGCACAAGCAAGAGGTGTGGGAGTAGAGTTGCTGGATGTTTTTTTGCACCATTATCCCAGTGAAGCTTTCCTTCCCATATCATCTGGCTATCACACAACCTCCAAAATGCCCAGCGTGGGTGCTGACAACCCAAACCCTTCCTCTGGTTGGAAATGTGAGAGGTCTGTGAAGAGGATACCACCACTAGGATGAAGCACTGGGTTGCAGGGGCTGCATGCTTTGGTGCAGTGGACATGAATGTCCTTCAGGTCAGGCAGTGTTGTTTCAGCCTTACTCCTCACATGGGACAAGGCAGAGGGAGATCTAACCAGATTCACCTGGCAAGCAAGTGGGTACCGCCTGCATCTGATCTCTTTATACTTGTTCACCAACAGTATGTCCCAATCCATGTTCAATCCAGCTCCCACTTTCAGGCTCAATCTCTTTTCCCAGGGTCAAACACACCCTTAACCACCAGCACAAAATAGCATTATGTATTTGAACATACATTATCATCCAGGGACATGTGTCAATGCTGCACAGTCTGACAGGCTGTAATAGGAAGGTTTCACAGAATCACCAAGGTTGGAAGAGACCTCAAGGATCATCAAGTCCAACCTGTCACCACAGACCTCATGACTAAACCATGGCACCAAGTGCCACGTCCAATCCCCTCTTGAACACCTCCAGGGATGGTAACTGCACCGCCTCCCTGGGCAGCACATTCCACTGGCTAATGACTTTCTCAGTGAAGAACTTTCTCCTCACCACGAGCCTAAACTTCCCCTGGCACAGCTTGAGACTGTGTCCCCTTGTTCTGGTGCTGGTTGCTTGAGAGAAGAGACCAACCCCCTCCTGGCTACAACAACCCTTCAGGCAGTTGTAGACAGCAATAAGGTCTCCCCTGAGCCTCCTCTTCTCCAGGCTAAACAATCTCAGAACCCTCAGCCTCTCCTTGTAGGGCTTGTGCTTAAGGCCACTCACCAGCCTCATTACCCTGTCTCAATGTCCTGAGGAGCCCAGAACTGGACACAGTACTCAAGGTGTGGCCTTGTTTTCCATCTGTAATTCCTATGTTGACCATGTTCTGCTGCCTGACAGCAAGGGCTTTCTCCAGCCAGAAACTACTCCAGGAAGAAGCTGGGGACTAGTCTTATGTTCTTTGCACAGAGTTCACCTTCCAGTCCCAGACAGTGGCATAAAAAAAAAAAAAAAAGGCTCCTCCTACGTGGGAATGTGAATTCAGTTGGTGGTGTTCTTTTCCTTTTGGTCTGTTGCTCTTTGGAGCAGTTGGAAACAAGAAATTTTGCATTGTAAATGTTGACTGCAACAATTACTTTACACACACACACAGAGAAAGCAAATTTCACCTTGGTTTAATCTGGTAGGGAAAATTAAATGTGCTCTTTGTTAGTGAACTGTAACTTTTCCTACTCAGCTCCTGCACTTGGCAATCAATGTTTCAGGCTCCAGTTGCAGTTCCTGTTCTGCTCTTTATTTGCAGTGCTTGGCTTCCCAGTTTCTCTTGCCTGTTTCTTGCTCTCCTTGTTGTTGTTTGTGTTTGGTTGGGGTTTTTGTTTGCTTTTTGTTTTCCTCACGTTATCTAGCACAGACAAAATAACTCATCACATGGAAGCAGCAGAGAATAAAAGTTTCTCAAGCAAGAGCACAGTACATATGAAAGGAAAGGGAAGCTTAGCACAGTGATGCTGGCAGCTTGCTGGGTGCCAGAGGAAATCAGAGGTGCCTTAAAGCTGCCCTTTGCCTATTCCAGGGGTCCCAGGAGATATGATGTGCTACACCCCATAACCATGAACGCATCACACAGGGGGTTGTTTCAACTGCCTATGAACTTACCAAGCACAGAAAATATTAAAAAACCATCATTTGCCATCTCTATCTTATCACTGTTACACTTCCTCTATGAAATCCAGCTGTGAGCTCCACTGCCACAAGACTGCTCCCACTCAAGGCAAGGTTGAAAACAAAACAAAGAACATAATTATTTCTTGAGTACCTCTTCATTTGGACTTTCATGGCCAGGTCATTCACTTGAAAACTCCTTGGATGATAGCCTGACCACCATCATAAAATCACAGCATGATAAAATGGGTGGGTTGGAAGGAACCCAAAAGGTCATCTAGTTCCAATCCTGATACCATGGATAGGGAGGGACACCTTCCACTAGTCCAGGTTGCTCAAAGTCCCATCCAGCCTGGCCTTGAACACTTCCAGGGACGGGGCATCCAGAACCTCTCTGGGCAACCTATTCCAGAGTCTCTCCACCCTCACCACGAAGAATTTCTTCCTTTTATCTAACCTAAATCTACCTCTTTCAGTTTAAAACCATCACCCTTTGTCCTATCACTATACTTCCTGATAATGAGTTTTGATTTCCATCAAAACGTTGGTTCAATCCAGGATGTCTGGCTGAGTTAAAAAAATAATAAAAGCAGAGCTTAAAAAAAGTCAGAGCCTAGCATCTGGAGAGGGGACAGCTCATCTGGAGAAGGGACAGCTGTTGGCAGACACCAGCTGCAGCCAGCTGTGCTGGAGCATGGCCCGCACCGCAGCCGGGCGCGGCGGGGCTCAGGGCTGCCATCTTCTGGCTACAGCGCAGCAGCAACTTACCACCTCGCAAACAAAAGTGTTGTAGGAGCAACCTTGCACTTTCATTTGCCAAAAGATCTCAGTGGGTTTTTCTGCACTGGGGCTTACCTCCCGTCGGGTACCCAAAATATCAAACTCTGGAATGGAAGCACACTAAAGCAAAGACCCAGATTAAAGTCTCAGTTCTTACTCATGTCCAAGCTCCCATAAGGACACATTGGAGGAGGCAGAGAAAGGCAGGCTCCATCCCTGCTTCCCGGCCCTAGGCAGTATGTGGCAGAAGTCAGGGCAATGGAATGGCTGCTGCACACCACCACTCTGCAACCTCCCTGCCAACACTGCAAGACCTCCTCTGAAGGGCAGCTTGAGTCTTTTCTGATGCTTGGCAGCAGATAGGAGCTGGATGAAAAGTGTGAGCACAGATCCTAATTGCACCTGAACTCTCCCCTCCTCCAAGAAGGGTGTTTCTCTTGACAGAATATAGGTGTCAGCTTAAATATGCAACCTCTGAAAAAGCATCCTGGCCACACTCCAGCTCATAAACAAATTATGGGGGAATATCATAGTTTCTAATTCAGTTTAATATTCTTGTTCCACTTCAGGCTGAATTGGCAAGTGGAAGCTGGAGTAACATCTCCCGTTAATTGTGATTAAGTGCAAGCATGCAGGTCAATTGTTTAAGATAACAACTGCACAGTCTGATGGGACATCTCAGACCTGGAACAGAAGTTTCCACATCTGAAATTATAATGTAATTTCTGCTAAAGGCAACACTGCTGTACAAAGTGTTTTCTTAGAACTTGGAGCACATGCAAATTGGGAGTGAACAGCCTGAGAGCTGACAAGGATGCCTCAATGCATTATTAATATGCTTTCTTTACTCCTCCTCCCATTAATATGCTTCCTTCCCATCCAAGCATCAGAGCATATTCGAGTGCATCATCAAGCAACATTAGGTGGCTGTGTGGGAGCAAACCGAGCCATTTGACAAACCCCATCAGCCACAGGCTGGTGTTTCTGCTGGGTACTGCTTCCTCAAGCATATCTTCAACAGATTTGTCCACAGGGAAACAGCACTTCACAAGACCCCTCCAAAGTTACTACTGACAATGACATTATGCCCTTGGGCAGGTGAGGCTGGTCTGTACTTCACAGGGTCACAGGATGTTAGGGGTTGGAAGGGACCTCCAAAGATCAAGTCCAAACCCCCTGCCAGGACAGGACCACAGAATCTATCACAGGTCGCACAGGAACACATCCAGATGGACCTTGAAAATCTCCAGAGAAGGAGACTCCACAATCCCTCTGAGGAGACTGTGACTCTAACCGTGAAGAAGTTCCTCCTCCTGGAGGAACTTGTCCTATCACACCCTTTCTGCTGTAGGTCAGATGACTGGATGGCTTAGATTTGGATGAGGTGTTTTTCCCTTCTCAAAGTTGCAGGGATGGGAAAAGGAGTCTACAGAGTCTGTAGGTGCCAGAGTAAATGAAGCTGGATATTGATTATTTTCATAGAATCACAGAATCAATAAGGTTGGAAAAAGACCTCAGAGATCATCAAGTCCAACCTATTACCCAACACCTCATGACCAACTAAATCATGGCTTCAAGTGCCACATCCAATCCTTTTTTGAACACCTCCAGGAATGGTGACTCTACCACCTCCCTGGGCAGCACATTCCAATGACCAATTACTCTTTCTGTTGTGGTGAAGGCACCATACGCCCAGAATTATGACCCAGATATTGAAACTTGTTCCAGCATGTGTGGACACATCCCCCTCCTTTCCGGAGAGAAACAAAGGCCAAGGCATTAGCCAGGCGGAACAAACAACTGCATGCACCTTTCACACAGGATGCTCATGCTACTGCCAAGTATGGGCATAATTCTAGCTTCACATTTTCTATAGGCTGAAGCTGGTTGTTTACAAGAGTGCCCATTGGCCAAATCCAACTTTGAGAAACTTATAAGTATTACCCCAACTTGCAAACAAGTTGCCCTCTTTCTCATCGCCCTCTCTCTCGTTGCTCGAGCTACCAAACTCTTTGCTTTTGTGCTTTCAGGTAGTTGTAGAGAGCAATAAGGTCTCCCTGAGCCTCCTCTTCTCCAGGTTAAGCAATCCCAGCTCCCTCAGCCTCTCCTCATAAGGCTTGGGCTCCAGACCTCTCATCAGCCTTGTTGCCCTTCTCTGGACATGTTCAAGTATCTCAATATCCTTCTTAAATTGAGGGGCCCAGAACTGGACACAGTACTCAAGGTTCGTAAGGTTTGTTCCATTGAGAAGTGATTACAAGATTTACTACTAACAGAAAATTCCCTATGCACATAGAAAAAAGAGCCCCAGGTGAAAGGTAACAACCCTTTATATCCAAATTAGAAAAGTTAACTCTCACATTCTGTCAAAACAAAGAATGAGATTGTCTTTGACCCTAAATAGATGTAAAAACTCAAACAACACTGTTGCATCTTTCAGTAAGGTCAGCAAGAATGGAAAACTGGGACTAAGCCAACACAGCACTGGGTAAAGACTCAGCAAACAACAAAATTAATTTTTGATCTCTTTATAGCCTAACTTCAGAACAGCTGATTGCTATGACTGTACCAATCATGCAAACTAAAATAAACCCACAAACCCTTCTACTCAGGTATATCTTTCTTGCAGCTTAACTTGGCACTCAACTGCTAGCTGAAGGCTTTTCTAGCAAACCCTGCCAGTATTCTGACTAGAGTATCACACCTTCCTTTTCCCTTCCAATGACCAACAAAATCACTGCCTAGGCTGTCTGCATAAAGGGCAGCTATGGATTAACAAATTACATGTGCAGACACCTATTAATATGCAATGTATTAACTTGCATGACATTAGATTCCCAGGACCTACATTATCCTTGTTTGTATTTCTCTAAAGTGAAACACTCCAAGGAAGCATTTAAGCAGCTAATTGCCATCAGCAGTTGGTGGGAGGTGGAAGGTGCCTGGTTTGGTATCCAAATGCATCTGTATTGGCTGTGCAGGACTGGTGTAGGACAGATGGCTACCACCTTTTATAGTAGCCGCCTTTATGGTAGCAGCAGATGGAGGATGGTCAAGGTGCCCTCAGGTGTCTGAAAGGCACATGGCAATTATGTTTTGGTTCCTGAATTGCTTTTAGGTGGGCAAATACTATGTGCTCTTTGAAAACATCTAACCTGGCTTATTGATGCCTTTGCAGAATAAGTGAAACAGATGCATAGATATGAACTAATCCCATGTATTTGAAGCATGTAACTGAGACCCTGAAGTTAGAAACCCCATCAATTTAGGTATTTTACTACACAGAGAGCAAGAGAGGAGGACCAGTCAATAGTACTCCTCCAGTCCTGCATGGGCTGAATCACAAGGCTGTGTCCTGGCAGCTCTGTTGACAGAAGCAACTCAAAGGAGGTGGCAAAAACTTGGGCCCTACTGCACTGGTCTGAATAGAAATCCTCACCTTGTTTCCAGTAGATACCAAACTGTATCTTCTTCCTGTACGATCTGAGGCCAGTTTTGCCTTTTGTTCTTGGCTGCTTTTCTTTTGAGGCAACTCTGCAGGCCCAAGGGGAATTTATCCAGCTTTTAATCCAGAAGGCAAGCCTCATTAGCCCCTCAAACATTTCAGAGTTTGTTTCTGATGAGCAGATTTGTACAAGCATACAAGGTGAGAGGAAAAGATGATCCTCAGTTTTTATACTAGGAAGTCAATTTTGCAAGATTTAACCAAATCATTTGCAAACACATCCTACCCTCTCTTAAACAGCAAGCGGGATTTTGAATTGGTTTCTCGGGAAATCACATTATTACCTTCTAAGGATGTTCTACAAAATGCATTTCGCCTGTATTAATCTGTCCAAATTAATTTTCAGTATGCTGGACTGCTGGAAATAATGAAGTGCTCCCTGGCTGACATAACTGCTTTGACATGCACACTGAAAGAATTGCAAATAAATACATGCACACATTAGCATTTCAGTACCTTCTCTGGAATGCCACAAGATATGTCTGAACAAAGGGTTAAAGATGTAGTTCAAATCTGACCCAGGGCAGCAACACTGAAGACTCAAAACTATTTAGGAGCTGCTTTGAGGGCCTGTGAAATGAGGTGTTGGCTCTGATATGTTTCTTAGGGGACTGATGCTTTACAAAGCATGCAAAGGATTAGCTGAGGATATTTACTTTCATGGTATTTGTACTCCTTTATAACTTGTAAGTAATACTGAAAGCTAAGCCCTTACAAAGAGTACTGCATGCTTTTGACATGTTTTTCCACACTTTTTTAGTACTCAAGAGGCTGTGGTTTTGTTAAACACAGGTCGCTTCCCAAAGACAAATTTATTTCTTCAGTGACTTCTCTAGCACTAACCTTGGGCTGCTGGATTAAATAAACCCACTGCTGTTTGTCTCTTTTTATTCCAGGTTTTTTTATGTTTACACCATACAGTATTTGGTACAAGTTTTGTTTCTTCCCCTATTCGCCAAGAGCTGCACACCATTTGCCCTTGACTCTTACGAGCACCTATAAAGCACAAGCACCTGCCCATATATGTTCTTGTAAGCAAGGTGCTGTGAGAGAGGCATGTTCATGATGGGGATACTCCAAAGTCCAGCAATAAAAACTAGTACTTCAGTATAAGACAGTTGACCATCCACACATTTGCAAGAACTGTTACCAAGTATGGTTGGATTTTTTCGATGCTTGCTTTTGAAGGTGGGGTTGTTTGGCTTTTTTTATTCTCTCCTTGGGAGAGCTTTCTTTGAGAAAAGACAAAGATACCTCACTGGCAAAACACTGTGTTACCAAGCAATACCATCCCAACCAAGTCTAAAAGGGCTTCCACGAAAGAAAAGCTTCATGCAGTAAGTGTGACATGACGATATTTATTGATTCTAATTAAGGTTAAAAAGTTCACATCTGTCAGATAAAGATACCTGCAGAGCCTATTGAAAAAACAAACTTAAGAAGGATACCAAGGAGACAGTTACCACAGAGGCACTTGAGAAAATGCTACAGTTATGAAAGGCACAAGATCATCACACACAGAAAAAAAAAAAAAAAAATATATATATATACACACATATATTCCTGCAAAGTGAAGTCACTCTTTTCCAAAACACAAAGGCAGGCATCACTGAACACTGACCTGTATATGACCACAGGAGACATGCTATAAGCGGCAGTCTATGACAACGCCTAAACGATTTGTCTGGAGATACTTTGAAAAGCAAGACTGCTTTGGTCATCTCTTTTATTCTTTCTGTTGAAGAGCAGATTGTAAGATCAAGGTGATCTTAAGATAGGGAAAACGGGAGAGGGAACCTTAGTCTATTTAAACACAGGTCAGGTTTATTTGTAATCTGTGATTTACATGGGTTTGCCTTTTCACAGAATCACAGAAGGTCAGGGGCTGGAAGAGACCTCAAAAGATCATCCAGTCCAGGATCATCTATATCAGATCACACAGGAATGCATCCAGGTGGGTTTTGAGTATCTCCTGAGCAAGAGACTCCACAAACCCCCTGGGCAGCCTGTTCCAGTGTTCCATCACCGTCAACAGTGAAAAATTTTTTCCTCCTGTTTCCATGGAGCTTCCTATGCCTCAACTTACACCCATTGCCCCTTGTCCTGTCATTGGTCATCACTGAGAAGAGCCTGAGAGCAGTGGCAGATCTGCTGTCATTTAATCCTGCCTCTCTCTTGCATACAAGTAATCTTGGAAGTCATACAATCCCTTCTTCCTCAAAAATATTTGTCTTTCACATCTAAAAAAATAAATTAAACAATTAAAGAAAAATCCTACCATTTCTGGGCTTCTGTAAAGTCTTCCTCAGTGAAACAGTAGTTGCACTAAAGACATGGGAAGATATTTTAATAGGTCTCCTCTAGGCCTTGGGTTCCAGTGATGACCAATGCTCAGACATATACTTAATTGTGATTAATGTCTTTGTTGTATTGACAGCAGGTGTACCATTTGGAATCAAGATATGCATGGAGATAAAAAAAACCACTAGTTCAAGGCAAGACAAGAGGCTGCCTCAAATTGCTCATTTCCTTGTTATTGTCAAATAGTTTATAAAATTAGCTTTCAAATACTTTCATTAACACACATTTTCATGCCATGAGCCAATATCCTTTGCCATGCACAGCTGCTATAAAAGCAGTGTACAAGCAAGTAAACATCTTGTGGTGGTGTTTTCTGAAAACTCTTAGGAGCCTTACAAAATATGCATGATAACACAAGTCAGTTTGTAAGAGACAAAAACAATTAATTCCATGGTTGGGCCTATAACACATTTTATGAAGCCAGTAAACTGCTGGAACGTTCACAATAGCAAATTTCTCAAACATGATAATAAATTAAGAATATAGCACAACTGGTTACCCATTAAACCAGACTTCATTCTTCTTTTTGAAGGGTTGACGCGAAGGAGCTTGAAAAATGTAGCCCAGTGCTAAATGTTCCTTCTTCCCGTGGGGGAGTGACTTGATTCTCTACCTTCATTTGTCAGCTTTGTCATCACATTGGCATCCACATACACGGAGTGCCACATATTCCTTTCACATGAAAAATGGCAAGAAAACAGCAGCAATTCCATCTTTTCAATCCCATAGTGACGGTAAACTCCACCGCATAATCGCAGCAAGACACAGCTGTAAAGACAATGAGAGCATTCCTAATGCTGTGGCAGTCTGGAAGGATGAAGACAAAAAGTGTTGACCGCTAATACAGATGTAATTCAGACTTCCCAGATTCATCAGGTTCAGCTAGAAATCTCAGAAGATCTAAATTTAAGATTTTAAGCTGCAACTATTTTTGCTGTGGTAGAACATGAGAAATGCTTTGTGGTTGATTTTGGGTGGGGTTTTCATTATCATTTTTATTTTTGTTTGTTTCTTTTGTTTGAAAGTTTATGACTTTTAAATTTTAAGTTGACCAGTCCCATGAAAAGCTTTGGTTATGATTCAGTTCAAACTATACCTAACCTCTGTTTTAACTTTGGATTTTATGTCTCCCCAGCAAACAAGGTTTTCTTGTTAGACTGGGAAAACACCTCTGCCAGATTTGGGAGCAAAGAAAAGCAAGATATATTTTGGATGTGAATAAAACCAATTTATCCTCACTAGTCTCACGGATCCCAGGTGGCCAAGAAAGCCAATGGCCTCCTGGTTTGTACTATTTATCCTCACCAGTCTCACGGATCCCAGGTGGCCAAGAAAGCCAATGGCCTCCTGGTTTGTACTTGAAATGCTGTGGCCAGGAGGCGTAGGGAGGCGATCGTCCCCTTGTACTCAGCACTGGTGAGGCCATACCTTGAGTATTGTGTCCAGTTTTGAGCACCTCAATACAAGACAGATGTGGAGGTGCTGGAGTGCATGCAAAGGCAGGTAATGAAGCTGATGAAGGGCCTAGAGAATAAATCTTATGAAGAGTGACTGAAGGACCTGGGGCTGTTCAGTTTAAAGAAGAGGAGGCTAAGGGCAGATATCATCGCTCTCAACTACCTGAAAGGACTTTGTAGGGAGGTCAGTGCTGGTCTCTTCTATCAGGTAATCAGCAATAGAACAAAAGGAAATGGCTTCAAACTGCAACAGGGTAGGTTTAGACTGGACATTAGAAAAATATTTTTTCCCACAGAAAGTGGCCAGACATTGGAACAGGCTGCCCAGGGAGTTGGTTGAGTCACCATCCCTGGATGTATTTAAAGACCATTTAGATGTGGTGCTTGGAGATATGGTTTAGGGGTGAACTTCATAGAGTAGGTGCAATTGTTGGACTTCATGATTCCAGTGGTCTTTCCCAGCCTGAATGACTATGATCTGCTCCCCCTTTAGAAACCTGCTGAGTATTTCTAGAGCAGAAGCAGGGCTTAAACTCCAAACAGTTTTGGAGCAGAGAAATCAACTGCAAATGCAGCAGTTCTTTATGTGCTAAGTATGTATTCACCACCTAGCACTTATAAATGTTGGGCCAATTTGAAAAATATCTTCCCAAATTTAGGTTCCTATGTTGAATTCAGGCCTGAGAATTGTCTGAGTTGCAGAAGCTCTGAACTTACACCGTTCCCATTCAGCTTTTGGTTACAAATTCATTTAGTAAATAAATCACACAGAGAAAGCCATGTAGAAGCACTCTGTGATAGGCACATGTCCTAGCCAATTAGTGCTCTATGGGATACAATGAGAAAGGCCATATGTATGCTGCTGCACTGCTCTTCTGACTTAAGGATCTTTATGTCTGAAAAGCTCCCTTACGCATTTTAAGAGGCTGTTATAAAGGATATTCGTTTGTGGTAAAATCCAAGCTGCTGCTATAAGCAGCTTTTTAACTGGCACATCAAGTTAAAAGGAAAGAAACCTAAGGGCCGGAGATGGATGCGCTGCTCACAAATATTACAGGTTTATACGTAGTTCAGTGGATTTCCATGGGACTATTTGGAGAACGAAGCATGGCTCTGCACAAGAAAGATCAGATGCTATCCCCAGAAGTCTGCCTGAGACTGGTGATACAGTTCCTCTGCCATCTGTTCACACTAGTTGAATATATTATTACACTTCCCTCCGTGGCTTTTTACTGCAGCATAATTTTTGTGCATATAAATCGGCACTGGTTGAAGGAGAAGTGCAGCAAACAGGCTCAGAAGAAGTTCCAGACATCTTAAACTTCATCTGCACCAATTCCTGTCCTCACATTATACCTGTGTCTTCCTGTTTTGTGTGCAGATGTAAGCCAGCAGAAACAAGGTACCATCATCTTGTTGGCCAAGTACCTAAAAGTTTGTTTCATTGAATTTTTCCTTGGTGTTCTCCCCTCCCCACCCCCACCCCTTTTTTCCCCCCTCCTTTTAACATTGTTTGGAGAGTACCAAGGTTGGGAGGGTAGAAGCACTTGCATACAACTCTCTGATCCACTAGTCTCTTGGATTAATCTGTCATTTAGATCCTTGATTGGTTACTAAAAAGTGCACAGTCAGTACAACACAGCAGGCAGAAGCGCTAATTCCATCAATACAGTTGTTAGGATCCTGAGACTGAAGCTCTGAATCAGCTGAACTGTGCTCAGCATAAACCAAGTTTTGGGAAGCAGGTAAGTTGGCTTCCTATTCTTTGGGTTATTGTATGCCAGTGCTACATTTGCAAGCCCATTGTGCCCTACCTGGCAAGCAACAGACTCGAGGTGTCTGAAGCAAACACAGAATCATCCAAGCCAGAAAGGATCTCCGAGATCAAGTGCAGCCATTTCCCCCACTCCACCAGGTCTGTCATTACACCATGTCCCCAAGCACCAGATACATATGGCTTTTAAACACATGCAGGGATGGTGACTCAACCATCTCCCTGGGCAGCCTGTTCCAGTGCCTGACAACCCTTTCCATGAAAAAAAGTTTTCCTAATGTCCAGCCTAAACCTCCTGTGGAGTAGCTTAAGGCCATTCTCTTCTCACAAGAAACTAATGATAGAATGAGAGGGACCAGTGCCTATCTCTACAGCCTCCCTTCAGGTAGTTGCAGAGAGCTGTATACTTAAGTAGATGAAATAAAAGAAATTGAACACCAACAAAACACAAAATCACCATAAAGAGAATTTTTTATGGAAGACTTTACAACTTCTTGGGGTAGAGAGAGGTTAATTTGCACTCTTGCTATCCTGCAAGAATTTAGGAAACTAAGGTGACCTCCTTGGCAAGGAGATGCCAGGCAGGGTGAAAAAGGTTCAGAAAGGTGTGTCTGTACATTAGCACAAGGTTTCCCATTCACACTCAGGTCCAATGTTCTGATCTGCCACACTGCTATAAGCATCAGACCAGAGCCTGCCAGTTTTCTAGGTAGAGGAGATCAGATCCTGCACAGGGACCCACACGACTGGGATACACAAGCTCTGCCATTCCAGGCAGTGGGAACACAGCTAGGGAGATTCAACTTCCTTGCCAAAGGCAGCAAAAGCATTGTTCCTTAACTCACTGGAGAGCAAATGTGCCAGTGGAAGTGCCAAAAACCTGTGGTCACACTTGCACAGTCCAGAGGCATAAATTTAGCCTGACTTGTCCCTTAGGTGCTTTCTTTACTCTGAACATCTGGGTGAAAAGCAAAACTGCTAAAGTAATCCTTGCTAGTAATTTGCATGAACTAGTTAATTATTCTTTAAACAATGGATTTCTCAGACTACTACCAGGAAGGCAGAAATAGAAGTGCCTAGGAAGACTTGGAATTCAGGGTCTGGTTCAGATAAAAGTGTAAGAACTCAAAATCTAATCCAAGCAAGCTTTATAGAGATATTTTGTCACTTTTGTTCTGAGATCTGGATAAAAACCTCAAGACAGTAATACTTGGCAGGGTATGCTAGAAACTCAACCACCAAATGCTGGTACATACAGGAAGCTTGAATTCCAAGGTTCTTTTTCAATATGGATCCCCTTCTTTTACCCCTCCCCTCCAGCCTCTTCTCTTTACTGTTTTATCCTCTTGCCCAGTCCTGATTTGATTGTGGGCAAAAGGAAATACACGCAAAAGGAACTACACGTCAAAGGAACCTCCTTTAAAAAGACAGGTGTGAGGCTTTGTGTTGGTACCTTTTTCAGTTTCGAACTAGAAGCCCCTTTCTATAGGCAAGTAGCCCAGCTGCAGCCACAGAAGTGAAGAAAGTGGAAAATCCAATCAGCTTTAGCAGTCCTGGCACAGATGGCAAGTTCCTCTCCCAGAAGGTTGTAGTGATGGGCAAAGCTGGAACGTCCTGCAGGGACAGTACCCATTATCAACATCACATCATTTCCACTGTGAGAGGCAGAGAGTAAATCCGGAGATTCTTGCAGCAGGAACAGACACTGGGTTGAAGCAGTTCATGTTACCAAGTACAGAGTATCAGACTGCTCAGTTAAAGGTAAGTAGAGCAGCTATGTGGAAAAAATGGTTAAAAACCACAGTTCTTTCTGATCCCAAGCTACACAGTTGTCAGGTGAGTGCCCTCTCCAGATTTCTATCATGTTTAGGGCAGGGTAGTTTTGGTGAGTAAGTGAAAGTCTCCTGTGGCTTTGATTTAGTGAACTTAAACAAAACCAGCAAAACCCCAGGGAAAAAAAAACTAACCCATTTACTCTACAGAAAGACTCACAATTGATTCAGGTTCTGGCTTCCAAATTTCACTGTCTGGGATTTTCCTCATAGCAAACAGTATCTGAAAATAAATAGCATTCTCTAGTAAGTGCCATTCATTCTTCAAAAGGGAAAAAAGAGCTGGCTTCAATGTTTGTTATTAAACAGCATGATGAAAATACTGAGCACGTAAATTGCTGTGTATTCACATGTTAAAAGAAAACTGAGGAAGCCTGATATTTAATAAGGCACCCCCTCCTAGTGGGAAATAGAAACAGTAACAAGAAAACCTCTCTGTGCTTACTTAGACCGTGCAAGACACAGGAACTTGACTAGTCCCATGGGAAAAGGTGAATATGAATTTGAATAGTAGTTGAGTATACACTCATGGAAGTGAGGCATACATAAACCAGCTACTGCAGGGCCAAGCTAGATAGGTAGGAGCAGCTTGTTTTGCAAATTACGCTGGAATTTAGGAAGAGGAACAGAATGCTGTGAGTGATGACAGACCACTGCTTTCAGTCAGTAAAAAGTAATGATAAAAATAAATGGGAAAACAGCCCTTCAAAGTATCAGAGCAACCACTGATCAGTAGCGTAGCAAAGATTATCTGCAATGAGTGGCAGAAAATGGCAGCAAGATTAACTACTTCTACAGTAAAATAAAATGGAGGTGGTGATATTAATGTTTTTTCCTATTCTAGGCACTTGCAGTTTTAAGATTGTCTTTTACAATGGGCTTTTATTCTAGACAGGATTCTGACAACTTTTCAATATGGGAGAGCAAAAAAATTACTTCACACTAGGTTTTAAACATTTTTCTTTCACAAATAAGTGGGGAAAGAAAAACAGCAGATATATATTTTTTTTAAACCAGCCAGGCCTACTTGTCAACTTCTCTGCCAAGGCCTATGGAAGTCCTATAGTAATGTCCTAACATTAGAGAGGTCATGAAGGCTATCTCTGGAGGTCTTCAGGAGCAGGCTGTCAAAAAATGGGATGGCTTGGAGACAGTGGATCCCTGCCTTTTTAGGCTGGGGCAAGGGCTAGATGAACCTCTCCAGATTCTTTCCAGGCCCATTTCTGTTCCCTAACTGCACTTTTTAGCCACAAAGTTCCCTTCATCTCATAAAACAGAGATGAAATTTCTTTTACTGCTCCATAAACGGTAATATTCCTGAAAATACCTGCCTAATTAGCATTTTCCCTGAAGTACAACATTAAAGTCCTTGTTTGATGACTTTACATATGGCTGTCTCAACAGTATATCACTGTCAGTGGTATTGTTGGAAACACCTGAGGAAGGAACTGGCTTGCCATGGATAGCTGCAGAACTGAGCTGTTCCTGGTAAGGCTAACAGCCATGATCTATGAAATGAGTGCCCATCTCAGTGAAAAAATTACTTAGGTCCATGACCAGGACTTCAGTTCAAGAGAAAGGATTTAATTCCTGGAAACAGAAAAGAGTGAGAGCCCTTCCTAAGCATTCCAAATCAAAAGGGATGAAGGTTTTGCACTGAAAAGTCTCTCTCTTTTGCAGGGATTTGCATCAAGACTTCAGAATGTCTCAAGCGGTCAACAGTTCCATTTAACCTCCAACCAGAACAGCTTTCATTTTTATAGGCTATTTGACAGTGCTTCCTGTTTTGGGCTTGTGTCTGTACCTCTCTGGCTGCTCTTTCTCCAGCCTGTACGGCCCCCTCCATGTATCCACTCCACTCCGTGGCTGTCTCTGTACCAGCAAAATAGATCCTGCCAATGGGCTGCCGAATAATCCTGGAGTAGGACAAGCAGTAAGTCACATCAGCCATTTCAGAAACAGTAACTTAAATCCTTGGGCTAATATCAGAATAAAAGTGTTTTAAATAGTGGCAAGCGCTTTCCACAGTAACCGTGGCTAAGATGAGTTGGAGAGGGAGTCTGCATTGCATTTAATATTTTACAGTAAATACATCAGTGCTCATATTTTCTGGATGTTTACATTACTTATGGCTGTAAAGGACAATTAGTTTAAGATGAAACTTATTCTACCACACCATTTTAGCCAGTGTCACAGATACCAATGCTAGGCATTACTGACAGCGTAGCGTTCTGAAGTACCATCCTCATAATATCTAAAATAACAAGCAAATAATAATAAAAAACCCAATAAAATTTAAAAGGATTACTTTTTTATAATTCTATTTTTGCCAGAATTTGCAACAATCATCACTAAAATTTAATTAAATACATGAAAATTAAATACTAAGGCCTCCACGTGCTCTTCATTGCAACTCTTATTACTCTAATTTCTTTTTACATTGTGAAAACTTTCACTTCAAAAGTTGGGCTATGCCACCACATTAAAGACTATGCATATAAATCCAATCACCTGTCTGACCAGTAAGACACTTTCTTTTTGGTAAATCTTATTTTCATGCAAAAAACTGTATCAGAGTGAACTGTATACAAAATGGCAGACTGATTACTCGCTTAAGCCTTCAATCCTGAAGGAAGAACAGTCCAAAGAAATTACTGTCAATACTGCCAAGAATTAACCCTCTGCCAGTATTTATAACATATCAGCTAAAGATGTGGCAGGAAGGGTAACACCAGTCTCAAACATCCAAATCCAGTTTTCTAAACAGATTGTGAAAGCTTCCCAACTCCCTTAGAAGGGCCTAGCAAATAACAAACGTGAATAACCCCCCTAATGATACTGTACTCATCCATCACAAAGCACAACTGAGACAAGTAGAAGGTTACAATACCTGTATAGAGCAAACAGTGACAGAGGATTTATGATCCTTTCTGAGCATATTTATTAACTTGGTCTTATCTTACTACTCCAAAGCCCACTATAAATAGACACTGTACCTTCCATACTGAGTCATTATGCCAGGTGGGAAGTAGGCTGTGTAGCAGCCCCCAGAATACTGCTCTTCACACCAGTTCTTCTCTTCATAATGCACTGGCTGTAAAACAGAGATTAATTCATTTAAGGAAGGGATGAAGTCCCTTAGAAGCTAATAAAAGGACTAAGGAGAAAGCAGAGAAGAACAGGTTACGATTTGTTGCATATCAACTTCTGACAAGACAAGCAAATTCAACAAGTCTCTTAACACAGATCCAACATTGAAAGCCATTATTTTAGAAACTACTTGCTATTTAAAACAAAGCACAACACAAAACAATCTGACCACGTAGAACATAACCCTCTTAATCTGTCGATGTAAACTTATGTTTTAAGCACAAAGTTATGCTGAGCCATGGAAAGCAATATTAACCACGATGTAAACAGGTATAACACCTGTTATATGTACACTGGATGCAAATATACACTGTCAGAAACACCAAGTATGCCATTTGCACAGTTCTGTAATCTTGACAGTGGTGACTACAACATTCTACTCATGGAAAGTTGCCCTTAAAGGATAAAAAGCATTGATTGCAAACTAAATGAGGTCATAAAATGGCTTAGGTTGGAAGGGACCTTAGAGATCATCTACTCCGCATTCCCTGCCATGGACACTTCACAACTAGGCTCAGCTGTTCAAGGCCTTGAACACTCCCAGAGAGGAGGCATCCACAACTTCCTCAGGCAACCTACTCCAGAGTCCCACCATCCTCATACTGAAGAGCTTCTTCCTAAGATCCAGTCTAAACCTTCTCTCCCTCAGCTTAAAACCACTCCCCCTTGTTCTTTTGTTAGACACCCTCATGAAAAGTCCCTCTGCAGCCTTCCTATAAGATTCCTTTAGGTATTGGAAAGCAGCTATAACATTCCTCCAGAGTCTCCTCTTTTCTAGGCTGAACAACCCCAGCTCCCTCAGCCTATCCTCATAACAGAGGTGTTGCAGCCCTTGGATCACCTTTATGGCCACCCTCTGGGCTTACTCCAACAGTTCTGTGTCCTTCTTATGATAGGGGCACCAGAACTTGATGCAGTATTTGTGATGCAGTCTCACAAGCACAGAGTAAAGGGGGAGAATTGTCTCTTGACCTGCTGGCTACACTCCTCTTGATCACAGAGATCCTATCAGTTACTTGTTAGTTAGGAAGAGAAGGCAAAAGAAAGGCAGAAACAGCCAACAAAATGCATGTGGCAATGGATCTTAACAAGTAATAAGAAAGCAGAAACATTATGCTCAGACTGAGAGGAAAGGCAAGACAGTCACATTTTAAAACAGTTGAATTACATGGTGGTAAGCACTGTGAATGCCATCCATGAAGCTGAAAGAACATATTTACCTTTTAACTATTTCATAAGCTCATTCATATCCTCAGTGCTATACACAACCCAAGACTTGCCATAACCTCCTCTCCATTCCTCTACAGAGGGCAGCAAGTGCTTCCACAGCAGGTACCTTCTCCAAAAGGCTTTGCAGTGCCAGAGCACTGTTTCATTCTGTCCTTCCCCAGCTCAACAAGTCTGACAAGAGATGCCATGGTTTAGATTTTGTGCTTACATGTAAAGCTTCTTCTGATCCCAGAACCTTTGCATAAAGCTCGCACAGCCTCGTTTTCCTGCAAAGGAAAACAAACAGAAGTCTTGTACATGAGGAGAGACAAAAACCACCCCAAATATGTCCTAGTTTCAGTAGAACAAGTATTAATATGTTTGCCAAAAACTAGAGCCTTGATTTCAATCTAATGTCAGCCTCTGGATCACCAGAAATAACTCACAATTCTGTGCAAAATGCTGGTTTTACCAGCAGTTATGCAAGCTGTTCCCTTAAGGTACCTTGAGTAGTCCAAATCCATACATTATCCTCTAGGCTGCCAGGAAACAACAGCAGTAAGGCACTGCACTTTGTTGTAGCACATAGTCTAACTTAAAGGATTTTTCTCCTGCAAAGATGCAGAAAAGAGGCTCTCAGAAAAATCAGTACTTTATTTCCAGATCTATAAAACTTCCTCCTGTTTTAGTTTATGAGTCTATAAATCCAGGAATATACTTCATTCTGCAGCAAACCCCAAGTGCAATTAAGTTTGTTCCTATAAGCTTTGGGGTCTTATTTTTCACTGTTAACTGCACCCACACACAAGAAGATTAAATAAATCAACCAATTATGAAAAAGAAACGCACAAGCACAAGACTTTTGGAAGCAAATCCTGTGCTCCTCAGAAAGCCATACTGGGGGCAAAAATACAGCAGTCTCAGCTCTGTAATTGTATGGGCTACAACTTACAGTTGCATGAGGTAACCTTATCTATACTGCTGTATGAAGCAATGCAGCTATACGGAAGCCCAGCTTCACCCATGAGCATCTGAACTCAAAGAATGCTACAGAAAGGGGTTGAGGAGAAAAAGTTAAAACAGGAAGAGAGAAGAGACCCTGAAGAAGTTGTCCTGTAATGGTTGTTGCTGGAGCAAGGCAAAGTGAAGACTGATACAGTTCAGGAAGAGATGTGACCCTGGGGTGACTTTGTGGCTGGCAGGTGTGAAGCCAAGCAGCTGCAAAGAGGAAGGAAAACAGCCTTTTCCTTGTGATCCATGGTAGAAGACAAGGGTTAGCCTGCTCCAGAAGCAGAAATGGGTGATGTAGTGGCTGGCCAGGAAAGATCTATACATGAAGAACCCTCTACAGTCAAGGAATGATGTGAATCCAGCAACAACCATAACAGAAGGGATTATTTCCTCTATGACTCCTAAGCAAGGCAGCCATTGTGCACCACCAGCACCTATGCAGTGTCTGACCAAAAGAAAGCCATTTTCACAGGATAATCTAGTAAGGCTGAGGTGTGCCTGTCACCTCTCACAAATGCTTACTGGCTCCTGCTTCCAGGGCAGGTCAGCAACATGAAGGGGCTCCACAATGCCTCATTTGTTTCTGCTCCTCCCAGCACCATGATGGGAATGAGAAGAGCCTTTCTACATCTGCCTGTGCCCTGTCCCATTTCCACATGATTTGAGACCCAAAAAGCCCAAATATGGCATTCATATATGGCCAACTGCAGGACTCCAAGTACCAGGTTCACTACTGTTTACTAACTACATTGCAAATACAGATAAAGTTTAAGATATCCATTCAAAAGAAAACACTAAGCTTCATGTCAAGGGCATCTTCAGACTTAAAATTGGATCTTGGAAGGAATCCTTATCAGTAATAAAGTATTATCTGACAAGAGAAAAAACCCACAAACTACAGAAAAGGAGTTTCTGGATTGCTGTTAATGTTAGCATAGAATATATGGAATATGAAGCAAGAATATTTATTTCTTGTCTCTGGAATCAGCTATGAAGATGCCAAAAGTACTAAGAGGCCTAGAGCCACCTAACTATGATCCTGTGGAGCTACACACTGCATGGTGTGGAAGAAGTGCACATGCAGACACTCAGCTCTTTTCTTCCGGTCTCTTCCACAGCAGTGTGTGAGGCTATCATCTTTGCCACGCAGCTGTGAAAGGTAGGGCACAATCTAGCACTAATTACTCAGGGGTACCTGGTGTGTCAAGACCAGATGGAGGGTAGCAGTGAGTTTTATTTCATTCATTCTGGCTTAGGCTGTAAAACTGTTTCCATCCCTTTCCACAACCACAATTTATGATAGCTCCCATTAATTCTACACCCTACTCTACATATCCAAAGATTACTGAAAAATCTTACCCTGTCAACAGCACAAAACAGGGAGAACCCAGCTTGTGTTGATAAGCAAGCTTAGTATCTAAGCAAGATGCATGGTCTGTGGTGTGCCACAAGTAGTCTGTTCTCAGAAGACATCCTCTCAAAACACCATAGCCCCCATCTAAACACCACAAACTGGCTGAACCCTGAGCGAAGGTCAGGATTTGTGCTCTCCCCTTCTTCTGGACCCTGACTTCTGCTGGAAGACTTCTGCTCATTTGCGGTGCAGCCCAGTGGGTTCCTGCATCAGCTGGCTGTGGCCACAACTGCAGAAGCCAGAGAAGTAACCCCCACACTAGAGTACCTTTGTCAGGTACCAACCCAAACATATTTCATAGCCATTCTTTACCAAATCAAACTTCTCCCTAATTCCTCAAAGATGAGTTCAAAGTCCTTTCATTTAAAACTTGGCTGTAGGCAGCAGCAGGGTCAGATAGCTGTGCCTGTGCTTTTAAAGCCCAGAGGAAAGCAACCTTTCCTTCATGGTGCCTTGCAAAAGGCAGGACAGCCCTTCGTCTCAAAGAGAGAGAAGCTTTCTCAAATACTGGAAATGCTCCATTGTAGCTAGTACACTGACACAGGGTAAGACACCATTTGGTGTTTATGATGGCTTAAAATGCTGAGCACACTGGATTGCAGAGAATACTTACACTACTTTTATCATCAGTTGCCTGCTGGGGGACTATCTCAGCCTGAGTGCTGAGGAAAAGACTTCCTTGTGATTTGAAAAGACCGGGATATTAACAGCTCCATTTAGACCCAATATCCACAGACTGCCAGACTACCTGCAAAGCTAAGCTGAGATGACTGTATCTTGTCTAGTTAGACTAGCTATTACTGTAAAAAGGTTTACTTGGCCACAGTATTCCTTGTGTCATGCTTTAAAAACAAAAGTATTCTCTCCATGTCAAAATAAGGCTCTCCTCATTCAGATTTTCTACTTGCAGCTTTAATTCAATCAGCTACTGTGAATCAATGTGATGGAAAACTCATTACTTGATAAATCTATTTTAGCAATAAACCAAAGAACTACTGTATGCAGAAATTTGTTTCAAGATGACAGTAAAAAAGGACCTTCATCTGTGCCTGAAGGGCATATTGTTTCCCCATAACTGAGAGTGAAGAGCTGGAGGCAGGTTTTTGATCCCTTCATAGCAGCTACAGCAGCCTCAAGGTTACACTATGTTACAGGCACTGAAAGGTCCCTCCAGAGTGATTAGAAAAAAATACAAATAAAAGAAAATTGAAGCACAGTGGCTAAGTTTGTTCCTTCTGACAAGCCTTCAAACTCCGTGCATTTGCAGAAAGCCCAAGAGGTAACAGAGCAAGGGGATGAGGCTGGCCCTAAACCCTTTCCAGTGAAGGTAGTAGAGTATCTACCCTGCTTTCATATTCACATCTTAAAGCAGTTCTTTTGTTTGAGTGACATAAATGAAGCAGACCTGATGGGAAATGTGAACCAGGATCAGATATTTTTCAAAGGGCCTGCCCCTTTGGCTAGCTACCACATCTGCTGCTGGTTTGTGGCAATTCTGTGGGGTCACCAAAAATAAGTGGGATCTTATTCCTTATAGTGACATGTCTGTCTAGTGTCACAAGGTTACAGGTAACTCCCTTCAAATTAGGGCAGTTTTTCCTCCTCTGGCCATTTATGACAAATTATATACTCAGATTCCATTCATATCTCCAGCATTTGTACTTACCTTTCTTCTTTTGTGAGACCTGTCAGTCTTCTACACTTCCGAGCAAGAATGAAGCTGTAGGAAGACCACAAACAATTCACCTCCATTGGGTTACTAAGTTTTCTGTATCATTTAAGATGCCAAAATTTTGATGTGAGGCTGCAATTCATACCAATAGCTTTTGGTTCTCTTTCCAAAACACCCATTTCACCTCTCTGCTTAATGTTCTACACTCTGCCTGCCACTTACAAGACTCACTGTGGAAGGAACCAACCTGAGAGTCAGCTTCGAATCTTTGTATAAGATCACAGTATATTAGAGGTTGGAATGGGACTTCCAGAGATCATCAAGTCCAACTTCCATACCAAAGCAGAATCGGTTAAGGTAGTCCACACAGGAATGCATCCAGGTGGGTCTTGAAAGTCTCCAGAGAAGGAGACTCCACAACCTCCCTGGGCAGCCTGTTCCAGTGCTCCATCACCTTCACTGTAAAGAAGTTTCTCATGTTGAGGCAAAATCTTTTATGTTCAAGTCTGAACACATTGTTTCTTGTCTTAGCATGCACCACAGAAAAGAGCTTGGCCCTCTCCATTTGTCACCCACCCCCCCCCAGATATTTATACACTCTGAGATCCCATCTCAATCTTCTCTTCTCAATACTAAACAGCCCCAGGGCTCTCAGTCTCTCTTCATAGGGGAGATGCTCAAGTCCCCTAGTCATCCTCCTGGTTCTCCACTGTAATCTCTCCAGTAGGTCCCTGTCTCTGATGTTTCCCAAATAATTTTATGCAGCCGTGAGTGCACACAGAGCAACAAGAGGTGAAGCCTGGGACTGAATTGGACATTGCTGTTCAATAAACTTTATAAGACTGATCACACTCTCTGGGTGTTCATAAAAAACACCAAGAGAACAAACCAAAATAATTGTAGAAAATAAATTTCCACTTAACTGGAAGATTTGGAGGAGGCAAAATATTTGAAGAAAGTTTTACATTACTGCAATCACCTCATTTTTATTTCTCTTTCCTTTCCTATTCTCCAGTTTTGCACTTTGCCACACCAAAAGGCAAAAGACGACAATGGGAAAAACAAAATGGTATTTTTAAGTCACCAATCAAAGCACATTGAATTTTAAGACAAAAACAGAATCTACCACACTCTGAAACTCAACCCTTTAAGCATTTCAAAGTATTTATGTTCAAAAGTAGTAAGTTTTGTTTCAATTGTTGCCTCTAAGCCAAAATAAAAAGGCATTAACTGAGCACTTTCTTTGTCTCTTACCCTATTATGGCAGGAAAGCTGCCATCAGGCTTAGTATCATCAAGCGTTAAACTAATTGCAGCATCCTCATCTTCGATGATCATGGTACCACAATATCCTGTTAAGCACAAGGTGGAAAAGTGAGGATCTGTGTATCCAAACACAGGATTGAGCTTCCAAGAAGTTGTGAAATACTCAGAGCTCAACTGGAAAAAGCCCTAAACAGCCTGATCTCAATTCTGTTTAGAGCAAGGCACTGGACTAGTTGACACCCAGAGGTCACTTCCAATCTCTATCATTCTCTAATTCTATGACTGTAATACATGAAAAACAAAGGAAGGGGTGGGGGGTGGGGATGGGACCCAAAAGCCAAGAAAAGTGACCCCCATCAGGTGACAAACATTAGCACACAGCTGCCTTGATGATCTGCAAGGCAGTGTAGCACAATTTTTGCCTTGGGTTGGAGAAGTATTTGATCTTCTCTGAAAGAGAAAGTTTAGATCTCAGATGCGCTGACAAGTAACAATCCTTTAAGTATCTTAAAAAGATAAAGTCACCATGGGAATCTCCAATTGTGGAATCCATGACAGAAGAAGAAAGTCTTCTGCAACCTGGTTAGCAAGGCAATTAATTGCAGAGGAAGTGATTGCTCTTAGATGCTGAAAACATTCAAGTGCCTCTAGCACAGTTGCCTCCATATATGATATTTATGTCAGACACAGAAGGACATTTATACACTGAAAACAGAATTGCCTTTAAAAGGAGGGTTTGAAGAACATACATCGCTCTTCAAAGAATAACAATTAGCAAAGCAAGTACAAAAAGTGTGGGTTCTATCAGAAAGTGAGAGTCAACCCTTGCCAATGCATCCCAAGTCTAACAGCCAGAATATGCCAGGAACCAGAACTCTTTAAATCATTCACACAGGTGAATGCTGGATGACAGTTTTAGGCAAACAAATATGGACTCATGCCAAGCAGTGATGCAAAATGGGTGCTATTACCCTGCATTTTGGTTAAGACTGTTTGTCTTACTTCTCAAATAGAGCTGAGGGATCATGAGGGAAGTATTCAGCATGTAAAGGGAGTCCAGGATGTCTATACGATGACACCTTCAAATAATTCTGCTCAGTACATCCCAGAAGGCAGAATTTTTGCAGGCTTATAACTGATAGGATAAAAGCTCTTTCCATCACACATCACTTATGCTACTGTACAGGTGTGAGATACTCATACCTAGGTGCTACTGAAGGAAAAGAGGACAGCAGTACCCAAGACAGTAAGCTAAAGGCATGACTACCTCCTCCTTTTTGTTCCCCCCACCCACCCTCTCTCCCTAACTGATCTCTCAAGTGTCTCACACAGGAAAAAGTAAAACTGGTATAGAAGTGTATGAAGTTTCCTTCTAAGATCCAGTACCATCTAAACAGTCTTGCCTGTTAGCATGTACCCTCTTCCCTCCCCCTGTCATTACTGTTCTTATAAATTAAAACATAGTACCCTTGCTCCTCCAGAAAATTTCCTTATAGTACACAATGCACTTGATGACTGAGCCCATGGGGACTCGGTTGATGAGCTGGTTTCTCATTGGTGGCAAAGGTGGGTTGAAATGAATCTTCAAACCAAGAGCAGGAGGAATGGCACTGATGACATATTTACCCTGGAAAAGAAATTAGACATCAGCCAAACACATTCTCCACTAGTTCATCCTAAGTATATTGCTCTGACTTTGGCATGCATCTGAGGAGGCTGCAGGGTGTATGTTCTGACAATTTTGGCATTTAGCATGAGAATTGCTAAACTGAACTCCCCCAAATCCTGCTTGTTAAACAACTTACATTATATAAACAACCATCTGTTCAAATGGTGGGCAGCTACTCTTCCACCAGTCCTTAAAAAACAGGTGATGTGTTTTAAGAGTTCATTGATCTTCCTTCCATCTGGACACCTCTGATACAACTTGGAAGCCAAACCTGCAACATTTCTCACAGTGTTTCACCGTTACATTTCTGTGATCACCTTAACAGTTATCCTTTAATCCAGGAGGTAACTGAACACGATGAAGAGATAGCAGCAAAGAGCTCAAATATACACTTTGCTTTTCAGGCATCACTTTAGAGTTCTATCACTGCTACTACTTTTGGACAATTGAAAAAGTGTGGCTTTCTGTCACAGTCTCTTGTAGTCTTGGCTAAAGGATTTTTGAGAGGTCAAAAAGGAAGAGTTAAAGGATTAAGCAGCACTTCTTGCTAGAAAATGTTAGAGGTTTCACTACCTCGTATAGTTCATGATCTAAGGTTTCCACTATGACACTTTGACCCGACTGGTCAATGCGGATGACTGGCTTCCTCAGCTTCACTCGGCCTCCCAGGCGCTCCATTATTTTCTCACTGATCTGGCTAGAGCCCCCAATGAATTTCCTCTCCTGAAAAAACAGGAAACAGCTACTCAGCAAAGCAGATGCAGGCAAGAGGTGCTCGTCAAGTATTTATCACGACATTATGTTTGGCATTCAAAACAAACACCATTCTTCTGTTAGTATCCGAAAACTTTTGGGAGGCTTGTCAGTCTCACCTGGAAAACATGTCCACGTTTCTTTCTCTTCCTATTAATTCAAATACTTTCTATATTTGACCACCAGCCAAAACTAGAATTACCAGTATCCTCACGAGAAAATACTTCCTCTTATGGTCTCCAAATGCATTCCATGGACCTGTGTGCATCAGACTTATGAAAAGCACTTCAGCTTTTAAACCTTTCTCCAAGCTCACTCCTATTGCTGCACAGGTCTGTGTAACAGAAGCAGGAACCCTGATCCTCACAATAAATAAGGAAGTATTAGAAGTGAAATAGCTAAGACTGAAAAGGTCTCCTGCAGTGTATTATCTAATGTAACTTAATTTCAAATCACCTCTAACATAGTATAGAATTAAGATATTTCATTCAATGTATTCAGAATTATTTCTTATCAATACATACTTATGCATTTAATGTTTTAATGTATTCATACTTTTAGCTAGCTATGATTAAATAACTTGCATCTCTAAAAGTATTGTTTCCAATACAACTAGCAAAAATCTGCATTTCCTCAAGTAGAAGACCATTAACAGTCTTTAATTTCTTGAAATGCAGAAGCACTCTGTATCAAATTTCAAGCACCTCAGAGAAATATTACTTTTAAGTAGGAAATGTTCATTTTCTTCAAGATAATTTAAAAATCTTACTAGTCTTAACCCTTGGAAGGTTGCATCTTTAGGAACGTAGCTCTGTGCTAGATTTTCACTATTGATCTGGAGCACTTTATGCACTCATGCTACTAGTGTTGCCATCTCCATGAAGTGCTTCCAAAGGCTTGCTTCAGCCTCATAACAAAAATGTGTAGGTAAAGTTTCCCTTTTTCTCAGCATGGAAAAAGCCAATTACATTTTCTAACCTGTCTTGGTTTGAGAGGACAGAAAGATATTTTACTCCACCCTCCCTACCCCAGGAGTAAAATAAAAATGCTGACACAGAATTTGAGATTATATGGAAAAATGCTCTTTACAAATATATACAGAGATACAAAATACACAAATTCAGATTCAGCCTCAGCCCAGTTCTCCACCTGAATCTACCACAACCTTCCCCCACCAGGACAGGCCCACCAGGGCTGAATGCCCCCTTGCCCAGTCTCACTGCCCCCCACAGCTAGGCCAAAATTGAGTAGCAAGAAATTATCTTTGCCAAGACCACAGAAGGCCACAGTTCCCCCAGAATACCAAGAGATGGTGGCCTGCAGTGCTGGGAGCAGAGGATGGGAGAAAGAGGAAAGAATTGGAATCTTCTATATAAACTGGCTGTGGTGCAATATTATGGGATGGGATAACTAAATTTACAATATCCTGTGTCTACCTCCTGCCCGCCCCTTGGAGGAATTTTTTTAAATCTCTATGGTAAGAGACCAGTCCTATATCCATAATATAACCAGAGCCCAAAAGGAAGTCAGAGGCAGAAAGAGCAGATAGAGATCTACTGAGCACTGTGCCAATGGCTTCAGCACAGCAACAGGCTTCACCACTAGTTTTTCAAGATTCAGATTAACGTGTAAATGAACAGATCCAGTTATGAATCTGGCACCTCGGTTGGCCCTCTGAACTAAAATAAAAAAGCAAAAGAATTAAGTTAAAACAGAGCCCATTATGTGCTGCAGAAGGTGATGGCTCACAGTACCTGTCCTCCATTGCTTGTTGAGAATATCCTTGCTGTCCCTCCACACTGCTTCACATACCACAAAAACCAAAGGGCAGAGACCTCGTGGGGTTCTGAAGTGACATCCACATTCACAAACAGAGTTGCAAAACTCTTGGCAGCCCTGCAAAAAGAGAAAGGAAATTGAGTTGGTTGAAAAACTCAAGGGAGAAGGGCAACAAGATTGTTCTTTAGTAGAAACTGATGTTGCTAGCCTCTTCTTTCACTGCAGGTAATAGTTTCCTACCTTAACTGAAATCATGGAATCTATCAATTCCTTTCATGCAGCATTTTTTCAAGTAATCCCAAAAAAGAAAAGTCAGTCAGGCATTGCTGTATTCCATCCAAATTAGGGCTCCAGGGAACACAAGAGGCCATGAAAGCTTATGTCTCTTTATGCTACTAATGCAAAGATAGCTTGTCATCCTAGAGACAGCCTTCCTGTCATCACTGGACTCCAAAACCACCATGTCCTCCCATGGTTCCTGCATCACACAGATGATCTGTAGCTCAGTTTGCGCCTGCTGAATATGCACATTCCTAGAGCATACAGATTACTCAATGCTTGCCATAAAAAAGGGATCTTGTCTAAGATAATTATCTAAATTCTACGGATTAGTCGGCATCCCCTCACTGCCCACTCCTCTGCTCTGCCAAAGGAGGGTGCTGAAGCTGGAACACATGGGAAGAAATGTAAGCAGGGAGCCATAAGAGAAGAGACAGCATATAGACATTCATGTAGAAATCTGGCAAGATAAGGGAAAGGAAACTTTTGGTTGCTCAGCTTAGTATTTTAAACAGTCATCTGATAGCCAGTGGTGATGAATACACATGTGGAAAAGTGGCCACATTAGGGATCATGGCTTTGTCTTCCACTTGGTGTTTTCATAACAGTTGAAAATTACTGTATAAACCTGTACAAGATTTTGGAGTGCACTAAGAGTTCATTAGGACTCAGAGAAACATTTCCCTCTTAGAAGTAAATACTTCCTCTGCTCTCACTCTGAAGTGGAGTTTAAAGGGACATGGACAGGACTACAGAGGCTCAGTTTAACTGCATTGTGATTGACAGGGGCTGAAATTCTATAGGTAACTCACATAGAATCATAGAACAGTAGGGGCTGGAAGGTACATCTGGAGATTGCAAGAGTCCAACTCCCTGCCAAAGCAGAATCACCTAGGGCAGGCCACACAGGAACACATTCAGGTGGGTCTTGAAAGCCTCTAGAGAAGGAGACTTCAGAAGCTCCCTGCAGTGCTTATGGTTAAAGAAGTTTTTCCTCATTTTGAGGTGGAACTTCCTGTGCTCCAGTCTGTAGCCATTGCCCCTTGTCCTGTTGCAGGACACCATGGAAACAGATGCCATGACATGTCAGGCATCAAGTCATCAGTACAGAATCCACTGTTAGCTGCTTCTTCCTTTTTTCAGTGAAATAAAAATTTAAAAATTGAAAAGCATAACTGAAACTATTTCAAGCAGTCATAGATCTGTACAGGGAATAAAAAAAGACTCCTGTCATTTCTAAAAGTGAAAAGTCTCACTGCTGAAGTAAAAAGCTGATCTACTTTCTGAAATATGACTGCATTCCAGCTTCATTTCTGACAGACAAAAGTAATACAGAAAATATTCAATTTTATATTAAAAACAATATTGCAAAATATCAATGGCTGAAGCTATTAGACAATGATTAAATTCTTGTCATTTCTGCTGCCTTCTCCCATTGCTTTTCATCATTCCAGTTCCCCAGTTCTCCTGAGTTTTACCTGGAAATGGCAGCATGATTTCAACCAAGAGCACTCAGGGTATTTCCTGCACGCAACTCTAGCCATAAGCAAATCCGTAGAGTAGATTACCCTTCTGGATCATTACCTTCCAGGGTGAGAAGTTAAAACGGCAGGTTGCCTAAATCTTGAACAAACTGGTCAAATCAAGCTGAGATGCACATATAAAAATCTGAAAAGCATCTTGGAACTAAGAGAGGCTGACAGTTATGTCAATACTCAGGTAAAACGTCAAGTCTCATTCCATCAGTTTGAAAGCATAGGAATGTAATCACACGAGCTATTGGATATTGAATGACCGATTACTGACGCACAGTGTTTCGCTAACTTGTGTAGTTCCTTACCAAATAGCCAGCAGAACTGCCAGCATCATTTTGTATTTAGTTTTACTGAGTATGGACAGTAAGACAAAAGAAAGGCTTTGTGCAATTTTCACTCTTGTTAAAGCAGAAGATGGGAAGTTTTTGGTCAAGTGCCTATGGTTCATTAATAATGACCATGCTGGTCTCTAAAGGCTGTCCGAAGCTATAAATATGTCCCTGTCAACTACAGCATCAGCTCGAGTGGGTGCTAGCAGGCTTCTGTGCTAGCTGCATGACAGGTGCTTAGCAATTGTGAAGAGGCTGCTGCAGAATTCAATCTGCTTTACAGCAAGACAGAATCAGTGTGATGAAAACCAAACTGTGGCTGAATGGCAAGTAAAGAAAAATTGCTTTGATGCATACATAAAAACAGGAAGCACTTTCAGTTTCCCTCAGTGGTATATGGTGCAGCAGTTAAACAATAGAATGATGGGTGCTAAAAGTGATTTAGTGCTATTTCAAGACAAATGCCTTTTTTTTTTTAGCATTTTGCTAAAATCAGCTGTTCCAGCACAGAATAAATCAAAAATATGATTCAAAAACCTGCTGTAGCCAGAACATTTTTCTCTTAAAGGTTAAACACACAGTAAAGTGGGAAAAGTGCATGTAACAAATGAAGGTACTACCCATCCCCTCAGAAGTAACCCTCCCCAAACATTTTCCTTTTATCTTTATTTTAGTCTAAAAAAGAAAATAGTTTTTAAAGCATAACAGAATCCACTGTGTATGCTGACAGATGCAGTCCATTATTGCAAGACACTTCTCCCTTTTCCTTTAAAAAGGCTGTATTCCAGTGGCAGTTGCAAACCAGTAATACTTATTTGAGACTCCAAGGGGTATAGACATAAGCTATTAATACAAGCTATATAAAGAGCTTCTTACTTTGTCCAGCAAATCTTATCTATGAAATCTTGCATAGTCATTTTGTCCCACTCCTCAGCATGTGGAGCCTTCCATGGGGCTTCATTAGGAATCTAAGACGAGAAAGAGCATGTGTGGCATAAAAAACGAGGCAACAAACACGAGCAATCACAAGCAGCCTCAACTCTACATGGCAATTCAGCCTGCAAATGTCTGGCAGGTAATAGAACTCAAAGGATGTTTTTAGGATTTTCTTGTTGTTTGCTTGTTTTATTATTATTTTTTTAGATTGAGAAAGAAAATTTTAGAGTTAAGAACTTTGCCTAAAAAGGCAAAGTACAGCACCAGGGAATGTCTCTGACTTATTCCAAGTCCCTCCCATTCATCTATGCAAGTAACAGCAACTACTCAAAGTCTTGTAGCTCAGTCAATGGAAAACACACTACTGGCAACAAACTAAAATGAACAAGTTGAATTTGAAGGTGGAGAAGGACATGCCTTTGAGGCCTACAAGCCTCTTAAAATATTACTCAGTTGTCAGGCAAAGTGCTAAAAGTTGCATGCATAAGCCCTGATGTTCATATATCCAGAAAAAAAACAAAGGTTTGACTGCAGACAACCTCAGCAGCATGGGCTTCAAAAGAGCTTGCCAGGATACCACTTATACCTGTGCTCTGACCATTAGTGCATAGAAAGAAGCACGGTATGATGCTGATCTTGCCATCACCAGATCTGTTCAAGATAGGCAAGCCTGCTCTATCTGCATTCTAGTCACATCTTCACTTTGCCCCTCATGAAGACAAAGTAGAGCTGATATGGTCAGCTGCAATTCCTCGTGCCATACCTCCTTTCCCATTTCATCCATCGTCCTCCATAAGTTGTTGTAGTCCAGGTAGGCCAAAGGATTCCACATAGGAGGGAATGGGCCTTTAAAGGGATAAGACTTACCCTACAAGACAAAAAAAAACCCACCTACCCATGACAAAAACTCAATACAATTATAACCATGGCTTTCATGAATAAGAAGCTGCACCGAACAACTAAGCATTCTATGGAAGAAAGCACAAATATTAATACATGCAACACATCACTTACATGTGTACACACAGAACAAGAGGCAAAAGGCACAAACTGCAGCACAGGGGGTTCCCTCTGAACATTAGGAGCTATTTTTTCCACTGTGAGACAGAGCACTGGCACAGGCTGCCCAGAGAGCTCATCAAGTCTCCATCTTGAAGAATATTCAAAAGCTGCTTGAATACAGAACTGGACAACTGGCTCTAGGTGGCCCTGTTTGAGCAAGATGACCTCTTGTGGTCCCCTTCAATGTCAACCCTTCTGTGATCCTGCCCAAACCATTCTATGATTCTACGTGCAACTTCAGTGCGATACAGAGTTGAATTACATCAGTTGTGTGCAGAACTGATAGTGCCCTCTACCTTCAAAACTTCATATTGAGCACTTCTGGGCAAAAAACCAAATTAACACCTGCAGTAGCATCACTACGATCAGATCATAAGAGTGAGATGGAACAGCATTGCTCATCTGAGATGAAAACTGCCTATTTGTTACTGAAGAAACATGTTACATTTTCTTCTCTTACATGTTCATAAGACCAAACTGTTAGTTATATTTAATGGTTGGGTGTCAGGTTTTGTTGGTTTGGGTTTGTTTGGGTTTTTTTTCCCTCCACCCCCCCCCTTTCTTACAGCAGCAGCTGTTATGAGCTTTACAATAAACTCAAATCACAGCTCTGAGACCTCCCTGGAGAAGATAAAAAGAAACAATAAATGAAAATTCAGTAAATCTAAAAATCCCCACCCTAAAAGAAAAGAAAAAAGGGGAGTATTTACTAGTAATGACTCATTCTTCCAATCCAGCTCCCCTTGCCTTAAAGTCCAGAGAGTGTTAGCGTGGCCAGTAAGAATGTCTTAATTACATCATTTAAGAACTAGATCTTATATATCTATTTATCTACTGCTGGATATTCAGAAGATCTAGCTTAATAAAGAGTGGAAGACAGCAGGTAATTTGCAGAGCTATTTGATTTCCATGGTTATTTCCCTGGATGACTGTATGGATGGCAGCATATTAGCTTTTAAAAATCACAAAGAATGCTCATTTGCATTATGTGGCTCCTCTTCCCCCTCCCCCCAGTGCATTCTGAACTCCATAAAATATATAAAACAATAAGGGCCATGTTGTGTGCCACAGCTAATTTGTCAATTTGCATTAAATTATGTGTTTAAGTGAGCACTGTATCAGCAAGAATGTCAGGTGTTGGAAGTACTCACTTTTAATAGTTATTTGATGCAGTGTCACACCAATCACTAAAAAACCCCAATATTTAGAGTAGCTTTAAGAAATACTGCACCAAGATTTAATAATCAGTGCCATGATGAGGAGAGGAATTCAAAGATCACTTATATAAAGGAGTGTCAAGCTTGATTTGATTTAGCCTCCTTATTAATAATGTGAAAGAAGGGATGGAGAGAGCACATTATTCAAATCTGCAGCTGTTTGCAAGCACCAGAAGAGACAGTAAAAGGGCATAAAAGGTATCTTGAAAGACTCAAAGCTTGGTGTGGAAATAATACAACAAGATACAACTTGGAAAATGCAGTCTAATAACTTTGAAGACTCCTAATTCAAAAAGAGAGACATGTAAAAAGCAGCAACATAAAAAAATCACCCTAAGGATTAGAATGAGAGAAATAGATCAGTTTATGAAAAAACCTAACAGGTTAGACAAAGTAAAGAAGAAAGTGTGTTGTCACCTAGTCTTTGCATTGATACAGGACTCTAATGGAATCCTTGTCAGAAACAACAAAGTAATGAAAGGAAGAAAGCAAAGAGTAGGAGGAAAGGATTGGGACATATGAATAAGCAGCTGCAAAAGAACAGTTTCATTTTGATGTGTTTTTGAGAAGAGATTATGGGTTTCAATTTTTTTCCCTAGCCAGAGCAGATTTCCAGTCACTTAAACAGCCAGAGACACCAAGGTTGAAAACCTAGCATTTCCAATTTGAGAACAGACATTACAGCACATGTTCACAAATACACCAGAAAAAAATGGAGGGTGGTTGGTTTTCCTTATTTTCATTCATCGTGGAACAAAAGTGCATGCTTACAGCTCTTGTGCAAACTGGAATCAGGTAAAGAATTTCCTGCAGATTGATAGTAACTCAGTGAGCTTGTTTCAACAGAAATATTTAGTCTCAACATCAGCATTTGGAATGTATTATGGAATTTAATATTCAATTAATCTGAACCTGAGGTACACCTCCCTATTGTTCTGCTAAAGTGCTATGAAAGAAAAGCAAAAGCTCTCAGACTGAGTACCTTCCTGTCCCAGCCAGTAACATCTGAAATTATGTTGGTAGTTACCTTTAGCCTTTTTGGGCACTTTAAAATTCCTTAAATAATTCCTGTGGCGGCAGGAAGTCAGTTTTACCTTGTCTTTTTCCGAACACTGGAGCTACACTTCACTAGTGTAAAGATTAAGTAGGTATTCCAAAAACATGCACACCAGTTTGGCTTTAAATATCTATCATTTTCCAGATTTAGATTTATGGAACATGTAACTGCTGTGCTCAAGAAAACCAGGACAGCATCAAAATAGGTTATTCCAATTCGTACTGAGCTTCCTGCTCTGCCAGAGGCAAAACTGAGTTATCCCCTCCAAGTCAACTCAACCTCCTCTTGAGTGCACAGATGAAGAGACATACAAAACATATCTTTGTTTTAGTTTTCTGTTTCACTGCATTTGAACTCCTAAAAAGGGAAACCTTGGGTATGTCTCTTGTGCAGAAATCTGGGGGACAAGTCTCATAAAGCACTATAATAAACTGGAAAAACAAAAGCAGACATAAGAGTGAGGTAGTCTTATGTGAAAGTTGCCTTCAAGAGAGCCTAAGACATTACCTAAGGCTTGATCCTTATTTCCTACACAGATAATGCTCCAGCAGCTGTCAGAATTTTGTGAGAGGAAACCGCTAGACTAGGCTCTACACAGAAACAAAAGCAGCAGCACCAAAAGACTATGTGCAACTGTAAGACCTAAGAAACCAAAACATTTCCATTTTACTTCTGATGAATTTGCACTTTTGCAGAACTAGCAACCTTATTGCTATTTAGGCAAAATTTGTCAGTTCCTGCCATATTGCTGGCAATTGCATTCTCCATAATTCCCTGTGCTCTAGGACAATGAAAAATATGCCCCAAGATGCACAAAACATTTCCTGCCCAAACGTATTTTTTTTTATATGTAAACCAGAGCAGTACAAACCCAGCAATAGTAACTGACACAGTGCAACACCAGTACTGTGATGCTCAGAAGTATCTTTTTGCCTTCTACAAATCTTTTGTGTTTAGTTGGAATTTTTTTAGGGCTCAGTAGTATTTAATACAGGCATATATTTTTAGATACTGCTTCATGCTGCTGTCAAAAACAGAAGACAAGCATTAGCAGTTGGAGGTACTGTGTTTGTAAGCAGTAAGTGACCTGTACAAAGGCAGTTGCTGCAGTATGGAATAAAGCATAAGGAAGAGGCTAAAACTATAGGGAATAAATCGATGTAATCCAGCTGTCTCTGGAACAGACAAACAGGGAAATGAGAAATACAGTGTTTGTCAGAAATATTACAATTCCCAAGAGATGTTTCCCCTCCAGTTGTTTCATGTCAATCAACATTTGGCATAGTAACACTGGACTCACTAATGTAAATAGTATAGAAATATCCTCTCTGCATGCAGCAGCTCTGGTTGAAGTCAAACAGCTGACATAAGTGAGTTAATATGGGGGAGAAAAAATATGGCATGAGAAATGAACCCCAGCACTTGGGAGGATGTAGGGACTTGACACTTTCACAGAACATTAGGAGCTGGAAGAGTCCTCCAGAGATCCTCCAGTCCAACCCCCTGCCAGAGCAGGATCACCTATACCATATCACACTAGAACTCATCCAGGCAGGTCTTGATTATCTCCCTCCTGGGCAGCCTGTTCCAGTATTCTGTCACCCTCGCAGTGAAAAAAATTCTTCCTCACATTCACCTGGAACTTCCTATGCCTCAACTTCCACCCATTGCCCCTTTTACTGTTTTTTCATTTCTCCTGGGAGAGTGAAAGTGAGTGAAGGTTGGCTGAGAAAGGATGTGCTCTGCCAGGAAATATCATCGGTATCTCAACACAGAGTGGAATCTCAGGAGAAAGTCTGGCACAAAGCACAAGACAACTTCACACTGCTCTAAGTGCTATGTGTCCAGATAGCACCTGAGTGGGATGCAGTACTGTGAATTGGAAGTGCTGGTGCCAATGATGCAGACATTCTTTATAGCACAGTAAAAACACCTTGGAATATAGTTAGCTTTCATTGGAAGAAATTAGATGGTGTGGTGCATTCTCTGTATCACTGAATGAACACAGGTATTCCCTCAGCTAAGCCACCTAAACCTTAGTGTAGCTAATGCTAACTCTACCAACATGTCACTCAGCATCAGCATGTTAATTTAGTTACGTAGTGCCCTCTGCTGATTCACAGCCCTGGTGCATGGCACATACCTCCTTTTCTTGACTTAAATTCTAGTAACATTGTATTTTCCTGTTCCTAGGCTTTGTATGAATAAAGTTGTGAGAAAGAAAAGGAACAGAAAGGCATCTCCTCAGGCTGTAACTCTGTACTTGTCTCAGATGTGTAGTTTCTCATCTGCTGCTGTGTGAAAAGTGATTTACAGTTGTTTTGAGAAGCTTTTTTTCCTTTCCCCAATCCATAGCATCTAACAATATTAGTCTTTGGGACTAAGCCTCTTGTGGAACCATAATTCGTAATAAAACATGGTAACTAGCTGGACCAAGCCTACTTTGAAAACCATAACAGTATCAAGCTTCACTGAATTTCCCTTCTATGAGAAACCCTTCAGGAGTTCATATACTTCCTGGTTAGTATACTAGCAGATATTCTAGAGATAAAAACATCTATAGGATAGTAAATATAAGTGCAGTACAAGAAAATCTGGATAACTAATGGTGACTATAGTACTAAGACACACTAAAACATCCTCCAGTTTTCTTTCTACATGTAATTTGAGACCATCAGCTTGTGAATGCTAGTGCTTTGTGAAATTCAGTGAGTAAAAGTAACTCCACTTTAGGAGTAGCACAGCCAGACACATTGGCTTAAAACACGCACCCTGAACAGGAAAAAAGCTAGTTGAGAACAATTTGTTTCTGCCATATTGTAGAAATAGAGTTCATTTTCATTCTGCTACAATATAAGCCATATAGATGCTGGAATACTTATCTACAAAAACAGCAAAATAAGAACACTAACAACACTGAAGTTATTTAGTAAGGGAAACTGAGGTTCTGCTTGGAATTTAAAAAGAAGTACAACTATTTGTTATTTCAAATCAGCTGGAAAACAAAAAGACAACTTTATTGCCTTCCTACTAGGAAGGGTTTTGCTTTAGATGTTAGAAAACAGTTTTACAGAAAGCATTCAGATGTCTTATGAAGCATAGATGTATAGAGACTTATTCTAAACACTCTTTGAAAGGGGACTGTATATGGCTTTCAACACCTAGAATAAACCTGCAAACAAAATGGATAAAATCAATTGAAAACTTCCCAGTATTTCTAGAATTAGTCTTAATAAAACCATCCTTCCCCTCACAGAAGAGGGGAAATGGGCAAAAATAAGAGGAAAAAAAGGAGAAAAGAGGAGTTTCATGTGGGAAAGAGACATCAAATGAGCTCTGCCTACAGATAATGTACCTAAACACACAGGGGGCACACACTCTCACAACTAAAACACTGTCTTTAATGTAAAGCATAGTGAACCCCACATTAATTTTGTATCTAAGATACAAAAAAAACCCAAAAGCCAACACCTTGCACATAACTGCACAGATGTGGGAAACAGTACACTCAGCCAGCTGTTCCTGTATGAAGTACACCTTTCTGTAATTCTGTTTTTCTCTAAACCTTGATCAACTCCTCAGGGGAAACAAAAATCAGTTCTTATAATCAGATGAAATTGAAGCTTTTCTCCCAGCAGCCCAAATTAAATAAGCTAGGTGGGAATGCAGCTCCTTTTCCTTATCTCCTAGGAAACAGGCCCTGGAGTCTGGGAGGGCTAAGACTAAGTCATTTTTGCACCCATGCCAGAGTCGGGGGCAAGACCCTCAACCAGCCAAGATACCACACAGAGGAGCTCAGACCCAATAAGGAGACCCAGCCAGCATCCATGGAGGATATTGGAGGGACCACCAATCCTCTTCCTACCTAACCGGGGGCCACGAGGCCCCCGGCCTTTGTTGTCACCACCACCACCACCACCACCATCACCCAGTGTGCACCATGGGCACTCACCAGAGATGAAAGGGGGATCCTCAGCCCAGATGGGCTCAGCTTGGGGCTTCTGCCTTTCCTGGGGGGATTAAAAGGGGACTGGGTGGGGAGGGCAAAGTGGCCACACCTGGGGTGGGAGGAGACTCCACCAGAGCTCCAACCCCCCTGTCACAGGCACAGACACTTTCCACTAGACCAAGCTGATCAAGGCCTCATCCAACCTGGCCTTGAACACCTCCAGGGAGAGGACATTGTGACCTCCCTGGGCAGCCTTTCCCAGTGTCTCACCACCCTCACTGTGAGGAATTCCTTCCTGATGTCTAGTCCAAATCTGCCCTCCCCAAGCTTCAGTCCATTCCCTCTCATCCCATCACTACAGATAGAACAACAGGGAATGGCCTCAAGCTGCAAGTGGGCAGGTTTGGTCTGGGACATTGGGATTTTCCACAGTGGGAGTGGTCAGGCACTGTGGTGCTGGGGGATATGGTTTAGGGGTGAAATTTGTAGAGTAGGGTTATTGGTTGGACTTGGTGGTCCTGAGGGTCTTCTCCAACATGAACGTTTCTATGATTCTGTGAAATCCTGCCCTCCCCCATACCAGATAAGAGCTTGTGCCTTCCCAGGAGAAGAGCAAAGGGAGAATGAGGAAGACCTGGCCATACAGCCAGCTTATAAAGAGCGGAATTATGGGATAGGATAACAATTTACGCTTCCCGATCCATCTCTGGACCATTCTGGTCCTCCTGGAGGTCCTCAGCTCTGTGGTTCTTAAAGGCATCCAGCCTCAAACCATAACAATTGTTAAAAAATTCTCCTAGGTATTTATCCAAATGTAATCTATTGCTTTTCATGTTTCTATAAAACCTCAGTGATGGAATCCGTTTGCAGTGTTAGCAGGTCAGGTTATGAGTTCACTGAGGAACCCACTATTACCTCACACTGCAAGCAAAGAGGAGGATAAAGGAAAATGTAAGTCTTTAAAATACATTTCAGAGATAAAGGGAAGTTATTTCTCTTGCTACTTTTTTTTCCCTGTTATAGTTAGCCACCACTGCAAACTTGGTGTCTATAGCAAAATTTGACATGAGGCACAGGATCACAGGATCACAGGTTAGGGGCTGGAAGAGACCTCTGGAGATCATGAAGTCCAAGCACCCTGCCAGAGCAGGACCATAGAATATAGCACAGGTCACACAGGAATGCATCCCGAGGCGTCTTGAAAGTCTCCAGAGGAGACTCCACAACCTCTCTGGGGAACCTGTTGAACTCCTTTTTTCTATCATCAGATTTATTATCCTTTGTCAGGTCAAGGGGCAATGGCTTTAAGCTGGAGAAGAGCAGATTGAGACTGAATGTCAGGAACAAGTTCTTTACTGTGAGGGTGGTGGAGCACTGGAACAGGTTGCCCAGGGAGGTGATTGAGGCCCCTTCCCTGGAGATATTCAAGGTGAGGCTCAACAAGGCCGTGGGCAACCTGATCTAATTGAGGATGCCCCTGCTGACTGCAGAGATGTTGGACTACATGACCTTTGGAGGTCCCTTCCAGCCTAGACCATTCTATGATTCTATGAAAGTTTCTTTAAATTTAATGAAGAACTGCATACTTTATCTCCAGTTAATTTTTCTTACTACTTTCATCCTCATGCTACCATTAGGTCACAGCTGCCAGCTTCCCAGTCAATCTTCTTGATCAATAAACATCCCTTGCAAAACCTTGTTTTACAGTCCCCTTTGGCAGAGATCAAAGGGGACTCTGCAGATTTGCTGTACATAATCTTCCTCTTTTTAGTCTGCTGTAATACATATATTATCCATCATTTAATTAAAAAGGCTTAATTACATACCTTCTTGCAATTACTGCCAGGTGGCTGGCACAGAAAAGGGAAGATGCCCTTTTATTTACAGGGCAGGTCCAATGAGACAAAAATAAGAACAGCCTTTCCTATACTCTTGCCAATGACCACTCCTCACTCACAGCATGGAGGATGAGAATTTGGAAAATGGTTTTACCAACCTCCACCTCTTTGATTCTCACACTCACTTTAGAGGCTACCAGAAAGTTGGATTAATCACATGGTGTCTTGTGGCAGGAATACCTGCATTCTCATATCTATTAAAGGAGTCAAAATAACATAGATCTGCATTGCAGCAATGGTATGTAGAACTACAGAGGCCTTGTAATAATTAAGCATATTTGAATTTAATTGGCTTCCTTTTCAAGATACCAGATGCCCAGCATAACTCACATATATTCTTCTAGGCTGCTCAAGTTCTTGCCTACAAATCATCAGCAAAAAGAGGAAAAACTAGAAGACGTGATGCCATCTCATCTCGCTTAAACTGATGGCAACCTGAGTCTCACAGGCTTTTCATTCTGTGACTGCACTCTAATTAAGATACACAAAGAAAAATGAAAGCACTTTTATCTAGTCATTCAAAAATCCATTTAAGCTGTTATGGTCTATACTACAGACTATGCCAGGAGACACTACTCTTAGATTTGCAGAAAAGCAGGTCAAAAGCTTAAATAAATCATATGGCTTAGCTTCAGTGCATATATCACTGATAGCACTGATAGCACTGAAGAAATGCCACTAAATTCTATAACTTTAGATAAGGCAGTCACTTACCCAGCTGCTAATTAAATCCCAATGCAACACAACCACCACATTTTTAATTCATGAACAAGACCACAACAAACTGCATTTTAATAAGCACAACAGTGCTGAATATGAAGGACACCCAAGAGGGCTGTAAAATTTTCTTCTCCTCAATATCTATCATATATCAGTATATAACCCAGTAAGATGAGCACAGATTTGTGGCCCTCGTTAAAAGCACTGTGAGTATAAAACTAAATATTCACCTTCAGAGATGTGCTGCAGGCAGGGTTCACATTAGCAGTCTCCCCAGAGATGCTAATTGTATATACTTGTATGAAAGCAGCGCTAAACTTGAAGAGGGCATGACATGCATTCAGATACCTCTAGCCAGTGCCGCTGGTAGATGAATGAGTGTGAGGAAAATCCATTCTCTTACTGGGAACTTAACTGACAGAGCTATTGGCAAGTTGGTGTCAAGAACCTGTTTCACGATTAGGGAAAGGATGCTTCATGTTTTGCTCTGTACTTTAACCTGAAAGACTCTCCTGGATGTATGTGCACAATGCCAAGTGTGCCTTTTGGTGCTAAGGAAGCAACCAGCAAGACTACCTTCGACTTTAACCATGAGGAATGTTTCAGGTGCTGTCAAAATTGCCAGCCACCTAAGCCAGCTGCTGGCACTATCTGCAGTCTGCACTGTGACAACACAGGGATTAAAAAGAATGAGTGTTACTATCACTCTCTAGCAATTATGCTATAATCTGGGGAAATTCCATGAAGGATGATGGCGTTATCCCACAGAAAGTTCTGGTGGAAAAATTATCCAAAGAAAGATTACAAGAAGCATCAGTTTCAGTGGGGAATATCTGCCACAGACTGATGACTGTATTTTGAGAACACGCATGGTTAGTCTAATGTAGCCACTAAGGAGTCTTGCTGCCAGGTTTCCATGCAAGCTCTTCATCAGTAAATACGGGCTCAGATGCTCAGCTGGCACCACAGCAGGACAAAGAGTAGATCATCCTTACTGTATATGAAGGAATCAAGTTCTAAAAACATTAATTTGGCAAACCAGTCATACAAGGAAATGTTTCTTCACCCAGGTTTAGGGTAGCAGAATAAACCAGATCCATAGTCACCTTATTCAGCAAAGGAACCTCTCTGATGTTTTTAGACATTGCTAAATTTGTGTTTGAAATTGCAGGAAGTTTGTATGGCTATTGGGACTGCACAAAAGTGAAGTACAATTTGAATTAAGGAAGAAAATACATTGGTAATTAAACTGTCACAATAATTTACATGTTTTCACCTTCTGACATTTCTTTCCAGGGTGAAAGCCACCTGGACTATATATAGTTTGGTTTGATTTTCTAAATCAAAAGCTGAGGAAAATAAACATCACCTATCCAAGTCAGGGCCCTGCAGCATCCCCTTTGGCAGCTAAGGGAAAGTTATCTTCTTTAAAGAAGTGTTTTACATTCACCTACCAGTCCAATGGGAGCACTGTTAGGAGACAATGGCTTTTCATATACTTCTACTTTTGCTTCTTAAATCTGGATTTATGAACCTAATTTCAGTTACGCCAGTGAAAAGCAACATTATTCAGGCACCAACCTGCCAACCAAATACTACTTGCAGAGTTATACTAACGTTTCACTAAGACTGATGAACTAGTATTTACACAAATGAAAGTAACATACTAATCTTTCAAAGACCATGAAAAAAGCTGCTTAACAAGTGGAAGGAGAGAAAAGGGGGGGGAAAGTAAAAGAAAAGAGGGTAAGAAATATAATTTTGAGTTTCTGTGAAGAAATCACACAATAAAAGCAAGACAAAAATCATCTCACAATAGAACCCGACATTAAAAAAGATTAAAGGGGGAAAACCCCCACGCAATCCAATCAAGTTGGTAAGGCCTAATTAGCAGAGACTCACCCAGAGATCAAAATGCATTCTTTTCATTTTGTAGTACAAAGAAGCTGCATATATTACTTGTATTAAGAAGCCTGTAAAATGAATTTAACTATGAGAGGTTTGATTTTGCCTTCGGGTATATGTGAAAACAGCAGGTGATTTTACAAGATGCACTGTGATGCCTGATTGCGTAGTGAAAGAATTAAAACCTTTAGGTTTCATTGCATCTCTGAGTTCAGAAAATGCTGTGGTCCTGAAATTAATTACATTTGGCCACAGTCACAAAGGTGTCAGCATGTGGACTCAAATTTGCACAGGGGCCTTTGTGCATTTTGGAATCTGGTTGGTAAGCTATGACTTGAGAATATCGCTTGGATATCAGGGAGCACACAAGAGCTCTGTCCATTTGCAGGGAGAGCATGTGCAAGCCACGGGGCTGAAAGTGAGAGAACTGTAAGGAATGCATCACAGATACATGAAATGCACAAGGCTGGAGATTATGACACTGATTTGGCCACACATCAATGCATGTCTACTACATAGTGTTCATGTTCAAATTATTTAACTGCAAGTAATTCTTCAAAAGCCTTTCCCACATTCATATAAACACAGAATAAAAAAGGAAATAAAAGATTTAAAATGAATGAAAATAGGAGATTCAAAGAAGGTGCTACTGACTGTGGAATATCTCTTCTCTTTACTTCCTGCTTGGCTACCAAGGGAGTACTGGCACCCATGTCATTCCCACCTCTTGTCTTCTCTTCAGGAGTTCCCCTACAGGCAGTCACATCACGAGCCTCTGTCTGAAACCAACCTACAGGCTCTTGGCATGACTTGGGAGCACCTGAGTAAGGAGATGGGATCTCTTTCCTTAGGAATTGCCCCAAGCAACCCAACCCAACTATGAACGCTAACTAAGAATATGAACACTGAAGCAAGCCCAGGCCCTCAGCCTTCCTCACAGCTCCCACAGGATCTGTTAGCAAGTACCAAGCAGCAAGGTATCAAGTAGCAAGCACTCCATATTTCCAGGCTTGCATGCCTTGAATACCTCCACAGTGTCACGGTATATTAAGAGGTTGGAAGGGACTCAAGAGATCACTGAGTCCAACCCCCCTGCTGTCACAGCAGTACTGATATCTCCTCACAAGCTGGCTCCCAATAGAGATTCTAAAAGAAAATGTGGTCTGACTTACCAAAAGAGCAAACATAAATCAGGCCCACATGTCAGCTTCAGTGACTTCTGGCAGCATTTTGGAATGCCCCCATGCTAGGACAGCAAGGCTGTCCTGAGATGTGGTCATCCTGACTAGCCATGTCAATTGTCCTCTGTCATTAAGGATTCTCATCACGGCATGATCTCCTATTGCTATTGAGAAGGCAATGAAGGCTAAATAGTGTGAACAAGCAGAAAAATTGGGTTTGAGGATGATGCCAGAAGCACATGAAACAGAAGAGTGTGGATGTACCCATCAGTTCTACCACAGCAGAAGCAGTTGTGAACAGTTACCATAGCAAATCACTTTAAGAACACACCTTTTTTTGATAACAATTGAGTGGAAAAAGATGTTGGAAAACATGACAGAACACCTTTTCTGTACAACTGTTTTAAATTCTGCCAATGCTTTCTTTCATCTTTGGTTAATCACCAACTACTATCCGACGAATACTTTGCCAGTCACTGCACAATTGTTTTTTCATAAGCATATAATGCTAATTTCCTCAAGACTAACATAGGAAGTTTCCCTTCTGTGGGAGTGCAACATTGCTCTATATCAGGAAAGGAGAAAGGCTGCTCTTTTGGAGAAGGCATAGTATGAGCACTGAGAACATGTGGGCTTTTTAACAGCTTTGCCATAGCTGTCCTGCTTCAGATTGTTTAGATCTGCCTCCACAAGAACATTTTACTCCCAGAGCATTTTGAAATTACTATTACAATGCCTTTTGCACTCTGCACGCTAGCTTCCCCACCAGCAAACCAGACTTAACATCTCATGTTTCATTCAGTCAGGATAAACATTGTCACTGGTTTTGGAAGTCCTTCCTGAGAAACTTTCATCTTGATTGAAGATACTTCTAAGACTTCTGAAAGAGACTTTCAGAGACCTTGGGCAGTGCATATGAGAGCTAATCTGTGCGGATGAGTCACAGCTGTAGTGTCCATTAAAAAATGAAGCTTTTTGAGAGCTTTTAACTAAGAGCTCAGACCTGACGCAAGGCAACAGCTAGGAGGATGAACTTAGAAGGTACACATGTAGATGTGCAAGCAAATAGTAATTGGTAGGAGTTCTTCATTACCAGCATACTTATTTTTCTCCAAGAAACTCAGATGATGTCATACATAACCAGGTATATTCCAGTGAAGTGCGGATGGAAAACAGTAAGAAAGGAGATCACTAGATCTTGCTGGTCTACAGCAACATCTTGAGAGCATCTTACCTTGACATGATGTATCAGGTGCTCCACTTCATTCACTTTATACATCTCTATTCCTAACTCTTTAGATAACCGCAGGATACGATTTTGTGTTGGCCCCACGTAAGCTCCTCCAAGGTCCACATATTTAACTTGTTTATTCTAGTGTGTCACACACAACAGGGGGGAAAAAAAACCACAAACAACAAACATTAAAAATAGACAAGCCTCTTTAAAATAGTGTACAAATTAAAAGAGCAATCCAGGCAAATTCATCAAATGAAATACTCCCAGAGCATTTTGGACAAGATTCTTCTCCTCATGGAAAAAATCAGCTCTTTTGTAGAGTTCTGGTGTGGTGGCTACTGAGAATCTCAGATCAGGAGTTCATAACCAGCTTAGATGGTCTGTTGTTACATTACAGCCTTAACAAACATTAGGGGAAAGAATCTGACAGGCAGAGAGAGAGAGTAACATCAGAGACATACATGCAGTTTTTGCTCCGTCAGGCATCTCACCAACAACTAGTTCAAAACAGACTGCACTAGGAAGCTGCACAGGTAAGATTTTCTAATGAGCTGAGTGGGAAGTGGTCTCCCAGGTCAAAGTACAGTAGAAGGTAAATGAGTGAAGGGAGACATGCTGCAACATTCTAGCTCCCAGCCACCCTTGCCATTCCTCTAGCCTAGGTCACTTCTCACACAGCTTGTTACAGTTTAGCTCATGGCTCTTCAAGGCATGGTTTGCTTCATGAGTGGATTTTTTTATAGATTTCTACAGTGCCTCTTCCTGGGAAAATATTCTGAAATTTAGTTAATCATGTTCTTCTTCCCAGAGGAAAGAACTGACAGCTCCAGAGCCTAGAGATCACAAGGAAACATTTTGTCCTCATCATCACGCCAATCTTTCTCCACTCTTGTTGGTATACCAGTGAACTTCCCACTTGACAGTGCTCTAGAAATTTCCCCCCAGGTAGGTCCTCTAGCACAAAAGAAAATTAAGTACATTTATGTGCACTATTCATATACTATATGTATACTATACCTATATACATATATACTACATGCCCGTGCATAATTATACATGTGTAGTATATACTAGAGGGATGTGTATGTAGTATAAATGGGTTTAGAGATAATTACCCTTACAGTGAATGTTCTTCCACCAACCCTGTCATTGGCTTCTAGCAGCACCACATTCAAGCCTGCCTCAGTCAGGAGTTTGGCTGCTGAGAGGCCTACAAGACAAAGAAAAACAATTAAAGAACATTTCTGTATATGCACCCCACAGCTTCTGTGACTTAACATGAAACACTCACATTAGTTGTCCATCAAATCCTGAAGTTTTCATTAAAACACTTGCCAGGGTGGTGAGTTGGAATTAAAAAAAAAAACACCAAACAACAATAATCATGAAATGGAACTGAATCCAAACTTTATACGTGCTGAGCACTTTTTGCACCACATGCTCAGCTGGTGCATAAGCCAGCACTGTTATGATAGCCATCCAGTCAGGCAGAGAACTTGGGGAGGGGATAGCTTTCTGTTTTCTAATATCAGCACACACACAAAAAAGGAAATTAAGTTTTCCTGAAGCTTGTTGTGCATGACAACTTTACAGCTCCAAGTATTTTGAAGTACATTAAGCAAAGCTCCCACTCAGTCCAGTTTCTTCTCCTGAAGAAGAAGACATTGTCTGACTCAGAAGAGATATAATGTGCACTTGTGAGTGGCAGCAAGGAGGGGGGAAACAACAAACAGGATAAGTCAACCTCAAAAAGTTGTTTGATTCCTCATCCATTTTCTTCACACACTTCTATTTCCATCTTGTGATTCTTGAAGCTGAGACACCAAGGGAAGAAACAATGGGAATGCAAGAGAGAACATCTCATTTTAGTTCTGATGCCATAATTTTCCATAATAGCAGATGAACATTTTTGCACCAAGTCCCAGAACTAGTGTGTCAAGCTTCTATAGGAAGGAACAGAAACTGAGATTTGTATAAACTGAAGTTATTACTTTGGCCATGGGTGAGTGAATTTCTAGTGGGATGACAAGACTTAATAGTCTAGAAAGCTTCATCATCCTCTTGAATAAAGTTCAGCACAGGCCAGGCTAGAGTGTTTACTTAAGTGTTAGTGAGAAAACCAGTAATGACACTGATAAAGGTCTTTCCATACTTCCTTATTGAAGAAATTATATTGTAAAAACATCTGGCTGGATTATGGGCTGTGACTTTCCTAGTGGAAATGGTTACAAGCTGTGCCAGGGGACGTTTAGGTTAGGTATTAAATATTTCTTCACTGATAGGGTTATCAGATATTGGAATGGTCTGCCCAGGGCAATGCTGGAGTCACCATTCCCGGGTGGTGTTCAAGTGTGGTGTGGACCTGGAGCTTAGGGACATGGTTTAGTGTCAGCCCTTTAGTGCTGGGTCAAGGGTTGGACTGGATGATCTTTGAGGTCTCTTCCAACCAGATATATTCTGTGATTCTGTGACTCCACTCACAAATATTTGAAGATACCGAGGAAGAAAAAAATACAGAAAACTTTCATGGCATGCAAACATAGACCACCTCTTCAAACAATCTGCAGAAAGAGACCAGCTCCTGAAGGAAAAAGAGGCAACAAAGCTCCTAAATAAACATATCTTACCAGTTAATGAAAAAAAAAAAAAAAAAACAACCCAGAATAAAACCCCAACCAAACAAAAAACCCAAACACATAACACCCAAACCACTGCTCTTCAAACAAATGTTTCATCAGTTAGGAGTGGATCAACTGGTTTTATTAATAATTTACAGAATGAATACATAATCTGAGGGTTGCTGTCACTGCAGGTTGCCATTGGTTCATCATGCAAACAGCTATTGCTTAATCAATTAATAACACTCACTTACCAGCACTGATTAAGGAATATAAGATTTGACTTCCTTTATTAAAATCTAATGAATAAACACTTCAGTACAGCTGAGAAAAAAGGCAGTTTACTCCCAAGAGATGAAAAGACAGAGAAGCTTGTGAAGGGATAGCTCTCTAGACTCTGATCTGCAGCCGATCTGCAGTGGTCAGCTCAGATAACAATCCCTCATTTCCTTATCCACTTCTCACCCACCTTATTGCACCCACATAATATTTATTCCCTGATGTTTATTTTGAGGCAAGTGCTAACCTTTTAGGATTATTTTCCCCCACATTCACAAGTGTACCTGGTAGCAACGGATAACAACTTACTTTCCTGATCCAAGTACAAAAAAATCCACAAACCAGTGCTGAGAGGAGGATCAGGCTCATTAGCATCTGAGGTGGGTTAAAATCACCCCCCAAAATAAAACTGCCAGAACAGCTCAGATGGAAAGCAAATGAAGCTATATTTACAAGTGCACTAGAAACTAGAAATATGGAATGCAATATGTACAAAATATACTATATTTACTTGTATTTACAAGTTATAAACAACACAAGAACCCCCTGGACAAAACCAGGGAGCTACTAATAGCTTCCCCCTCCCCGCTCCCTTCCACCACCCTATACAAGGTAAAAGAGAGAGAGAGAAGGGCAGAGAGTAGCTTGTTAGTACTTAGCCACAAGAAGAACGCAGCCAAGCTCAGCAACAGCCAAGTAAAAGCTACTAGCTAATATCTGCTAGAGTGAGGAAGCCAAAAAGAGAGAGAGTTTACACGACTAACTATGTTAGTTACCAGACCAATGAGATTGTTTAGAACTTATCATTATTTTTCTTTCACATCCAATGGTAACTTATTGACATTCTACCACTTTTCTACTCAATCTGTGGGAAATTTTCCTAGGCATCAGCCTAAAACTGCCACAGCATCTCACTGCCCCACGCCCTATCCACAGGAGATAGATCTCTGCAGGTGGTGGAAAGTGTCCTCAGGACTTGGATTTACAGCAGCAGTTGCAGTCTGCAGGGTTCCTAAACTAAGCACCACCTGAGCACTTCAAGGATTGGTGGTCCACCTTCTTCTCTCACCTACATGACATCTCTGTTCTGGCCCAAAGTTTGTTAGAGAAATTATACAGGTAAGTGCTGACAAAGACAGGGGACACAACCAGTATCTCCCTCATCACAAACATGTAACTAGGGAAAACAAGTGGAATAAATGAAGACAGAGGCTCAATGAAGGATCAGGATAGGTCTCACAACACATGCAGCACAGGATAGGGCAAGACCGATGTCATAGATAACACATCACCAGTGCGATGTTGACAGGCAGGAGCATTGCTGTTTTTGGTATCTCACACAGTATTGCCACAATATTGGCTCATCTCTCTGTACCTGTGCCCTGGAGCTGAAGCCAAGACTACAAAGGGGCTCTTGAACTGTCACTATAATATCAGTTAGAGAACTGGATGCTTCAGAGGGAGAGCTCCAAACCAAAGTGATACAAGGACAGATAAGGAACCAGGAACAGCAACATATTAAAATGAATATTAGCACATGAATATTGTGGCATGAGGTTGAGGTTTGCTTTTCATAAACTAAAAACTGCTTCAGGAAGTTCATCTAAACCACAGTGTCTTTTCTGGGAAAGAAAAGGAGTGGTCTTGCTGTGCTTAACACTCCAGATGTGGCAAACAGAGCATGCGTGAAGCCAGAGAAGCAAAGCCTGGAAAAAATCAATCACACATGAGGCAAGGTCTCCTCTTGCGTAGTTTAACCCTTCACAAGTTTCATATTTCAGCACTGTCTCTGCCTTACCTCTCATTCTCTTGCACATCGCTATCAACAAAAGGCAGATCTTTAATACTGCCCCCATTCCTCAGGAGTGAGGCAAATAGCTACCTTCAAATGTAAAGCTCATTCCAAAGTGTGACTGATGCTGTTATTTCTCTCATTTTGTGCACAATGTTTTGTCACCCACTGGCATCTTTCCCTTCTCCCAGGAACATTTCAATAGAATCAGATCTGATTTGCAATATAAGGGCTCAGCCACTTTTGCCACTACTTCAAAGACAGTAATTGGGTCTTGTTTCCATTGCAGGTCAGATTTCTTCAAGGGGTAAGAGAGTGCCAGATATATATACATGGCAGAAAACATGTGGTTAAGCAGCCTCACTTACAGTTCTGCTCAGAGAATTGATAGGCAGATAATTAATGCACATAACAAAGAAGCAAAGACATTAGGTCTTATTTGAAGCCCTAGACTGAAAATACCATTGTGCTTAGAGGATGTTTAACCAGGCAAGCCTTCATCTGTCACCATAGCAACCTGGTACCCAACTGCAGCCACTCAGAGATACTGGTAAGAGATTGCCTTCCCCAGAAATTTATAATGCAAGTTCAAGCCATGAAAATCTTTTCTCCATCGCACAGCACTGTGCTCTCACACAGATCACACTCTAATGGAATAATCACAATAATTACTTCATCTTCAAATCCAACTTTCTTCTTTCCTACTTGACATCTCTATACCTCCTAAATATCTTGAATTGCACCACTTGATTACAAACAGCTTCATTATAACCTCACTTTCTAACATTAACAACTGTCTTATGCTAAGACAACAACTAATTAGTATTTCTTTCTTTAAAGAGAAAATCTTGTATTTCTGTGCTAGGGCGGAATCCAAACTCGCATTTGGACTGATCATAGAATCACAGAATGATCAGGGCTGGAAGGGACCTCAGGGATCATTCTAGTTCACAGTAAATGTTCATGATAAATGTGACAAGAGTCACATTTTTCATCTGACTACAACGAAGGCTCAAAATTAAACACATCTGACTGAAAAATATTTTAAGGCACATTTTTGCAAAACTGACTGAAATTCTGTAACACCAGTCTCATTCTGCCTGGAATCGGTAAATTTACTGAAATGCTCTTCCAACCTGAGCATTTCCACAAGAGTTTCACTGGAGAGGTCATGAATGGTAGTGGCATCTCTAACAGGTCTCTAAATGATACTTGTGACTTCTTCCATTTAGTTACTTTTTCCACAGGATACTTTTGTCATTCTCTGGATGGCTACATAACCAAGACACAACAGCAAGATGATCAGCAAGATCTTTCTCCCTTGAGATATGTTCAATTCCCGTGCAATGTATAAAGGACAGGGCAGGTAAATTCACAGGCTCACAGATTCACAGATTGCATTGGGTTGGAAGGGAACCTCAAAGGTTATCTTGCCCAACCTTTCTGCAGTGAGCAGAGGCACCTCCAACTAGATCAGGGTAACCATTAAGTCTGATCTTGAACGTCTTCAGGGACAGGGCCTCAACCACATCCCTGAGCAACATCTTCCAGTATTTTACCACTCTGACTGTAAAGAATTTCCTCCTTATGTCCAACCTAAATCTACCCTGCTCCAGTTTAAAACCATTGCCCCTTGTCCAATCATTACAAGCCCTTCTTAACAGTCCTTCCCCTGTCTTTCTGCAGGTGCTCTTCAGATACTGAAATGTAGCTATAAGGTCTTCCTGGAGCCTTCTCTTCTCCAGGCTAAAAATCCCCAATTCTTTCAGTCTGTCTTCATAGGAGAGGTGATCCAGCCCTCTGATCATCTTTGCAGCCCTCCTCTGGACCCGCTCCAGCAGGTCCATGTGTTGGGAGCCCCAGAGCTGGGCACAGTATGACATGTATGTTCTCACCAGAGCTGAGAAGAGTTGCAGAATCACCTCTCTCAAGAGGTATATATTATAAAACTGGGAATAAAGTTTAGTTATGAAGGCATTCTTGGAGGACCTGATGTATTTGCTCTGCACCATTTTCCACCTTAACACGTTCCTCCATATTTACTATCTCTCTTCTCAGAACATAAGACGTACTTATAAAAATTGACTACAATTCCTAAGCTCTAACTCCTGTAGGAAGCAAAGAAATCATCTCAAAGACACTGGCTTTCATTTAACAGCTTCTAAGATGGTTGTAAAAAAATCTGTTTACTTTAAATACTTAATTTCTTTCTCCAACAAAAATTGTAAGTTGAGGAAGAAGAAAGGCTGCCATCATACTTGCATGGTACTTACTTGCAAGTCTTACTGCAGAACTTCAACATTTCACACCTTTATTTCCTCAGACTCATGAAATTTGATGATATTTCTCTCTCCTCCTCTTTATTTATTTTAACACCAAAGATATGTTTACAAAGTACTGCATAGAGGAGCTGTAACATCTATAATAGAACCTGAACACTTGAGCTCTGCATACGAACATTGGCTGTATATGTATATTAGAAACATCCAACACAAAGCAGGAAAGGAGATTATTTCCACTTTTGCTGTGCCTTCATGACTTGGATATATGTGTGGACGAGGTCTGCACTGACAAGCTTCTCCTTTGATATCATGTGTTTGAGCAGGGGCTAACACGTGGTTTTTCCAATGTATTTACAAGTGCACCAGCTGCACTGAAAGTCATCTCCAGGCAACCAGATGAAACCTCAGGCATGTTTGCATGAGAAGTGGCTGCTGTAACATATCTTGTAAATAAAGCCAAGACTGTTGAGTTTCTTAAGGACTATTTCCTTGCCCTCAACTTGTTCAGCCACATCTAAATCACTGTCTGTAGAGATGTCAGGTAGCAGACACTCCTTTACACAGGGCAGAACAGCCCACAGCACCAGGGTCAGAGCCTCAGTACTTTGACGGGGCTCAGGGAGGTAAACAAGCACAGCACAAAGTTCAACACAAGGACATGTCACAAAATGCATCTTGGAAATAGCACAATACTTAGCCTGCAGAACAAGTACAGTCCTCGGCCCTAGGGTTAATGAAGTTACATGGTGTTTCACAAGACTGGGAAAGAAAGAAAAGGAAACATACCATAATTTATTAGATATATAAATGAATAAGAATTGAGTTCAAGGTCATTAAGGTAAATTAACTCAAGGTTTTTTTAACATAAGTGTTCAAAATTGTTAGTCAGACCACATTTGTCCATGGACATTTAACATCTTGAAGCTGTCATTCTAGAAATCTCCAAGATTTGCATTCTTCTTCTTAACCTTGAGCCTAAGTTTCATTTTGACCAGAGAGCTCAGGAATTGAATTTCTTTTCATAATGAAACCAATGAACCTCACAAAAATCGTGCAAGCTTATGAAGCTGAAATGTTATGAAAAAAGCAGCAAATCTGTCAAAACCTACAAAAAGTAACAGAAGTTGGTATTGCTGTGGAATCACATGAGAAACACAACTGCCATCACTATGTCTTCGTAACACAACCCTTATCTTCCATCTCTGGTGCTCAGAAATACATACAAAAAGCATACAGGAAATAACTTTGGCCAAAACTGCTGCACTGTACCCAGCAAGACAAAATCCATCTGTCTTAAAACTGCAGAATAACTTCTGAGGATAACCTTTTTGTTAGTGGTCAACACAGTTGCAGGATTTGACTCAGGGCAACAGGAAGAAATTCCGAGGAATATGCTCCAAGTAATTGATGTAAATTCTAGGGATAGCTGAAAAACACTCCTTCAACCATCAATACCCTCTGGGTGAGTTCCTAGCATCTCAAATTTAAATCAGTTAAAGGAAGAATCCTGTTTGTTGTCATTTAGATGTAATAACTTTAAAACGGAAATAAAACCCCTCCTTCTTTATATTTGGATACCTGTGTCTTCCTTTTAAGAGATATCCCCGAAACACCCTGTCAGGGCAGTGCCATTAGTGTAATACAGTTTGCACACTGCTGTGGTACTGAGGAGACAGAAGTCAAAACCACAGCTGAGCAGCCGTTTTGCACCAGTGGGTTTTCTCCTTCAAGTCTTCCATGGCTTCTTTATTGCATTACTGTGTTAGAAACTGCAATTTAATAGTGCTGGTCTTGTTTGTGTTGACCGCTCTAATGAACACAATCCGATTACTGCTCTGCCACTGAGAGATTGAATCTGGCACTGGGCACCTTTACTTCTGTCACTCATGATTAGCCAGCTGAAGCGTTTTAACTGAAATAATGGCTTGAGACAATTATGCCTGTAAGGCATTATAGGTATGGATTGTATGCAAAGTGAAAAAACAAAACAACAAAAAATTAGAACTGGTCCAAGGTCTGGGTGAGTTAGGGTGATACAGGCAATTGTTTTGCAGCTTTCCTCATATTATGGAAAGATCAAGGGATTTTGCTCATGTGAAGAATGGTATCCCTTTATAAATTCAAGGGGCGTGCTCAGAATTGTAATGGGAGCACTAAACAGAGACAGCTAAGAGCACACTGCCTTGAAACTCAGTTGACATCAGACTGGCACACTGCTACTGGAAATGGTAAGCATGAACAAGTCAGTTTTCCTGCTTCATTGCTTTCTCAGTCCTCTGCAAGGAGGACAGCATCCAGACTGCTCCAAGAGTTGGCTAGATGCAATACTTCTGAAAAGCAAAGGGCTTTTCAGAGGCAAAAAGGAAAGAAAAGAAAGAAAGAAAGGAAGAAAGAAAGGAAGAAAGAAAGGAAGAAAGAAAGGAAGAAAGAAAGGAAGAAAGGAAGAAAGGAAGAAAGGAAGAAAGGAAGAAAGGAAGAAAGGAAGAAAGGAAGAAAGGAAGAAAGGAAGAAAGGAAGAAAGGAAGAAAGAAAGAAAGAAAGAAAGAAAGAAAGAAAGAAAGAAAGAAAGAAAGAAAGAAAGAAAGAAAGAAAGAAAGAAAGAAAGAAAGAAAGAAAGAAAGAAAGAAAGAAAGAAAGAAAGAAAGAAAGAAAGAAAGAAAGAAAGAAAGAAAGAAAGAAAGAAAGAAAGAAAGAAAGAAAGAAAGAAAGAAAGGAAGAAAGAAAGGAAGAAAGAAAGGAAGAAAGGAAGAAAGAAAGGAAGAAAGGAAGAAAGAAAGGAAGAAAGGAAGAAAGAAAGAAAGAAAGGAAGAAAGAAAGGAAGAAAGGAAGGAAGAAGGAAGAAAGAAAGAAAGAAAGAAAGAAAGAAAGAAAGAAAGAAAGAAAGAAAGAAAGAAAGAAAGAAAGAAAGAAAGAAAGAAAGAAAGAAAGAAAGAAAGAAAGAAAGAAAGAAAGAAAGAAAGAAAGAAAGAAAGAAAGAAAGAAAGCTACAAGGGTGACAGGCAATCTGACAATATCTATCAGCAATTAAGCCTCTCACCTCCACTCATAGACTTTCCAGTGAAGATAATTTCTTGAGTTCTCTAATGGGTACTTTAGATATCTGACTCAATCTCATGGAAGATACAAAAATTATGGTTCACAACCCAACACATGGTAGAGCTGGGTCTCTGTAAATTGTCACTCTTGGTTATTCTCAATGCCTTAACTTCATGTGTTGAACAGTACAGTAAAAGATATCAAGGCAACTCTTTTTTTCTTTCAAGTATTTTGGCCATGTGGGAGATACTCTCTCTTCCCAAGCTGCATCACTGCACAGCAATGAATTTCATTAAAATGAGTATCACTCACCTATAACATTAGAGAACTTAAACAATAATAAAATAATAAATTTAATTTCAGAAACCCCAAGGAGAGAAAAAAAGACATTATCAGTCTGCCTCTCTGCTTATAATGTACATTTACTTAAAATATTTGTACAAAGGACAGAACATTTCTGCCTAGTATTCAGCATTCTATGAGCAAATACAATTTATTTCTGTTAGCATTTCATTGTCTAGCTGAAGCAATGAGTACTTCTGTCTGAGCAGTGGTTCTGTAACCCTGCCACTGAGACCATTACCCACGAGTTAATGTGACTTCACATGAGCATAAAGTCAAGTCCCAACTTCCTGCGATTTCTTCTCCCTGGTGACGCTCCCAGATGATTCATCCACAGTGCAGGGAGCTTGTGTGTATATTAAGCAAAGTTCTTAAGAACATGAAAAACATTCAGTCTACAGGTATCACACTTGGTTAAGTGATAAAGAGCCTGTACACTTATGAGTGAGAAGAGCAAAGTGGTGGTGCCTTAAGCTCAAGCCCTGCCAAGCACAGAATGAGGAGAGCTTGTTGTGTTTGGGGAGAAACTCAATGTCTTCAATGCAGTGGTGCTCACACTGAAGTGCTGAGGCCACAGTTCTTCTGTCCTTGCTCAGGGCTTCCCTTTAGTTTCCATTGTATTTTTACAATTGAAGTTTCCAGTGAAACTTAAGAACAATGAAAGCAGGCACTCCCGCATTGCAAAGGATGAGTATTTCTAGTTATCAATCATCTACTCAGTATTCTGCTCCTTCCATGTCTTACACATGGAGCAGTACACCCATCCAATGCCCACCTTGTACTTCAAAAGGTAGAGTCAGAAGTCTGTTTCTAGGCTCCAGACAAGTAAAAAAACCAAACCAAACCAAAAACTCAAACAAAGTAAAAAGAAAAATAAACCACACACAAAACCAACAAACCAACCAACCAACAAAACACAGCAAACAGTCTGTACATCCTTTGTTATGGCCCAAGGATATACTGAAGAGTTAAAGCTGATTACATTATCATCTGTACTGCAGTACTACATCACACGTTCAATCCTAGAGCCTCCTTTGGCTTTATGTCATCCCTTTCTGCCAGTTTACAATCTAGGCTGCCTCAAAACACAACAGACAGAGGGAAAAACAAAGGAGATAAAGAGAACTGAAAGATAAGGCAGCACTACAACAAACATGCTGTGGCACTGGAACAAAGAAGGCTTAGCACAATGGACTGGCTGAGGCAGTACACAAGCAGTGAACTAAAAGCATCCTTTTAGGCATTACTACTATGATCAGATATACAAGCAAACAAACCACCAGCCAGATTTACTCTGAAGAAGAGTTTTGGCTTCCATACTCAGCAATGTGAGGGGAAAAAAACCACTAAGCTATGTCTAGAAAATCTTTCAAAATTATGCAGCAATTGTACCAGTACAGAAATGCTTCCCTGTTTTACTAAGACTTGCATGTTCTCAAGGAAAGAATTGATTTTCTATAGTCCCTTGAAAAAAATATAGTCTCAAAATATGTGATCACATAGATGTGAACATAAAAAGATAATAAACAGACTATCATTCAGACATTCATACCATTATATTAAAAAGTAACATGCCATTTCCCAGATTTCTCAGTATCTAGTGACTCATAGGCATCCATCTAGAGAAGGTCACTTCTCAGGGCAGATAGCAAAGCCCTCAGCAGAGCTATCATGCCTTCATTCCATGGCTATCCATTTTGTTTCATGTTTGCCTTGATTTTCAGCTATTTCCAGCTAGCTGAACCCCAAAATGAATGGATTTATATTGAGTACATTTCACTGTTGCTTTCAGATATCCACCAAGCCACGCCCTGGTGATCCTCTGGAATCAGCACAGCACATGCACAAGTAGGGAAACATACATGCAGATGCACACACAGGCTAGATATTACTGGCTTGTAAAGCTTACATGGCTTTGTGAGCATTTTATCTGGAAAATGAAGATGAATCCCAATACTTCCCATCTACTATCTAGATCTTTGGTGATATCCCAAAAAGACCACTTCATTTCTTGACAGCCAGCTCAGGATGAACCTTAGCTGAGACACCAAAGGCTGAGAACATAGATGTCACCCAGAGAAGTCCAAAAGGGAACTACTAAATAAGAAGATATTCAAGTGACTGTCTTCCCTCCATCTCTAAGTGCAGGCAGGATAAAGTTTGATCCAAGCATCCCATAAAACCATCAGTGTTACAGGAGGGAAAAAATGCTAAAGTTAGATTTGTACCATTCTGATATAATGAGTGAGAAAAGGGGAAAAAAAACAACACACCAACAAAATAGAAAACCACAAAACAAACAAAAACCCCAACCAAACAAAACAGAAAACAACAACACACACACACACACACAAAAACCAACAAAACACGCAAACAAAAGAAAACAAAACCCCAACAACCCAGGCAGTGAAGAAAGCACAGAGGGAAAGATGCGTATCTAAGTGTAAAATAAAAGAATTTACACTCTCCCCTTTCCTTATTTGTGCATAATTCACTGATTTCATCCTTTGGCCAAGTCATAAAAGTTCATTTATATGGGAACAAAAGAGGTGTGCTCCTATAATTCAAACACAGATCTATCACTCAACCAAGCAGGATGCAATTTTATATGAACCGGCTGTTTGATCAGCTGTTGCCATGTGCAGTCAACCAAACAGACTGCATTCAGTGTTTTATATATGAATTATACCATCAAGACAAAGGCCAGCTGGCTGGGAGGCAGAAGGCTACAAAGACATCTTTCCTCCCCACCCCTTTCACTTCCAGTTGAATTATATGGTGGAAACTGAGAAATCTCAAGAAGCTGGAGAGTACAAAACAATACTTGCAAGACAAACGGGTTTAAAAAGAATTAAAACTTCAAGGAACTCATTAATCACCTGATACATGAACAGTGGTCACCACCATAACCTAACTCTTTTAACTGCAAGATGCCAGAGGCTCTAACAAGCCACAACTAGCCTCTTCAGTGTTAAGCCAGTGTCAACCATTAGCTCATCTATGATGTATTTTGCTTTACACACCATGTAGCAGAAGTAGCTCACAAGGTCTCAAACTTTCTAGAGTGCACAACCATTTCTTCTGGGCATGATGCGCACATTGTGTTCCCCCATCCTGTTCTCTGCCCTCCCTTCTTCTACACAAATACACACAGACTCCACACAAAAATCCTGATGCCCATCATTTCCTTGAAGTGTTCTCTGCTCTCTATCCACAGCTGATACTGTCAATGATGCCATCAAAAGCCCATTCCTCCTTACACTATGAGGGCAGGAGCCCCAAATACTTGCCAGGGAGGTGGTAACATCTGTCTGGCAATGGGGGCAGCGTGAAGGACAGGGGAATGAATAAGAGATGGGGAGAAGAAAAAGATGGGTTAAATTCCCTTGGGCATCTTTGTCCCTGAACACATTTCCCTCTTTTCTTGGAAACTTGCTGTTGCAAGTGATAATAAATATTACCACTGTTTCCTGACTAAATCAATACAACTCCTCTTTTGCTTGACAGGCACTTTCCTGTATCTCCTTTTTTGTTAACTTGTCCAGAACTCAGGGTCTCACCAACTGAAACACCAATGCCTTTTCCTCTTCTTGTTCCCTTTCAGCACCCCAGCCCCAAATACTTCTCATAGTAGTGGTTTGTAGAGCAAATACAGTTTCTAAGGGACTTCATGCTGACATTACCTTTAACCAAGCTGTTTGAAGAGAAAACTGACAGAAAAGGTTGTACAAAATACAAGTGCATGGGTAAGTTACTTAAAAGAATGCTAGACAGTCATGGTTAAAATACCAATGCACTGTAGTACAAGCTCATTGACAACTAAAATCAGAAAAAACCAAACCCTTTAAACAAGGATCATACATTACAAAATTATAAAGCTTAGAACAAGATCAGCCCATAAGGAAATAAAGTTGGTCACTTAGATGAATGATCAAGTTTTGACACAGCATCTCACAAGGCAGCAAGAACCTTAATATCTCACATAAGTTTATAATGATGAAATAGATTATTGACCCATAAGGGAAGCTATGTTAAGTTCAATAATGGATATATATCAACTAAACATCTGAAATTGTAATTAGATTAATGGAATTTCCTCAAGAAATTTAAGACATGGATCTGTTTGAGCTGGTCCAGAGGAGGGCCACAAAAATGTTCAGAGGGATGGAACAACCTCCCCTGTGAAGAAAGGCTGAGAGAGTTGCAGTTGCTTGGCCTGGAGAAGATAAGGCTCCAGGAGACCTTATTGTTGCCTTTCAATACTTAAAGGGGGCCATGTAATAAAGCAGGGCCTGTAGCAATAGGACAGGAGCACTGGTTTTAAACTAAAAGAGGGTAAATTTGGACTAGACTTAAGAAATAATATGAGTGGTGAAACACTGGAACAGGTTGCTCAGAGTGGCAGTTGGTGCCCCATCCTTGGAAACATCTATAGGCATGTTGGATGGGGCTCTGGGCAACCTGATGTAGTTGAGGACACCCCTACTTACTACAGGGTGGCCGGACTAGATGACCTTTAATGGCCACTTCCAACTTCAATCACTCTATGATTCTATGAATGATGACTGATTTCAGAAACATAACTGAGAGCTTTTTAAGTGCATCATTACACATACTTTGTAAATGGCAATATAAGGTCAGTCTTCAACGTACTATGGCACTGCTCAGCAGTTATAACCATGATAAGCTTCACCATTGTATCAGCACTGTCTGAAGTAGCTGCTACAGAACTGAGACAAAACACAAAGGCAAGCAACTCCTCTTCTGGAAGGGGCAGTGAGACAATATGTTTTTTTATCTTTAAATAACAGAACTACTTAACTACAGTTGTCAGTTTTGCTATACAGAGGGAAACTGTGCCAGTGGGAAACATGCCAAAATCATCCAGACTGTTTACATACAGAATACTATCTTCTGTAGAAGACAAGCCTTCTTCATTGACTAAATCATGCATAAGAACCAATTCATTGTCATTAGCTGCTGTGTAAAATATGTAAACACAGATCAAGCTCTGTGCTTGTTTATGCTGCTACAAGCAGCACTGGAAGTTTACCCTTTGGGATTATCAGAGCTGCATAAGCCTGCATTGCTCAGGCTGACTACTTAGGCAGTACAAACATGCCTACTTAGTTTTTTTCCTCAGTTCTCCACCTTTTGATAAGACTACCTCAACTCTACAGCTGTCCTTAAGTCCTGAGATCACACTGGACAGCCTGAGCTGCTCCTCACAGTCTCTGAGACTGCAGAGACCAGCATTTGACCCAGACTCATTATCACTGTGGTGACTGACATCTTGCTATTTGCTGAAGACCAACACTACAGTCACTTGTTACAGGAAGGGAAGCATGCCAAGTTGTGTGCCTGTAAAATTACTCCTGTCCTCGATGGTGCCAAGCAGTAAAATGAGCAAATCAAAATTCACAAGTACACAGAATGTGATCTTTTGGCAGCCTCTTGATGCTACAAGAAAATTAAAGAAAGGGGGAAAAAAAGTAGACAAGGAGAAGACATAGAGGACAGAGACAGAGGATGCAGGTGCATGTCTGTGGTCAGGATAAACAAGTACATTACTGTTTAACTGTGTCTTTGTGGAAGAAAAGCATAAAATTTAAATGCTTACTCTTTCCATGTTACTACCTTTGATCTGCAAAACTAAAAGTATCCCAGGAAAGCAGTGTGCAGTGTCTACCTTTGCATATAGTGCAGAAGAGCAGAAGGTCTGGAGAATGAAAGTTGTATCCTGAACACATGTGTACATACTATATCCATGGAAAGGGCCTTATTTCAGACTAACTCTTGTATGGTCCTACAGGGTGAACATCACATCAGCAGCTAGAGTTCAAAATGTGAGCTCCTAGAGCATGTCTTCCCATTCAGTCTTGAGCAAAAAGGAATCTAATGCGGACTCTGGATCAGCACCGTGGAGCATACCATACAGTAACAGTTAGGGTCGATCAGGCAAAGCAACCCCCAGCTGGATCTGAACCAATGCCCTGCCACAAAGCTGGTGAGGGGCTTGGAGCACAAGCCCTATGAGGAGAGGCTGAGGGAGCTGGGGTTCCTTAGCCTGGAGAAGAGGAGGCTCAGGGGAGACCTTATTGCTCCCTACAACTACCTGAAGGGAGGTTGTAGACAGGAGGGGATTGGTCTCTTCTCCCAGGCAACCAGCACCAGAACAAAAGGACACACTCTCAAGCTGCTCCAGGGGAGGTTTAGGCTGGATGTTAGGAAGAAGTTCTTCACAGAAAGAGTGATTGGCCATTGGAATGGGCTGCCTGCAGAGGTGGTGGAGTCACCATCACTGGAGGTGTTTAGGAAGAGACTGGATGGGGCACTTGGTGCCATGGTTTAGTTGATTAGATAGTGTTGGATGATAGGTTGGACTCGATGATCTCAAAGGTCTCTTCCAACCTGGTAATTCTATTCTATTCTATTCTATTCTATTCTATTCTATTCTATTCTATTCTATTCTATTCTATTCGGAATACCTACCACAACCTGCAGTGTGATAAGGTTGCAGTAAAGTACTAGACCAGACTCTGACAAATCTCACAAACTAAAAGCCCCACTGCAGGTAGTTGTCCAAGTAAACAATGCACTGAACTTTCCTACAAAGAACTTCCATCTTCTCCTGTGCCTAACCTTGTGGGTCAAAAAAAAAATAATGTGCAATTCAGCAGTACAGATAAGAAAATTCCATAGCCTTTGCAGTTTGCAACTCTACACACAAACCTGGGAACTCCCAGGAATCACTTGCCCAAAGTTTTGCCACCTTAACTCACCTTTTTTGCCCCTGACATTGGTTTTCACATTTTGCTGAACAGTCTGAATGAACTTTCTCTAATAGCACCATTTCATAGTGCTTAAATAAGCTAATGAAAAAGCTTTCTTTAATGACACATTGCTCCGAGCTTTAGGAGATGAGATGGCTCCTGCACGTAGGCTGCAAAGCTTGTTATCAAATCAGCTTTCAGTGCAATTAGGAGGTATCTATCAGCCAGGGAATTAGAAGTGCTGTTCCTGCTGCCTAGGCTACCAAACTATTTTGCAACATTACACAGCTGCTTTCTGTCCTGTTTACTGTGTATTGCCAAGTTTTTTGGGGGGAGAGGGAGGAAGGGGGGAGTAAAACAGCAGGCTCCACCCAACTGCCTCATGGTCCTCTGCAGAAGCCATAAAAGTAGCTGAATACAAAAGGATGAGCTCCTTGATGACAGAGACTGAGGACTGAAAAACTGAACAATGAGCTTTGTCATGTCAACCAACTGGGAAATGTCCTGGACTGTCTTTGCCCAAGTGCATCCCAGAGAGAGTGTTATCCCTCAGTGAAGGTCACAGTCTTCCTGTGGATGGATCCATTTATTTCGTCATGCACAGCTATTTCTTCCATGCCTGCATTTCATTTTGTTCTGGGCTTTTTTTCCTCTTCATATTGAATTTAGTACAGGGCTGCTAGACTAGTAATGTTATCCAAAAATAGTGTCTTGTTTGGCACTTGAAAGGAGAAGTGTTATGACAATGTAAATTACTAGCAGAGAGCAAAAAGAAGCAAGTAGTGGGGGTTATGCATCTCATAAACTTTTCTTGCAGCACATCCTAGTTTTGTTTCGAAACCAGTTTTACCCTCTAATTCTGCCTATTTTAAAACAGACTGAACATCTTCAGCCCAAAACACTGGATCTGGTTTTGGTTTGGCTTGGGGCTTTTTAAAGTGATCTGAAACTGGCAAACAGATGCAGTTACAGCTACTGTACCTAACAGCATATTAGATCATCACACAAATTCAAAACAAGGCTTACAAAGAAGAATACAGAGCACAAGAATAGGTATTAAAGTATTTTAAAAACCTGACATTTCAATAGAAATATTTTGGTGTTGATCTGTTAGAAGGTAGAAGGACTCTGCAGAGGGACCCTGACAGGCTGGATAGATGGGCAGAGTACAACATGATGGAGTTCAACAAGTCCAAGTGCTGGGTGCTGCACTTTGGCCAGAACAACCCCATGCAGTGCTACAGGCTGGGGTCGGAGTGGCTGGAGGGCAGCCAAACAGAAAGGGACCTGGGAGTGCTGATTGACAGCTGCCTAAACATGAGCCAGCAGTGTGCCCAGGTGGCCAAGAAGGCCAAGGGCATCCTGGCCTGCATCACAAATAGTGTGGCCAGCAGGAGCAGGGAAGTCATTTTGCCCTGTGCTCAGCGCTGGCTAGGCCACACCTTGAGTCCTGTGTCCAGCTCTGGGCCCCTCAGCTTAAGAAGGACATTGAGATACTTGAACATGTCCAGAGAAGGGCAATGAGGCTGGTGAAGGTCTTGATCACAAGCCCTATGAGGAGAGGCTGAGGGAGCTGGGGTTGCTTAGCCTGGAGGAGGCTCAGGGGAGACCTTATTGCACTCTACAACTACCTGAGGGGTGGTTGTAGACAGCTGGGGGTTGGTGTCTTCTCCTAGGCAACCAGAAACAGAACAAGAGGACACCGTCTCAAACTGTGCTGGGGAAGTTTAGGCTCGAGGTGTGGAGAAAGTTCTTCACAGAAAGAGTAATTTGCCATTGGAATGTGCTGCCTGCAGAGGTGTTGGGAGTAACTGTCCCTGGAGGTGTTCAAAAGAGGATTGGATGTGGCACTTGGAACCATGGTTTAGTTGTCATGAGGTGTTAGGTATTAGATAACAGGTTGGGCCACAAGGATGATCAGAGGGCTGGAGCACCTCTCCTATGAGGACAGACTGAAGGAGTTGGGGCTGTTCAGTCTGGAGAAGAGAAGGCTCCCAGGTGACCTCATTGTGGCCTTCCAGTATCTGCAGGGGGCCTACAGGAAGGCTGGGGAGGGACTTCTCAGGCTATCAGGTAGTGATAGGACTAGGGGGAATGGAATAAAGCTGGAGGTGGGGAGATTCAGGCTAGATGTGAGAAGGAAGTTCTTCACCATGAGAGTGGTGAAGGCCTGGAATGGGTTATCCAGGGAGGTGGTTGAGGCCCCGTCCCTGGAAGTGTTTAAGACCAGGCTGGACGAGGCTCTGGCCAGCCTGATCTAGTGCAGGGTGTCCCTGCCCACGGCAGGGGGGTTGGAACTAGATGATCCTTGTGGTCCCTTCCAACCCTGACTGATACTATGATACTATGATACAAACAAACAACAAACAATTAAAAATGGCCCCACTGCAAAAGCAGGCACAGGAAGGCACTTTTGAAAGCATGTAGAGGAAGTTCTTAAACAAAACCCCTGAAGAGATTCCAAGATTTGATTTTAAGAAAATGTCTGTCATCAGTACCTCCATGAAGAAGATAAGCAAGCCTGATGACACAACCTCATAGTTTTTCAGTCGTTTCCATCCTCGTGCTTGAGGAGCCCTTCAAAGAAAGCAACGGCCTGAGCAAACAGAGGAACCTGTCACAAGTTCCAGCTTCACGAGGACCTTTATGTCCACACTACACACAATGTATGGCTGAGCATTTTCAGGCATGGTTTTTTTAGGCTGCTAAATCTTCTTTAAAAATATTCATTTTTAATCTACACCACTCACAAAAATTTCAAGAACTTGAGTCATGGCTTTACCCATAAACTGAAATCTGCTCTTCAGCAAATCCTGTTCCTCACAGGTCTTTGCTGTCATCAACTGTACAGAGATAATGTGAATTCTTCAGAGAAGCCAGAGGCCAATTTTTTTAGACTTGAAAGAATTTAATAAAGTTTAATTCTGAGTAGATTTTCATCACGGAACACTTGAATCAGCCAGTTCTTTAGTTTTCAACAAACCTGTAATGAAGGACACTGAAAATAATTCATCAAAGGAGCTGGTATTTTCTGATTAAACCTCAGCCCCTCCAGAGGAGAATGGTGACTGTCAGGGTTGTGAAGGTCTCCGCACTGCTATTCCATTACCAGGTTTTTCAGTTTTTATCTTTTTGATCCTACTAATTAAATCTGGGTAAAAGGATGGGTAGAACCACCAAAGAAGGCCACAGCACTGCATGGACAGCTCACATTCACCTCAATAAATAGAGAAAAAAAGATAGCTGAGTGGCCCCACTGCAACATTTGCTGGCACCCTCACCTCAGCACAGCAACTCTATTTCTTCTGTGACTATGAGCTTTGCTTACGACTGTAGTGGTTAACTCGGGCATACCTGAGGGTTATGAGACCTTTTCTCTCTGCACTAACTGATGCCTTCCTCCCCTAAAGGCAGGAATAGCAGAGTCTCAGCTGGCTATGCCTCAGATGGCTCAAAAGCAGTGGTTTTATGAAGGAACCCACATCTTGGTTGCTTTAACAAGCAACTCATTTTAAAAATCATATACTTATTTTTTCAGTGGACAGATCTCTGCAGCAGAGTGGCACACCAGTAAGAGCTTTCAATCAGAGTAAGGAGATACAAAACCAATTTCATCACCTGGCTGCAAGATCACACAGGAAGTTCCACCTCAACACAAGGAGTAACTTCTTTACCATGAGGGTGACAGAGCACTCGAACAGGCTGCCCAGAGAGGTTGTGGAGTCTCCTTCTCTGCAGACTTTCAAAGCCAAATAGGACACGTTCCTGTGTGGCCTGCCCTAGGTGATCCTGCTTTGGCAGGGGGTTGGACCTGATGATCTCTGGAGGTCCCTTCCAACCTCTGACATTCTATGATTCAATGACTCTATGATTTAGAGAGAGGTGTGCAGGCAGAAGACAGAGGTGAATCAAGAGTGGTAAGTACATAGCAGCTAAGGGAAAGCGACTGAAGAGAGGTGCTTAGTCATTATTAATATTTGTGTGTGTGTGTTTTTCCAGCTTCTTATAAAGACACGAGAGAAGTTGCTGCAAAATGAAACCAGAGTGCTTTGGTGACTGTCTAGTGTAACAAGAAGTAAATACAAAATCGGTTCCTGTACCACCACCACCAGCTACTTGCTGCTGTCCGCAGGTAGCAAAACACGAAGCACACAATTTAATATGGCCTAAGACTGCTTCTCTGCTCTGACTGCTTTGTCAGACAAACATGTGGGCTGTGCAGGCCTGCTATGAAAGTATTCCCATGGCAACCATGAAAAAACAAGGGTATATTAAAAGCTGTTAGACTAACTCCTTCACTCTAACTCATTCAAGAGAGAGAACCTGTAGTGCTATTGCTGTACAAAAGCACACCACTGGAAATATTTTCATTTAGAAAGCACAAACAGCTAACACTGTTTCATTTTCTGTAACCAGCTGCCACTGTGAAACGTGGTGCAAGTTAAAAATTAGCCATGACACTGTGTTCAAAATCAACACAAAACTGATGGTCAGTTTTTTCCTAATCATACTTGGAACATTCTGTAATTATTCAGTGGTTTGTTATCAAAGAATCACCCTTAGGAAGTAATGCCCATGATTTTGTCCACTGCATTTTGTATGTCGTTCAGATTGCACCCTGTACACCTTAGTAGAATGGTTATATAGACATCTAGAACTATACATAAATAAATAGTGAACATTAAAAGGCAGATACAAAAAGGATTAATAAAATCATGTTTTGTAACAAATTTGAGCAACTCATTTGCAGTTTGGCAAAAGATACTACTTGGATCTGTGGATGTATGCATACTCATTATGCACCAAGGAGATACACATGGCACAGAAGCTATCAAGCTACACACCTCTCAGCACTAAAAGGACTCAATGCAATGGTTTGATATGTCAAAACCACAGGACAAAAAAAATATCTACTGCACATACCAAATCTACCTGAAAGGAGGTTGTACTGAGATGGGGAGCCATTCTCTTCTTCTAGGTAGCAATTGATAGGATGAGAAAAAATGGCCTCATGTTGTGCCAGGGGAGGTTTAGATTGGATATTAGGAAAAATTTCTTCACCAAAAGGGTCATTGGGCACTGGAATGGGCTGCCCGGGGAAGTGGTGGAGTCACCATCCCAGGAGGTGCTTGGATGTTTGGATAAGGAGCTCAGCGACATGGCCTAACAGCTGTGTACAGGGAGATGGTTGGGAACTTGATCTTCAAGGTGGCTTCCAACCAGGCAATTCTATGATTCTATATATCTCAGAACAAAACACAGGAGAGAGATTCACTCTGAGCAGTCTTTAGCCAGGAACAGGTTAAAACCAGCAGACATCCATTCGGTGCAAGAAGGCTTCCAGGCCTGCAGTCCATCTCTGCCAGACCACACATGCTCCCAAATCCATACCTGTGCTGACTGAGGAACCAGAAACTTACTAAACGATCCAGCTTGTTTCAGGCATTTTTCCTTTAGGCTTTTACCTGCTCTAAAAACAAAAGGTACCTCAAGATTTAAATTAGGCATTTGTGAACGAGGGCCTCTGCATAATGCCTCTGGACTCAGTGCAGAGGATGCAGAACATGCACAGCCTCACCTGCCCAAAACTTCCAGGGGCTCCATTCAAAATTACACAGGTTCAGGGAATGCTGGGGCTGGACAGTAGAACCATAAATATAAATAATGAAATACGACGAAATAAAATAAAATAATAAAATAAATAAATAAAATAGAAACTATTTAAAACACAACTAATATAATAAATAACAATACTGTCTGTGGCAATTATGGGGACCCTGCTTAGCCAGCTTTACCGAGCCAGACGGGACGCGCTCGCACTTCAGGCTTGCCGGAGGACACCCGCTCAGGCCGAGAAGCAGATGAGCACCAGCACAGCTTTTCCCCGTGATGCTCCGGTCACCCCACCGGCTCCGCCGCCTCCACCCGGCCGGCCGGGAGAGCGAGCGGCAGTGCGGGACTCCGGGCGACAAAGCCCAAGCCTTCTGCGTGTGTGTGCCGCCACTCGCCCAGCGACCGCTCAAGCTCGGCGCCCCGGCGGCTGACAAGAACCTCCGCCCCGGGCCGTCGGACCCACCTGAGATGCCGCCCCCAACCACGATCACGTCGTATCGTTCAGCCATGCTGCTGCCCGCTCCCCGGCCGGCCACCCGCACCCTCCCGCGAAGGTTCTAGCCCAGCTCTGGCGTCCCCCGGGCGGACCCCTTCTTGCCCCGCCTCGGCGATGGGCACCGCCTCCCACCACCCCCGGCGAGGCTGACGGGTGACGGAGGCGCTCCGGGGGTTCTGCTGGGTGAGTAGGTTCGCCTAGGAAGGGGCGGATAGGGGTGCTGGAACTACTGGAAGCAGTCCAGCGGATAGCCACTATGACGACTGAGGTGCTGGAACATATGCCTCACGAAGAAAGGCTGAATGAGTTGTGTCTCTTTAGCCTGGAGAAGAAGAGACTGTGGCGGGGGCTCAATCCTTAATATCTGAAGGGCAAGTGTCAGGAGGATGGAGCCAGACTCTTCTCAGTGGTGTCGAGTGACAAGACCAGGGGCCACGGACACAAGCTGGAACACAGGAGGTTCCACGTAAACATAAGGGGGCCGGGAATTCACTGTTAGAGTCGCAGAGCGCTGGAATAGGCTGCCCAGGGAGATTGTGGAGGCTTCATTTCTGGCGACATTCAAAACCCACCTGGACATGTTCCTATGTGATTTACTCTAGGTGATCCAGCTCTAACCAGGGGCATTGGACTAGATGAGGTCCCTTTCAACCCCTACCGTTCTGTGATTTTGTGACACTGCTGAGGGGCCACTGACACTCTCGGTGATGGCTGACACCTCATATCAGTCCCACAACCCACACCCACAACAACATGCATGTTGCTGTTTTCTCTCCCACCTCCCAGTGGGTTTGAGGAGAGAGAATGCCCCCATATGAGGAGTGCAGCCCCTGAGATGCAGCAGTCGTCTTCTCTCCAAAGGCCATGGAAACATCGGAGTCTACTTCTGTGCCCTCTGCAGCTGTCCCAGTGCTGCCAGAGGGGACATGTGGCTGCCAAGGCTGGCAGTATGGACTCTGGAAAACCAGCTAGTGCTTCCCTCAAGAGCTCCTCAAAATGAGCAGTACCTTGTGCCCACTGCAGTTTTTGCAGTGACATGCTGGCATGCAGCAGTGCTTTCCCACATTGGCTTCCACACTGAGAATGGTCTGATGAAATCTCCAAGAGACTGACCCACAGGGAAAATGACTGCCTTATCCAGAAGCAACAGCATCATCAAGTTCACTTTGAGTCTTTAGGCTGGTCCCTTACATCCCCAGCAGGTTTTTCCATCACACGGGTTCCTACCTTACTGTGAGTGTGGCTCCAAGAAGCCATGGCTTTGGAAATAATGTTTGAAACATGTAAACATGTTTTGTCAGGCACAGCTGTACAGATCACATCAAGCAGACTCCTCTGAGCCCAAGATGCATTTTCAGTCTGTGCCATTCTCAGTTTCCTGGAGCCATACATCAGAAGAAACAAGCCATGAGAGTCTGAACAAGAGTCCCTGTTCTTCTTCCATGATACCTTGAGTGATGTTTTATGGTGTACAGAGATGGAGACACCTGTGATGGGAGTCACAAATATTGCTACAGCAGGTGGAGTGCTACCTTTTTAGGGAGAGTGGGAGGGAAGATAATGTACAGGAAGCAGAATAGAATTAGGTCCAAATCAACTGTCTGCAAAGCTAATCATTCATGGTCTCATCCTCTCTTTCATTGCTGTGAATAATTCCCACTCCATGCTGTTCCATGTGTCCTACCCAGACACTGTGTGGCACTGTGCTAGTTATCATGGGCCAACTGGTGCCAGGAGGTATTCTAACAGACTGCAAGATGATCACAGAGCATTGCCTGAGGATGTGTCTTGGACATGCCTAGTTTGCTAGGAGACCTGTATCCTGTTTCTCATGCACAGCAGATGACACTTTATTCATGGGCACCAAGTTTAATGTCCAGTGCTAAGTCTCTACCATCTTCATGACGCTCCAGGATGAAATACCATTATCTTAATGTCTAAAAAGCATTCTGTGTTCCCTTACACTTTTCACAGAATTACAGAATGGTAGGTTGAAAGGAACCTTTGAAGATCAGCTAGTCTAACTCCTGCTGCCATGGGCAGGGACATCTTTCACTATATTAGGTTGCTCAACGCTCCATACAACCTGACCTTGAACACTTCCAGTGATGGGATATCCACAGCTTCTCCGGGCAACCTCTTCCAGTGTCACACCACTCTCACCATAAATAATTTCTTCTGCAAAAAAAAATTTTCTTTATGCTTCCACCTCAGTTTCCTCCCCAAGTCTATTCTCATTCCCTAAAGATTTTCCATAGACTTAGAGTAAAAAAGGTAAATAAGTTACCATTGGACATGGAATAATAACAACTGCTAGGTATATATCATTCCATTCCCTTGCTGAACAACTTATACTTGTTTGCACAGATAGCTCTTTTTCCCCCTTCTGCTGCTGCTTCTGCTTGCCACTTCTCTCTTTCTCTGTGACCTTGCTGTTTTGACTACTGTGTGTGAGGTACCAGGAAGGTAAGGGAAGGAGGGGAGGAGGTTAGTAATGGTCCCCCTGGACCCTAACCCTAGTTCTGATTGTTGAGTTGCAAATATATGTAAATATATTTTGTACATATTCATGCAATTTCATTCTTCTAGAATTTAGTTTCCCTTTTGTAAATAAAACTTTCATTTTGCTTTCTGAGTTCTGAATTTGTTTCTTTGGGGGAATTTACTCTGAGGGGTAGATTCCAATTAGTTGGGGGTGCTTTAGTGCATAAATCTAGCAGGACAAATCTCCCCCAAGCTGGGTTGGTAGCCTCCTCTCTCCTACAGTACGTGTTTCAAGAGTTCATTTTTTTTCATCTCAGTAGATTATGCTTCCAAAATGCTTACACCATGATGCATATAAAGAAATACCATGTTCCCCTCTCTGCTTTTCTGTTTGCACTGTTGATGCTTGTCAAGCACTTTAGTATCCTCTCACAGTGCGATTCATAGAGTCACAGATTGCAATAGCTTGGAAGGGATCCTCAGAGGTCATCTTGTCCAGCCTCTCTTCAGTAAGCAGGGGTTGCTGATCTGAGTAGCTCTTTTATACACCTGTCTCCATCCAAAAGTTTCTGTCTTCAACACATCTGAGTAGAGTGGTGTACATAATCCTAATAAAACCTCGTTGATGGCATAAAGATTTTTTGTGTCTGGAACCCTCTCTTCTAATGATATTAGGATTCTGTTTCTGGTTTTTATGGCCCCATTACTTCTCTAATGTTATTTGATTCTAACTAATTAGATAGATAAAGTCTTCTGCATGGATCTTGGTGTGTTATCCTGTGAATGTCTAATATTAAAAGCAAAACAAACTTTCTAAGAAACTAGCAACTGAGAGCCTCCAGCTTTTCTCCTCTTGGAAGAGAACATGTCCGAGACAAGGTGTAATGCTTTCATAAATTTTGTTAGGCATATAGGCACTGTGGCCACGAGATGGTATAAATAGATGTACTGTCTGGTAGAAAATGTACTGACAGCTCTGAAATAATTTTAAGAAATCAGTGGAAAGATGATGGAGTAGGGATCAAAGCCAAAGATCTCCAAATTTACAAAGACTAAGAGGTAGAACTTAGGCACATGATTCATGACTGGTCACTGACGAGTAAAAACACAGTACAGCATTTTAAATTACACTTCTTCTCAATTTCTTCTTAAACAGCAGTGTATTTAATAAGCCAGCTTTTCATTGTTTTTTATGTGTCACAGTTTCTCTCCATCGTATTCAGCAGGAAAGTCTTTGCTTCAGGACAAGCCAGGTTTTGCTGCTGAAATTTCCTGCTGGCAGGTAATGAGTGTTGACATCATCTTTAATCAAAGCATCATAATGAATTCCTCCATTACCTGCAAGCTATATTAGCACCTTCATCACTGGAGTGCTTCATTGATAGTCATATGATCAGAACAGAAATTCTTCTAAGTTCCAAGGTCTGGATGCAAAATCACACTGTGCCAGGTCAATGTCAGTGAGCTCTGGACCTTTATCCTGCTTCCCACTATTCCCTACCACTGCCACCATCACCTGCTGCACAAGCCCAGACGCACAGGCTAGATGTACGCCATAGCACACCACAGTGGATTCCTGACCTTCATAACTGGGGTTAGGGCACAAGGAACTGACAAATTTTATGGGTTTGATAGTCAGAGGTGCAATCTTAGGAGCACAGGTAAGCCTAGACACAACCTTAGGGCATTGCCATCACATGCAGAGAAACTGAGAAGAGAAAGGTAAAGAGATTGGTTGTGAAGAGTAAGACTGAGTCTTCCATCATGAGCATACACTGAGACTTTGAGTTATCAGTCACTTAGTGAATTTGTACTTGTACTTCATTATCAATTTCTGCCGGAGAATCCCCCAAAGGTAGGATGAACACGGCTTGCTACCTCTAGTCTGCAACCAGGTCGTGCTGTTCTTCTGGTTAGTACCTTTGTGTCTGCTGAATACTGATGTTACAGAGGAAAGGCAGATTTAAATAAAATTTTAAGCATTTATTTTGCATACTTTCAAATCTCTCCAAAGCTACCAGTACAGAGATTGTGAAAGCTTTTCCCGGCCCTCTTGATGTACTCTACAATTAAATAAGTATAAGCTCCATGCCAGGCTTTCCAATAAAGAGAAAACTGCTGCAAGAAGTCTCAGGAGGTTGTCCAGTCTTTTCCTATGCCCCATGGCAGCATGAGCCATAACCAAAATGTAGCTTCATTAGCAGAAAATGTTAACTGGAGACTCTAAATGTTAATAGTCAAAATTTTTAATCCAACATGCAACAGTCTGACATTAATCTAGAGCTAATAAGCCAAAATTAAATATTTAATCAATCAGATTCCATTCAAAGTAGGACTGATCATTAAGCATAAACCCTACAAGATTAAGCCCATTAGCAAAAGTAATGAGTGAAAGTAAACACATTATTCCTGAGCATACAGAACTTCAGACAGAGCCAGTCTGGAGTTTGTAGTTGAAGGCTTTTGTTGCCAAATAATCCATGTTTAGTAACCAGTTACCAACAGACACGTGTTCTGAACTGACAATCTACAGTCTTTGCTATGCAATGCCTTTTTATTTCTTTCTGACCCTTGTTTAGAGTCTGCTTGAGCTCAATTTTTTTCTTGAACTAGATGAACAAATGCTAAAGATACAAAGCAGATGACAGCAGTGAAATTCCTTCTCATAACTCCGAACAGTGTCCTGTGTGATATGCATTGCCGTACCTCAGAATACATGAGGCAAGGAAACACTTTCATCCCTTTTTTTAAAAAACTTAATGTCATGTTCACCAATAACCTAATCTGAAGTGTTACTGAAGAGACAGGTTATGCCTCTCACTTATGTCAAATGTTTTCCTAGTGAATAATGGCAGGTGACCTTTTATTTTTCCCTAATCATGCTGGTTTTGCTGCTTCACATCTATTGAAGGCAAAGCATGCTGTTTCCATCTGTCACTTGAAAGATAACTCCCTTTCTGTGCAGCCACTGCCTGCTTTCATTAATTCACCACTAGCCTATTTTTACCTGGATTGGAGTCAAAAGGAGTTCCTAGGTTTGCATTCCTCTTTTTCCTCATTCTCTAATTATGCCTTTTACCCGTGTTTCTTCAAATGCTTCATTCCCTAATTGGAATAACAGACTGGGAAATATGCTTTCTAGTTAATAATCAAATTTAAAGAAGAGAAGTTTAAGAAGTTATGGTTTCTACAGGTGGGATTCATCCAGTCTTCTATCAGCCATTTGCAGTGGCCAACAAGCTCCCTTCTGAGTATATAGGTGGGTCTAGAGATTGATTTACATTATACTAGAATAGTTAATCAAGAGAGATGGGACAAGTTTCCTCCCAAGATGCCCGGCTCTCTCTAAGGATGCTTAACTAATTGATTTAGACTAGATAAATTTCCAGATTATGAGAACTAGTGAACTACATCCCAGTCCAAGTATGTACTGAGGAAGCAAAGAGCTACTCATAAGTTCTTCAGGCTAACTAAGGAGAAATCAATACAGATCTTCCTTGGAAACTCACCACTTGGGTTATTTTGTACAGATCGTAAGATCTCATCCTTGTTCCTGAGAAGAAGCATGTGACTTCAAGATGTATTGGTTCCTTGCACTTCCAGGAAGGCCAGGACTTCCACTGCAAAGGCCTGTGTTGTATTGCTCATCCTCCATGCCTTTCATTAGTACGCCTCACTGCCCAGGAGCAATGCTGATACAGCTTCCTGAATGTGCAGCGAGAGCCCCTTGACATAGGAAGACTGGGGCCTTGCTAAATGTTAACATCATAGCACAGATTTTAAGTACCCACAGACATAAACATCATTAGCTGCATGCTGGACCAGAATCAAGTTTGTATCTTGTTGTTACTCTTTGTGGTCTGTTTTCTAAACATTTGAAATCCCAGCATTGCACAGTGCTGGGTTTAATCCAAATCTTTGTATGCCAAATCCTCTGGGGTCAGGAATTGATCCTGTTCTTTGAGGCTTGGGACAGATTTTCCAAGCTCATATTGTTTTTGCTTTCTGTTCTATACACAATTTTTATTCTTTTCAGGCCTAAACTTTCTCCCAAATTTTTTAATTACCCTATAAATTCCCAAGTCCAGCTCCTCATCCATCAGCTTTTCCTTGAATGCTTCCTTTAACTTATTTTCATAGAAGACCAGAAGTTCTCCAGAGAACTGAACAAATGCATCTGTGTCCACTTACTAGATGCACAATAGTTTAAAATCCATAGAATCTGGTTCTAACAATAAGCAGGGCTCCTTACAGTGTTTTCATGATATTTTTTTGTCTCTCTCAGTATGTAGATCTGTCTTTCCTTATTGTCTTTCATTTTACAGCCTGCTTCTTTAGAAACACATGGTTATTTTAATAAGTCTGGCAGGCAAAGAGGGTTTGTTTATATTTGCTTTTTGTACAGTGCACCAAGGATCAGTTGTAAGTAACTTTGTTTACTGCAAAAGGAGCTTGCTGCATTTCCTTTGTATTTACAGATCCCTTGTGCATCTGAATGTTTACTGCTGTCACATACAGAAACTGAACAATAGTTTTCAGATAAAAATATTATTCGATCCCAGCTTTCTCATGATCAGTGTTTTGGTTTCATGCAGTAGCCAGCATGTAGTAAGTGTTACTGTGGGTTGTGTTTCACAAAAGGTTGATTTTAGAGGAGGTCAGTACTAGTTGAGATATTTTAAAATGCTGTTAGTTTACAGAGATGAGTAGCAAGAGAGCACCGGGTGACCTTTTCTCTGTCTCTTCATCTGTTTTCATGTTGCTGGTGACTGCATTGAATGGAATTGTCAGGGCTGGCTGAGAGCAACTTTATTTTAAATAAAGACCTCACCTGGTCCTGGCTTTATCTTCATGAACTAGATCCATGAAATCAGAATATCATCTAGAATCTAAGATATCATCAACCATCTAGTTTGTGATGTGAAAACAGAAGCTTGTACTGATCAAATACCTGACCCTACTGTCTGCATGCTCAGGAAAAGAATTGCAGTGATCCTTTATCTTCTGGCCATTACCATTTAATAGCAGATGGCAAAAAAAGATTAAGGTGAGCCTTCTGCCTTTTCTGTGCTAGGATTAAAATCTTGATCATGACCCATCACATGCATTTGACTTACTGCCTCCTTTCTGAGTGGACTGGCCATTGCTTTCTCTTATGCTTTTCTGGGGAATGGCTGATACCTGATGGTGTTGTGTCAGACGTTTTTAACTCATTGTATGCAGGCACTTTCAATAGAATACTCTGCAAGGCTATTTCCATCTGCTTTGCTTGTTCAGACAGGTGTCTTTTTACTTTAAATGTTGTGTTAGTACTCCTAATGATGCCCAGGAATCAAACTATGCACTGATTTGAGTCTGTACTCATTCTGAAGTCTTGCCTGCTTCCCTAATGGACTTTTGGTCTGGTTTTGCATTTTCTTCTAGTTCCCCATGAGTTGGCTTTGTCTGCTGTGGCTGGGTGAGCCTGACCTTGCTCAGTCTTTTTTGCTGTTGGCTTCATGTATCTGCAGCGTAAGCAGAATGGTGAAGGAAATTGCTGTGATATCTTTCTGAACACTGCTTTTGTTTATATACTGTGTATGACTCTTGATTGGTTCATCCACTATGTCTCTGCCAATTTGGAGAGAGGTTACAAAGTTTCATTATTTGGCTTTTTTAAATATTGCAGACTGTGGTGTGACAAGCAAATTTACAGCCATCTGCAACTTCTGCCACATATTTTTTTGCTTGGCATACTGCCCATAGCCAATGAATTTTGTGATTTTGTTCTGGTGACTGTCAGAGTCAGTGGAGAGATCCATGCTGGTGTCAGGGACTGTTTCCTGAGAGCTGGTGTCACGGGTTTTATCGCTATTCAGAAATTCCCAGTTTTGAAAAAACTAGTTTGCTTTTCATGCATGATTTTTAGATGAAAAGAACATTAACACACACATGCAGTTCAGTGAAGTTAGGCATTTTGTCTAAGCCACACAGGTTTCTGGAACTGGTATCTGTCCAGGGATATCTGATCAAAGGTACAAGAAATATCTCATATGGTAATTCTTCCGGCAAATAAATGTGACTTTTAAGCTATGTCAGTCAAGAGAAGCAATTGAAGCAATTCTGTCAGTCAGGTCTTATGAATTCACAGTCAAAAATGCCTCAGCACTGATGTAAGACTTTAATAAAGCGAGTATATTTGCATACTTTCATACTTGGAGAATTATGTGCAGACAATAACAGAAAGAAATGGCCTTTTTGAATATTGGTTAGTGATTTCAAATACCCTGAGTTCATTAGAGTAGCCAGCATTTTGTCTGGGATTGACTGGCCAATAAAAATAGTACAGGTAAGCAAAGTAAACACATTATGATTAATTAGCAAATATACATGGTATTTCTGAAAAAAATCCTGACATTTTCATAGGAGACTCAGGGATTGTAAACATTACATGACCGTGAGGCTTGCTTAGTGGCGGAATGTATTCTGAAGTGAGATTCTTTGTTGTACCTGTATGTTTTAAACTGGCACTCAGTAACCATATCAGAGAATCACAGAATGGTAGGGGTTGGAAGGGACCTCGAAAGATCATCTAATCCAACCCCCCTGCCGGATCATAGAATCATAGAATCAATAAGGTTGGAAAAGACCTCAGGGATCATCAAGCCCAACCTATCACCCAACACCTCACGACTAACTAAACCATGGCTTCAAATGCCACGTCCAATCCTTTGTTGGACACCTCCAGGTACGGTGACTCCACCACCTCCCTGGGCAGCACATTCCAATGGCCAATCTCTCTGTCTGGGAAGAACTTTCTCCTCACCTCCAGCCTAAACTTCCCCTGGCATAGCTTGAGACTGTGTCCTCTTGTTCTGGTGCTGGTTGCCTGGGAGCAACTACCTCCCTTCAGGTAGTTGTAGAGAGCAAGAAGCTCTCACCCGAGCCTCCTCTTCTCCAGGCTAAGCAACCCCAGCTCCCTCAGCCTCTCCTCACAGGGCTGTGCTTGAGACCTCTCCCCAGCCTCACTGCCCTTCTCTGGACATGTTCAAGTGTCTCAATTTCACTTTCCTCTGCAATTCCTCTAATTTTTGTCATTTACAATACAATACAATACACCAGGTTGAAAGAGACCTTCAAGATCATCGTGTCCAATCACCTAGATCACCTAGAGTAGGTTGCACAGGAGCACATCCAGGTGGGTTTTGAATGCCTCCAGAGAAGGGAACTTTACAACCTCTCTGCGCAGTCTGTTCCAGTGCTCTGCCACCCTCACAGTGAAAAAGTTTTTCTTTATGTTTATGGAATGTTCCCATGAACATTGGCTTTTACTGCATTGTAAAATATCATTGTCTTGACAAACAGGTATAGGTGTTCATCTCTGAAAAAGGTGTTGCTGTTATGGGGTGCTCCAAACCCCGCTTCCCCCATCTCCATCAGTGGAGGTTTGAAAGGGGAAAGGCAAAGGCACAAAATTGCCTTCCAAGGTATGAAATTGCCTTCCCCTGGGGACAGGTAAAAGGTGCCCATTCTTCCTGCCAGAGTGGAGGTCCCTCACAGGTATTTACCCGTGAGGGAAGTCCGCTGAGTTTGGGAACTATGATTAGCAAGGTGCTTCGAGCCCAGTATGCATTGGCCCTGAACACATTGTCTAGGAAAGCCTTAAATAGAGTGGCCAGAAAACAGTCGGGGCTCTCATTTTTCTGCTCTCATTTGGCTCATCTTGGACTCACTCTGCATTCATGGTGAAATTGAAGAAACCTGCACTCGCACCTGGCTTCTCCCTGGACCTGCCTGTCCCAGGGTCCTGCTTCCTGCCTGCTGCTGGTGTGACCCTGCCTGCTGTAAAGCTGAGGCTTTCTTGCACTGTTCAGACAGTGATGCTACAGGAGTTTTCCCTTGCGGCAGCCGTGTCCCATGTGTGCCACATTTACTTGTTTTTTGGCCATCTTCAGAGACAATGGCTCCCCAGCTTCCCTGGGCAGCCTGTTCCAATGCCTCACTGCCCTTTCAGTAAAGAAATTCCTCCTAATAGTCAATCCAAAATCCCCCTGGAGCAGGTTGAGACTATTATATCTCACAATACAATACAATACAATACAATACAATACAATACAATACAATAAACCAGGTTGGAAGAGACCTTCAAGATCATCGTGTCCAACCTATCAACCAATCCAACCCACCCAAACAACTAGATCATGGCACCAAGTACCCCATCAAGTCTCCTCCTGAATGCCTCCAATGATGGTGACTCCACCACCTCCCTGGGTAGACCATTCCAATGGGCAATCACTCTCTCTGTATAGAACTTCTTCCTAACATCTAAACATCCCCTGGCACAGCTTGAGACTGTGTCCTCTTGTCCTGTCCTTAGTTATCTGGGAGAAGAGGCTGGCACGGGCCTCACTACAACCACCTCTCTCTCCTGTAGAGAGCAATAAGGTCTCCTCTCATCTAAGGTTAGGTAATAAAATATAATGTCTTGGGCAGTAACCGTGTAATTCCTTTAAAACAGCTTCCAACATTCATAGCCTGCTGGTCTTCATCATTGTGACCATTTTAGGCTGTGCCTTTAAGAAAGGGACAGTTGCTGAACACTCTGGCTGAATGTTTTGGGATAATAATGAAAACATACAGATATTCTAAACTAATTTCATTGGTAGATTGGTAGAATGCAACTTTACGTTTCAGTTCAGTTAGTTCAGTCTGTACTTTTCCCTCTGTTCGTGTGGGCCTGTTTCTCTCTCTCTGAAGCAACAGCTGCGGACAGAGCCGACCTTGAATTAACAAAGCTAACCAGATAAGAAAACTAATTCTTGCACACACTTTGAGCTAACAGCATTTTCTCCTTAACTGCCTTTCTCTCTCTCTCTCTAACCCTTTTTGGGAAAAAAGGGAGGTAGGGAGGGAGAGGGGGTACAGAGGGGAATTCCCCTGGCTGGGGGTCTCCTGTATTACATTCACTGCTGTATATTTCTGTATATATTGTAAATATTGTATATTTTTGTACATATCCATCTGAATTCCATTTATGCTTGTAAATACAGCTTATTTCATTTGCCTCCCCGACTGAGTTAGCTGAGGTTTTCTTTTGTGTGTGTGTGGGAGAACTTTCTCACCTTGCCACAATCATTCACTGACTTGTTTTGATGATAATTAGAGGTATTTTAAAAAGAAAATTAAAAGAAGAAGAAGGCCTTTCTGTTCATAAATGTCTGTCTTTTTTTCTGGCTAATGTGAAGTTCTCTCAGTTCTGTCCATTAGAAGCAGCATAACTTGAACATTTTACTGTGAAGAAATACTTCCATCACTTCCAGACATGAGCTGTAGCTTAAAATTCAAGCATGCTGCACAGATCATCAAACAGTTTATTTCAAAGGAGAGCTGTCACTGCATATATTCAGCAGTTAACATTAGTCCCATCCTGTCCTGCACTGATGCTGGTCAGCAATTTTAATTGTATATCAGCATTACATAGGGGGAATGTTAAAAAATAGAAATGGGTAGATTTAGATTGGATGTTAGGAAGAAGTTTTTCACCATGAGGGTGGTGAGACACTAGAACAGGTTGCCCAGGGAGGGAAGCCCCATCCCTGGAAGTTTTTAAGGCCAGGCTGGATGTGGCTCTGAGCAACCTGATGTAATATGAGGTGTCCCTGCCCATGGCAGCGGGGTTGGAACTAGATGATCCTTGAGGTCCCTTCCAACCCTAACAATGCTATGTTTCTATTTTTCTGTGATTATTAGTGCTCCACAAGAGGCTTTCTTTGTAATATGAAATGAATACTGAAGAGGAATATAACCAGATTAACAGTTTGTATTGCAAGCCTCGTTATTGGATAGTTATTTCATCCTGTTGGCATCTTGATCCGTGTTCAATGTAAGACAAACTGTACTGCCACTGTTTGCTTTGGAATAGGCAAGCAAAAAGGTGACATGACTCAGCTATGTTATGAAGTGCTTGTTTGTTCTCTTTCATGTGAACAGCATGGTGTTTTATTACATTCTCATTACACTGGCTCTGTCCTAGCAAGATTCCTTTTCTTTTTCTGATATGTAATCATGCTCCCATCAAAGTGTCAGTCCCAGAGGAAGAAGGAAGGAGGTGAGTAGCACATATGTTGCTGCCAGGAGACAAAGAATATGATTTTATTGATAGTGAAAGTGATAGAACAACCTGGCTTAAATGTACAAAGCAGCAAAATGAGAATCCTGACTTTCATCAGCGAGGTTATTTTTATCTCTACATGTCTAGCTTTGGTAGATTTGTATGGTACTCAACGATGATTCATAATCCAGCAGAATCAGAGTGACACCTCAGAATACAATTAAAATTTATGTTCTGGTTATTACTGTAGCCCTGTGAAGCCTCAGAGTCTGAACACTTGTCCTGTACATAGATCTCAGCACAGAAAAAAATGCCACTGCTGGCATTTGAAAAGGCCATGGCAATTAAATGAGATAGAGACAAAGCATCCAGAAGGTTCATAACCTTAGTGATTTTAAGACAGATTACAGATGAAGCAATCTTCAAATATTAACTATGATAATGTCACCCTATCTCCTTGTTGACATTGTTCATATTCCAAATCACAGTTATTGTCCAAAATGGTCCATAGGTCGCACATGTTCATGAGCTGTAAGGAGCATTTGTATTCCCTGTCAGACTATGTAACTGTGAGCTCTGTGTGACTGAAGGATTTACACTTGGAACAAAAAAGACATGAGCTCCTCACAGCTATCCCAATTCCATGCTGCCTGTCATGCTCCACCCAGCCTGTAAAATGCAACTGTATGGTGCTAAATACCAGACAACATGTTGCTGCTCATTGTCTCACATGTTGAAAGGCAGCACAACAGCTGCCATCAGTACAAACAGGGGGAGCAGGCAGGTTGCCCTTGCATTAACCTATTCTTCTGGAGTGACATTTGCTTTCTTCCAATCCTCAGCTGTCTTTCCTGCAGCCAGGGACCTGGACACCTACCTGTTTATGTGGTACCACTGTCACCACATTTCTTTTACTAACAGCTTTATCCCAGGTTGCAACCATAGCTGTACCTGCACAGGTAACTAACCCTGCAGACTGCCCCAGGTGACTCACCATGTCCCCTGCTCTTCTAACCTTGGCATTTAAAGAGCCCCTTGAGGCTGTGGCTCCACCCATGCCTTGCCTGCCTGTCTCCCAAGAGTGACCAGCATCGTGAGGGAGGTTGCTCCACTCACCATGTGTATCCCTGCTTTGGGAAAAAGAAGACCCCATCCACTGAGCACTGACACTCTACTGACCTGCCGAACTGTTGTGGCAACCGTTCAGCTCTGGACGCTGATCTCAGAGGGTGATATCTGCATAAACATTTCTGTGGTGGGTTGAAATTACCTCTCAACAGAAAATTGCCAGACTAGCTCAGTTAGAAAGCAAATGAATCTGTATTTACAAGCAGAACTACAATCTAAAACATGAAATGCAATGAATATGTACCAAATATACAATATTGACATATACGTACAATTTATAAACACAAGAACCCCCCTGCACATAACCAGGGGTCTACTAATAGCTTCCCCCTCCTTGCTCCCTTGCCTACCCCCTGTACACGGGACAAGAGAAGACAGGAGAAAAGCAGAGACAGCTGTTTGTTAATACTAATCCACAGAAAAGCAACGCAGCCAAGGTCAGGAAATCCAGCAGAAGCTAGAGCTAGTATCTTGCTAGAGTGAAGGAAGCCAAAAAGAGAGAAAGTTAGTTTATATATACTAATTTTATGTTAGTAATCTGTCCAATGGGATTATTTAGACCTTATTGCTATTTGCTCTTTTACATCCAATGGTAATTTATTTACACTCTATCACTTTCTGTTCAAGATCTGTGGAAGATTTTCTAGGCACAGCCTAAAACTACCACAATCTCTTTTTCAGCATGGAAGTACTTCCTTTGGTCAGTTCTCATGAAAAATGGGGTTAGTAAAGCGTGCTACAAGAAGTCAGTGAAAGTGCCCAGAAGCCTCCTAATTTGGGATATCAGAACTATACTGCCATGAAGATGATCCAGACACTGGAGCACCTTCCCTGTGAGGACATGCTGAGAGAGCTGTGGCTGTCCCGTAGTTTCAAACCAAAAGAGGTAGATTTAGTTTAGGTACAAGCAAATCTTTGCTGTAAGGGTGGTGAAACACTGGAACAGGTTGTCCAGAGAGGTTTTAGATGCCCCATCCCTGAAAGTGTTCAAGGCCTGATTGCATGTGGATTTGAGCAACGTGGTCTAGTAGAAGGTGTCCCTGCCTATGGCAGGGTGAGGGGAAATAAGTGGTCTGTAAGATCCCTGCCAACCCAAACCGTTCTATGATCAGCAGAGGCATACACACAGCAAAGCTCACACAAAGAAATGCTGAGGTTCCTCACACATCTTCACTTAACCTTTGCTCTTTAGCAGAGATTCCCAGGACAGTGATTGTAGCTTCGAGTGCCTGGAAGCAGCATTTACATCTTTGTGTGCATTGTCATATCTCTATGCATGACCACCACAATTTAGTCTCAAAATATTTTCTCTAGAGCTATTTTCCGAGATTTCAAAACTCCTTTATCCCTGCCTTTTGGCCATGCCCTTTCCTGTATATCTTCTTGGCCATAAAGCCTAAACCTCTGTTCCTGTATTCAGAAACAAGATATCTTATTTCTTATGGTCTTGCCACCATGCTTTAGATGAGTAGTATTTCAGCTTATTGCTGGAGCGCTATAGTAAGGAAGGATTAGTGTTAATACTGGCTGTTTCAAGGACCTGGCTTCAAGCCTCAAGAAGTTTCTAAGCTTCCTGGCTATGTGACAAATGTTCTGTTGTGTTTAGGAAGTGCAGAATATAAACAAGAACAGAAGTGAAAATGTAGACCAGGAGAAACAGAATCCAATCACTCTTGTAAATTGTTCAAGGCTTTCGGTTGAATCTTCCCCATCTCTACAGGTATCTGCAGCAGACACCTGCTCACACCTGCAACCTAAAGCTATTTTTGCTCTTGCCAAAGAACAGTCAGGACAAATAATAGGCTACTTTAGCTTACACTTTGACAAGCCAACTGTTGCCAGGCCTCTGCAAGCTGCCTTGTTATATGAAACAATTTCATGGTATATTTACTATTTCAAAACATTGCAGCTCTGCTGTCTTTTCAGCTCAGTTTTGATAGCAGCTTGCAGGTGACTCTCCTTTTCTGCTTCCTGAGCAGAGAATTACTTTGGCAGAATTTTTCTAACACCCCCTGCAATGATGACACATGCCTTGACCTACTCCACTTAGTTCAGTAGCATAATATTTTCAACCTCTCATCAGGGGGTATGCATCATGAATTTACCCACGAGAAAGATGATGGTTGTGATGCACTATTACACACAGACAAACAGAAAGACACCTGAGTAGATCTTTTAATTCACTGCACCATCCAGAGGTAGGATTGACTATACCTAACCATTTATCTGAACTGCTCTTGTCTTCTGTGTAAGAATGGTGTTTTTTTTCATTGAGTATTAGAAATCTAATCCAATGCAGCATTTTGGGTTTTTTTTTATTATTTTTTTGCATATTTTATTATTTTCAGCAGATCTTATCTTCTTTTGGTTATAAAAGCCACTTCCTTCAGTTCTTTCTTATGGGCTATGTTTTCATGTCCTCCATTAGAATTTCTGTCCTCTATACTTTCTCTATTTAGTGAACATCTTTCTTCAGCTCTAAACTGATCGTGCTATTCCACTGAAGCTTTACTAACACTGAGTATTGTGGAAGGACTGCTTCAGGCACCTCATGATGCCTTGCAGTATCACATTTAGCTTTCTCATAACAACATGATGTCATTGATTTACATTCTGCTGTGATCCACCAGAACCCCTGTATCTCCTCCTGGTGAAGTTTTTTATTTGTACAGCTGATTATTCTTTCTTGTCTGATGTGTCTTTCAGGTCTCATTTCTGTTTACTTTAGGCAGTATCTTCAATTTGTCAGGACTGTTTTGAATACTAATTTTTATTTGCTGTCCTTCCTGCTTAGGGCCATGTGCAAAACCAGTAAGTATCCTTACCATCAGGAGTGGTATGAGGAGAGACTGAGGGAGCTGGGGCTCTTAAGCTTAGAGAAGAGGAGACTGAGAGGTGACCTCAGCAGTGTTTATAAATATGTAAAGGGTGAGTCCTGAGAGGATGGAGCCAGGCTCTTCTTGGTGGTGCCCAATGACAAGACAAGGGGCAATGGGTGGAAGTTGAGGCATAGGAAGTTCCATGCAAGTATGAGGAAAAAAATAGTCACTGTGAGCGTGACAGAGCACTGGAACAGGCTGCCCAGGGAGGGTATGGAGTCTCCCTCTCTGGAGATATTCAAAACCCACCTGGATGTGTTCCTGTGTAATTTGGTATAGGTGATCCTGCTCTAGCAGGGGGTTACACTGGATGACCTTTTGACTCCATGACCCCTGCAGGGCTGCAACAAGGGCAGGACTCCTCCCACCCCAGGTGTGGCCACTTTGCCCTCCCCACCCACTCCCTTTTAATCCCCACCAGGAAAGCCAGAAGCCCCAAGCTGAGCCCATCTGGGCTGAGGGATCCTCCTCTCGTTGCCGGTGAGTGCTCATGGTGCACACTGGGTGATGGTGGTGGTGACAACAAAGGCCGGGGGGCCTGGTGGCCCCCGGTTAGGTAGGAAGAAAGTTGATGACCAGTCTAGTATCATTCACGGGTGCTGGGGCTGAGCTCCTCTGTGTGGTATCTTGGCTGGTTGAGGGTCTCGCCCATGGCTCTGGGGTGGATGTAAAAATGGTGAGTGGGGAGCAGAAGCTGTTTAGGCAGAGGGGAGGATGGTGTAGAGGGAGCAGGAGCTGCTCTGGGAAGATGAAGGCTGGTGTTGGGGCAGGGAGGGGTTTAAAATAGATGACCTGTAGAGGTTGCTTCCAACTCTGATAATTCTATTACTCTAGGATCTAGTTTTATCCCCCTTGCTATGGGCAGGGACACCTTCAACTAGACCAAGTCAGCCCCTGAAATTCTATGATTCTGTGATCCTCTTTGTTCTGTCTTCTCAGAAGTCGGTGAAAGCATGCAGTGCTCCAGCAGATGTAGTCTTCCATTCTGACAGTGTTTATTGGTAGCTGCTTTCAGAGAGCAGTTGCTTACCTCTCAGAAGTTCTATCTAGAACATAATTTGTCATCATATTTGTCAGGCTATCACTAGAGAGACTATGTTAAGACCATCCTCTTGACTACTATTGATTCCACAACTGCGATGAGGTTATATCTGGATCTGAGTTCTCTGAGTTAAAATTGTCCTTTTGTGTGTGTATAGTGATCTGCACCTGAAACTATTACTCAATTAGGAATGATAGAAAAGGTAATAAATTATAGGGAAGAAGTAGCAGGTTGATTGCATACTCTTAATCTGCAAGATAAATCCATGTCTAGCAACCTGCTATAGTTCATGGGTATCTAATCAGGACAGTCAGTTTGGTCTCATCCAGAAGTAGACAATGTCTAGTCAGTTGGGTTGACTCTAGACTCAGTTGTCTCAAATGGCTCTCCACTGACTGCAGCAGGAAGTTAGACACAGGCCTGATTCTAAGTGCCTTGACCTGTAAGCCAAATCATAGAATCATCAAACCATGGAAGGCATCAGTTAGAAGAAACCCTCAAAGAAAGCTACTTAAGCTGTCCCTAGATACTACATTCCTTTAGCTGTAGTCTAGGTAGACTTACAAGTAATTCTCATTCTTAGGAACATGGTTTGGTGGTAGACATGGCAGTGTTAAGTTAGTAGTTGATTTGAAGGATCTTTTCTAACCTGAGTGACTCTACTATTCTGTGATTCTGTTATGGTACACATTTTCAAAGTGTAGGAGAAAACCAGTGAGAAGGGTAATAGCTGCTGTGTAAGCACGAGTAATGCGTCAACACCAGGCTGCATGAAGCTTTGAGCAACCTGGTCTAGTAGGTGTCCCTGCCCATGGCAGGGGGGTTTGAGCTAGATGGTCATTAAGATCCTTCCAACTTAAGTCATTCCATGAGTCTATGAACACAGGAGTTTGTTATTGCTGATCTCAGTAATTACTTACAGTATGGATAGTGATCTGTCTTGTGAAAAGGGTAGTTGAGTCTTCCTAATCCTGACCTATGAGATCACCTTAAATTACTAATATTACTTAAATTTGTAGTAATTGAGCTTTATGCTGTGAGAAACATGGGGAGCAAAATACAGTAACAAGAACAGAATGAGAAGCATGTGCTAGCAACACTTAGACTGTTTCCTTTCTAACTTTTAAAACCTCTTGATGCATACATAGGAGGAAGGTGTGCATATTAGTATGAGAAATCACAAAGTAGGGAAGGCTTTGTGGTGCAGGTGTAGTTTCAATTGATGAAGTTTTGTCTGAGAAACAGCTCACTGAAAGAATTGCTATTTTACAGGTATTCACAATAACCCAGACTCTTCTATCTTGCACAGGTAGTCAAAAAACAAACCCCAAAACAAACCCCACAACACAGGAGTTTGTGAGAATCCAGCAAAAATAAGCACTGAAGTAAGAAAGCAGAGGAGCTCTTCAGGCAGCAGAATTGAAAAGCCTAATTACAAAGCCAGATTTGCAAAATCTAAATCTAGTTTGGATTTGTTTTGGTTGTTGTGTTTTTGCTTGGTTTTTTTCCCTCTGAATGCTTCTTGCTCTTCTGGACTGCCTTTTGTCTATACCATGGCTGCAGACAGTTCTTCCCTGGAGGCACCACTTATGTCTCCTCTTCTATTGGTCACCAATTCTCAGCTGTAAAGACTTAAATATCATTTAAGTACAAAGCTGAAGCTGAATCACAAAATCTGCTCTTCAGAGGCCTTGCCTGCTGAGTATCTGAACTTTCCTCCTCCTTTAGTTGCCTCAGCTGTATAAACCCAAATCCTCTAAGACAGATTCTGCTGGCTGAAGTTGTAGACTGACAATAGCAACCTTCTTTGTACCTGACCATACCTCATATCAACTTATATTAAAGGCAAGAAGGAGCAAGAGCTCTTAGTTATAGTATTTCATTAAATGACAAGAATGTTAGAGTAACTTTGTTAACAGATCCCCACTCAAGCTGCAGCATGTGGTCAGACTGCCTGCATGCTGATGCTATAGTCCAGGCTCATACTAACCACACAACCTTTCAGTTCAGCCCTGGGACAACAAGCTAGGGGCAGCTGTTGTAAGTCTAACCTTTCAATTCACTGCCAGGGCTTTGACATGGCATTTGGCACCCCCTGATCCCTCTTGGATATCCATGCACTATCCCACAGCTAGCAGGTGGACTCCTTCAGTGTAAAGGTGCTTTTTAAATAGCTTTCTGTCCCAAATATCTGATTGTCCCAGGAGGCCTGGGAGTGTGAAAATATGATGGGCAAGATTTGGAGCTATGTCTGGCTCTTCCAAGGAAGAGCAAGGACACTGGGTGAAGGGACTAGAGGGAAAGTCTTACAAGGAGAGACTGAGGGAGCTGGGATTGCTTAGCCTGGAGAAGAGGAGTCTGTGGGGGGACCTTATCACATTCTACAACTACCTGAAGGGAAGTTTTAGTAAGGTGGGGGTTCAGGGTCTTCTCCCAGACAACTTAGGACAAGATGAGAGGACATGGACAGAAGCTGTGCCAGGGGAGGTTTAGGTTGGATATTGGGGAGCACTTCCTCATGGAAAGGGTAATTAGACACTGGAATGGACTGCTCAGGGAGGTGGTAGAGTCACCGTCCCTGGAGGTCTTTAAAGAGAGATTGGATGTGACACTTAGTGACATGGTCTGGTCAGTGTGGTGGTGTTATGTCATAGGCTGGACTTGGTGGTCTCAGAGGTCTATTCCAGCCTCAATAGTTCTGTGATTCTGTGACTTCCACAAGTATAATGTGGTATTACTGGCAGCATCAGGTGTAATAACAAAAGTGATGTGATTTTGCAGGTTTAAACCATTCCTGCCCTGTTCTGCTGTCTAGACTTGCCCCCTGGTGTTCTCAAGGACACTTGGGCTCTCCATCTCCCCTTAGCTGACACAAGCCTTGCTTGTCATGCCCAGCATCACCTTTGCAGTGTGAAATGATCACAGTTTTTACAAGCGTGGCTATATTAGACAATTGCAGCCCCTCTCATGTGACTTAATTGCAGTCCATTAATTTAGATAAAGATAAAGCTTGCTTTCACTTATTTGTGCTCATCCTCCAGCCTTCCAGATCTCGCAGAAGAGTGGGAAGAAGCGGGAACCACACACTCTGCAGCAGATGCATGGCTACCAAGTTTCCCTTCCTGAGCATGAAACTTGCACAAAAGTCTGTTGGGTTTTTTTTTCATACTTCCCACTGCACTTGTGCAGTGGCCTTCCTCCCGATCACACACTGCCCACCCTGTCCCACAACACAGCCTTCAGCAGCCATGCAGCAAAAAGTGCCAGGTGCATCCCCTGTCCCTTGCTCCTGGACCATGCTGTGTCTCATCCTGAGCTGGAGGTCCACGGAATCCTTTTGGACTGGGATGTGAGGTAGACCTGCAGGGAGTTTCTCTGGCAGCGTGGAGCTGCACAGTCTCTGATCTCATCCTGCAACGGTAGTCAGGTGCACACAGCACTTCCAGTAATTTAGCCTGCCAAGGTGGATCCGCTAGCAGCCTTATGTCCTGCATGCGCTACTCCACACTGTACACAGGACAAAAGTCATCTTCAAACAGCTCTCGAAAGAAACACTTTTTCAGCTTGTGACGAATCTGCCTACCAGCCACGCTGTGAAATCCAGGAGACTAATTCTGTTTTTCCTGCCTCTGCTTACAGGGCTGGGCAAGGTCGGCTGTGTCCAGCAGGATCTGCAAGCGCGGCTCTTCCCAGGAGCGGCGGTACGTGAGCTCCACCTAAAGGCTCAGCCCCCAGCTCGCTCTCAGGAACGGAGGAGGGATCTGCGGGGATTTCATCATGTCTGAGCCTCACTTCTGTGCTCCACCTCCAAGGAAAAGCATAGGTTACTCAGCAAAATGTAGGATCCGTCAGTAACTGCCTTTGCCTGCATTGCAGCCAGGTGTGCTGCTGACCTGGCCTCCTTTTGTATTTTTCACCTTTTTTTATTGTGTTCAAGGTCGTTCATGTAGTTATCTTTTTCCCTGACAGTAATGACACTATTGAGGTTTAAATGCCTACAAATATATTTATAAATATATAGAAGCAGATTTGTGTGTGTTTCTTTGTTTCTCTTGTATCTCATGCAAGATCCTAATAGAAATCATTTCCCACAAAGCTGTGATTATCCAAGTCAGGGCTAGAAACTACAGCTCTTCTCATGTTACAGTAAACACAGCCTCACTCCCCCTGTCTCCATGTGTATGTGTGCATACACAGGTACCTATCATTACGGGGGGGGGGGGCAGAAATCACAAAGAAGTCAATAGTGAGTTTCCAACACCAGATCACAAAATAGCCCCGTTGCCTGGAGTTTACAGTGGCTGCATATGAAAACCAGCATTGGTACATCATTTGATCTTTGAAACAAGAGAGAAGTCATCAATTACAAAGGAGGAGGATGCAGATATTTTTCCCCCTAAAGGCTGTTTCCAAAGTGGAGAGTACAAAGGAAGAGAGGTGGACTACTGGCTCTTCTTTGCTCAAGGCTTTAAAGGCAGCAGCAAACATAAACAAACAATACAGGTTGGATTTGATAATCTCTGAGGTAATTTCCAACCTTATTGATTCTATGGATATGTGGGAAATTAGGAGGTACAGGAATAGCTTCTCCCAGCGTAGGGACACTATTACACTTCAAAAGGAATGAAATCTGTCAGGCAGCAGTAAGTCCAGTCCCTGGAGTAGGAGTACTTGAACACTATCTTGCTAATATAAAATTAGAATTGGTTTTAAGTCTGTATAGAGTGTTGCTGCAGCAGGTGACAGGTTTCTTCTGGCATCCCATCCCCAGTTACTGGGAATATCTGGACAAGGTCTGCATGTGACAATGTGGTGATGTGTCTGACATTAGCAGGAGGATCCCAGTTGCATAATTGTTTCCACTAGTTAGAGGTACAGAGTAGGTAAGAAGGAGCGTGACAAACAAAAGAGAGGAAGATAACTTTAATGAGCATAACTCTGAATTTTCTTGAGTAATGGCAGCTGACTTGTGAACATCTGATGCTGAGGACTGCTAGTATCCTGAGCAACTCTGTCACAGAAAGGGATCCAACCACCTTTTTTCCCCTCTTTGTCTACCCCATCCCCCTTAGGCCAGATGCTTTGTGGTGCTGGTAGCTTCTCAGTAAACTTACAGATTGGTCTCCTGTGTGAAGGGAAGTGGAGTTAAGCTAGCACCTTTGAAAAATCCCACTTGGAATTAATTCAGTGTTTATTCAATTATATATTAATTATGAGATCTCTTTAGCTAAAGAAAATCCCTTACTGTCATTTCATCAAAGTGTAAAATATGGTATCTTCCTCAAGCTTCCCTCTGCTGCATTTCTGGTGTATTTTTCCCACAGTTGCAGTCTGTGGGAAAAAAAAACACTACATTTTTAAATCTAATTCCAGAGATGAGGAATGGCAGAATTTCTGATCAATATAGAATAAGGTTTTGGGTTTTTTTTTTTTGAAGTGCCAACAGTCTCTTAGTTGATACTCTAAACAGTTCAAAACAAGAGTTGGGAAGACCTGCAATTTAAAAAATATGTACAAATGAAAAGAGTAAATGTATAGAGGCAGCTTCATATGGCATCACCATGATCCCTTTTATAGAACTTCGTCTGAAATATTTCTTTGGCTCCAAAAAGTGATCCCTGATGTGACCACAGAGAGCTGTATTTGAGCAGTCGGCTGAGGGAATTAGGTGGATTTGGATGCCTTCTGTGACATCTCACTTGAGGAGGAGGATGAATAATTCAGGCCACCTGCTTGCAAAATTTTGTCCATCTTGCAAACAGTATTGAAACACAGCAGCTCTCTAAGAGTGGTGGAAAGGATCTAGGAAAGGTCTTTACTACTCTCCACCTACCAGGCTCTCAGGAAGTGCTAGCAGGCTGTGAGGCTAAAGACAAATGTCTATAAAATAGAGTCTGGTTTTGAACATATGTGTACATCTACACAGGACTATAAAAAAAGATCAAGTTATTACTTCTAATAGTACCAAATTGCTCCTTAGTAAAGCTATAGGGCTGATTGTCCTTGTGGTATTTGATATGAAACTGGGAGGCTTGGCTGGTACACCTGAAGGCTGTGCAGCCATTCAGTGAGACCTGGAGAGCTGGGCAGAGAGGAACCTAAGGAGGTTCAACAAGGATGAATGCAGAGTCCTGCACCTGGGAAGGAATAATAAACTGCACCAGTACAGGTTAGGAGATGACCTGCTAGAGAGCAGCCCTGTGGAGAAGGACCTGGGAGTCCTGCTAGACAAGAAGTTATCCACTCGTGTGCTTCATTCAGCACTTATTTGCCTAAAATACTGATTTAAGAGACTCAAAACATGGTTTTATAATCATTTTGGGAGCATCTGGTTTTGAAGAATAGCTCCTCCTTTTCTTAATACTAAGACTGACAAAACCAAAAGGAGAAGGTTGATTCATTGCTGGATATCCAGTTCTAGCTATTTACAAATATGTTTTGTCTTGTCATTCATAACTTCTGTTATAGTCCTTCCATGCATTTGCTCAACTGAACAGTTAAATAATGTTGAATTCACCTCAACACTTATGGCTGACAACAGTTTTTGTGGTTGCAAAGCAATGATGTCATTAGAGGAATTGAGCAAAAGGAGGCATGTGGGATGTGAGAAGGGAAAAAAAATGTTTGTTGGACCATGAATAGTTTTTGTGAGACTGATTTGAGCAGTTATAGCTCTGACCCTGTGATAGTGAGGGGATGTGAGAATAAATACCAGCCAGGTTGTTCTCTCACTATAATATTCCCTTCCCCCCGCCCCCCGCCAAGTCAGCTCAGGCATGATGTTTACTCAAACCTCTCCTCTCTCCTTATCATAGGACCACAACTGGGATCACTCTGCTCTGCCACATCCTGTTCAGCCAACAGAGCCACTTGTAGCCATGCAGGAGCACTGCAAATCATCACCTAAGTTTTGTGTCTCTGCTTCCTGCCATCCCACTTTGCACTGGCAAGGGAGGCCAATGGCAACACCACCCAGTGGGGAGGTGATGCTGGATGTAGCAGCTACCCTTCAAACATTCCCTGTTCCTTAGGAAACTGCATAATATTGCTTGCGTGCAGCAGTTTCTATACCCCCCTTAGAGGTCACACATATTTTGCAGTATAGTTATTTGGTTATCAAAGATATTGCTGATGTTTCCAATAAGGACTGGAATTTTCTATATATAATTATCATTAGGGAGTGGTGCTTTTTTGGTACTGGGATTTTTAGACACTGGAGGTTGAAAGAGAGTAGAAAAGGGTTGCACATATGATCTTTCACAGAAAGTAGCCTGGTGATAATGCCCAGCTCACACCCCCTTTGCTCACCCTTTGATGTTCAGACCATGCATCAGATGTGAAAAGAACGACAGACAGCGCTGAAACAACACATGGTGTCTAATGAGCACACTGGGGCTCATCACTCCCAGTTTTGACATTTAATCTGAACTCCTCAGATTGTAACAGTTTAATTTGCCCTTTTGTTTGCCCACAGCTCTGTGTTGTTGAAAATTGGCCATCTCTGAGTTGTCTCCCAAAAGCAGAGCCCATCTTTCCCTGGAAAGCTCTCTAACTGGTGTACCTGTCACTTTCCACTACTGATTGCCACCCCGGTCCAGGATTTGGCATTCAAGGCCATTCTGCTGTCTGCCTTGCTTTTATATCCCATATATATTCATCACAAGGAGGCAGTGGCAGGGGAATTCGGCTTTCCTTGAGCAGCTACAGTACCTCCTGTGCAGAACAGTGGATGGCTGGCCTTGGGAATCCCCGGCAACATCAGTGTGCATCCTCAAGCTGCAATTGATGGCATTTGCTGCAGATAGACTGGATGGTGCTGACCAGATGGGCCAAATGCTGGACTTGGATAGGACTTCCCCTTCTTACCATGGGACCCTGCCAGGCATTGCTGTGCAAGGGTCCACTCCAGCCTGTCCCAGAGAATAACTGTGGGACTATGTGCATGGGATCTGCTGAGGGGTAGAAAGCATAACTTATACAGCAAAGATGCTGCCAACTTCTTCATGAATTCTGTCCCAAAAATAGCTTAGCTAGGTTTATGTGAGCATCACAGACACATTGCTCAGTGATGGGATATACTTCCATAAGGAGAACTGTAATACGAGATAAGAACTATTTTGTTATCTCCTTGCAATCACAAGAGGCTATTACTGAACCCTCCTAAAAACTCATGTTAATGCAGGAGGGACAGAATGTCTCTGCAAATACCAAGTACCATTCTGAAAGTTGGGATCTCTGGTTGTTTTTAAGATCATTATTTGTTATTTTTGAGATCCTTTCACCCTGTCAGTCACTGCAATTCATTCAGATCCTCAAGGAATTTCTTTCTGTGATGGTCCTACAGGGAAAAGCAGTGTAGGGCCTCACTTCTTACGAAGAAGTGCTGTCTATGCCTGATCTGCAGGACCCTGCAGCTCTGATGCTGTGGTGTAGCTTCACCTATAGTTGAGCTCTGGTCATATACTAACCCTGCCAGAGACTCCTACATCCTTATGCGTGCACAAAGGATGTGTCAGTGTAGGGACCAGCCAAGAGCTAAGCTATTCTCCAAGCAGCTGCCAAGCTGAATGGTGAATCACCTGGGATCCCAGGTAGCAGATCATTAGGTAAATTGACACACAGCCTCTGTGGCTGAGTGGATAACGCTGGGACTCTGGCTTGACCTTCCTATGGGCATGTCCACTTAATCCCCCTGATTTTGACATTGCTGGTCTTTAAAAGGCAAAATGGTACTCACTCAATGACCTAAAATCTGTAGATGAAAATAAGACCTAGGTTCAGTGATTATTTTGGTGGCCCTGGCTCTGTGCATCCACAGTTCTACCCAACTTAAGAAAAGACTCCATTTAGTATGTCTCATTTTAATCTTTGATTAGTTTTTAGCATTTGAGTAATGGTTTTCGTGACAGACGAGATGTGTCACATCTCCAGGCTTTTAGAAGGGAATGATGAGTCTCATGACCTTTCACTTCTCGAGAGTCGCTCAATCAGTGGACTCTAATGCCACACACTGCAAATAATCATTTTGGCTGGCTGGGGCTGCGTAATCCCAGTGTGACATTTCATATCCAGTTCAATTTTCAATGATTTATTTGTAATTTCTGATGAACCACAGTTAAAGTTATCCAGCACTTGGCTGCTAGGTCAGTAACAGAAAGCCCTGCCAGCAACACAGTTTGTTTTGAAGGCCAGTATTACTAGAAGACTGAGAATAAAATTCATAGTGTTAAGAGGTTGCATGTTGGAACTGAGGCCCATCCTCTGTCTGAATGCCACCTTCCAGGGCGCGGTGCTGTCATCCAGCTGTCCTTCCACTCTTTTCCCCTGCTGCCCTTGGCCTAAAGTAAATGCACCTCTCTGAGGTCATTGTTGAGCCTGCAAAAGAAGAAACTCACAAAAATATCCTTTCAGCAAGAAAGAAAGGCTTCTTTAAAACAAGTCCTTGTGCCTTCGCCTTTGTCACAGCCCACACTTTGCTACCAGCACCATCCAGGACCCCAGGATATTTTACACTTTAGCTCTCAGATCCAATCCAGCCTAGTTAGTCCTGTCCATGCTGCAAACGTACGCTGGGAGTGTCGGCCTCACCTTGGACTATTTCTTGGGAGCCTTCCTCAACAGCAGCATCCCAACCCCTCTCTGCTGTGGCACATACACCCCTAGGAGTTGCACTCCTCACAGTGGCAGGAGAGGATGTAGCGGTAGGTGGCTGTGAGCCTCATGCCCCCGAGCACCGCAACCTCATGGCTTTCAGCTTGGAGGTCTGGGGCCTGCAGCAGTGGCAGGTGGAGCGGAAAGGCTGCTTCAGGACGGTGCTGAAAGAAACCATTGGCTCTGAGCGTGACGTCTGGCTGCAGCGCCCTTCGCAGCGAGCCAGCAGTACCATCTGTGGAGGAAAAGAGACAGGTTAGGGAATGTGCCCCTGGGGCTGCCAGTGCACAGCTCAACACCAGCAGATGGGTACCTTCTTCCAAGCTGCCTGGCCTTTTTCTTTGCTTACTGCATCTCCCTACATTAGAAGGGCACCTAGCCCCACACAGCACATTGCCTCTGGGCTGTGTCTGGGAGAATGGAGGCAGTAACATGGGCAGGAGAATCATAGAATCATAGAATTGTTAGGATTGGAAGGGACCTCAAGGATCATTTAGTTCCACCCCCTCTGCCATGGGAAGGGACACCTCACACTAGATCAGGTTGCTCACAGCCACATCCAACCTAGCCTTAAAAAGCTCCAGGGATGAGGCTTCCACCGCCTCCCTGGGCAACCTGTTCCAGTGCCTCACCACCCTCATGATGAAGAATTTCTTCCTAACGTCCAATCTCAATCTTGCCATTTCTGGTTTTGTTCCATTCCCCCTAGTCCTATCTTTACCTGACACCCTAAAAAAGCAAGGCTTCTCCTGGAGTCCCAAGTACCAATACCAGTGAGGACTATGGGGCCTGGTTTTCTGAAAACTGACTTCAGGGCTCCAAATGGTCACAGGCATCTGTGTATTCCTGCACAGGAGCTGCAACTGCAACTTTCTGACCCCATATTTCTGGCAGCCAAGCCCCTAAATCATCAGCCAGCTTGGTACTTCTGTGGGGTATTTTCCAGTGTTTTGAGTGTATGTATTAATGACAAGCAGAGCAGGTCTCTGAGGCCAGTGAATATTTCAAATGCTTAGATATGCGAAATGGCTTCAAGTTGTGCCAGGAAAGGTTCAGGCTGGATATTAAGAACAGTGTCTTTACAAGAAGGGTTATCAAGCATTGGAGCAGGCTGCCTGGGAAAGTGGTAGTCAACTTTCCTGAAGGTATTTAAAAGATGCATGGATGTGATGCTTAGGGACATGGTTTAGTGGTAGTGGCTTAGCAGTAGTGGTGGGATTGTGAGCTCTAGATGAGCAGTCGGACTTGATGATCCCAAAGGTCTCTTCCAACCTCAACAGTTCTATGATTCTACATAGACACCTAAAGCAGAAATATAAAGAAGATCTCAGTTTATTGCTTCTAAAGAAGTACATTCCTAGCTCCATTCTTTTACAATCACCTTGAATACATATGGACAATTATATGTGTGTCTGTATATATAATTGGATGAGTTGTATCTGTATCGCTGCATAGCTTAAGAGAGTGAAAATGTACACAAAATTAACTCATTGCCAAACACTAGTGAGGTTTTCCAAAAGCAATGCAGGCCCCATGGTTCTTGTCCTCCTGAGCTCACCTTCTGAACTGTGACCAGAACAAGGTAATTTGCACAACAGGAGCCACTGAGGAAGGAAAGCCCATGGGGAGTCACCTTTCCCAACAACCCCTTGTTTAGCAGAGAAGTTGGATAGATTCTCTTAGGCTTTGTATAAAACATGGAAAGGATGTGCTAAAGCACAGGAAATGATGTGGTTAAAACCAGCTGTTCTTAACAGGTGAGTGTCGGACAAGTTTGAACAAACTGTTGTATAAGAGTGGGGAATTAAACATTAAGCTCCTATCAGCTAATTCTGTTTAACCAACACAAATATAAAAAAATCAACCTATTGTATCATTCAAACAAGGTCAAAATGTGACATAGGTGAGGAAGTAGGCAGCGAAACAGTCAGAAGTCTATCCTATAGCTGAGAAGAAAATCAAATTTTAATGCTGCATGTATCTCAACAGTCTAAAGGATAACAGCAACTATTTTACAACATGAAACCATTTTGAGTTTCTTTCCCTACACCTGCATAACAGGCTGCAAATCTCCAAGTCTTGCAGGAAGGTATGCCATATGTTTAATTTTCTCTTTTGTCAGAGTCTTGAGAAAGAGAAAGAGAATGTTCTTGGTATCAAGTAGGAGATACGAGCACCACCTGCATCCATGGGAAAGACACTGATCACCCATTAAAAATTACTCTTCCAGGAGTACTTGCATGCTGAACGTTTTGCTTGGAAATGTGTTAGTATACTAACAATTACACTTCCAGACAATGCAAGCAGATCACAAGGGATATAGGTGTCTTCATGAACTAATGATCTGGGGTTGGTACCATCTTGTTTCTTGGCTTAATTAATTGATGGGTTGCTCTCTGACAAATTTGCTGCCTTTCATGATTTGTAGCATAAATTTGTGGTCCCCTTCCTGAGATGGTGCATATTTATAAGTACATTTACTTCAGCTTTTAGTAGTAATATGGTGGGAAGGACATTTCAGAGTACTATTGAGCTACATCCTGGTTTTAGACTATCAGCTATGTCAAGCTCCTTCATACCAGTGTCTGTAGCCTATATGAGAACACTACTAGCACCTCATTACTGGCAGATAAAGACCCACTTTTGTCCCTTTGTTAAGCAAACCTCACTTCTCATCGTGACAGGCAGGGAACTGGTGGAGGGCTACACACATATCTAATCCTGCCTGTGCTGCAAAAGAAAGACAGCAGACTGGGGCATTTTAAACTGTTAGATCCCTTGACAGCTCTTATTAGGTCCCCAAGTTTGACCAGTTCACCAGACTGTGCGCATTGTCTATCACAAGCTATTTCCAAGTGTTTGGCTGAAGAGGAGGGTGAAGAGGCAGCTGGCAATCGCTTGAAGGTTGCAAAGACAAGGGCCCCAAACCCTCCTCAGGAGTGGCAAAAGGGGATGTGCAATGGCCACAAGATGCTTTTTGCAAAGTTCAGAGGACCTCCGCAGTCCCTTCCAACCATCATTGCTATGATTCAGTGATTTTAGCCCAAATATATGACACCATGTGTGGCTGTGTGGAGAAGGTGAACTTCTAGTGGTTGATGCTTCTGGAGCATCAGTCACTTCTTGTACTGTTGCCTTGAGGACTTTTTTATGGCACACAGCTGCTCCTGTATCTGCAAGTTATTTCAGAAATGGCTGGAAAAAATACCAAAAAACAAACCCCCAAGGAGCAGGATTAAGGACTACAGAAAAGTTGCAGCAGTTAGAATTATCCAATAGCAGATAGAATTATCCAATGTGTCAATACCTGTGTCTCAATTAATTTCCCTCAACCAGCAAGTTTTTGTGGTAGTTTTAGGCTGATACCTAGGAAGATTTTCGACAGATTGAGTAGAAAAGTGGTAGAATGTAAATAAATTACCATTGGATGGAAAAGGAAAATAATGATGAGCTCTAAATAATCCCATTGGTCTGATTGCTAACATGAAATTAAAGCCGCCACACTACTGCAAAGCCAGTCAATCAATGTGCAACTGCATTTATAATTGCTTAGCAAATCTTGTCTTTAAAAACATCCATTATTCTGTGGAGACTCTAATCTCAAATTTTACTTATTTTTTCATAAGAATATGGTCAATAATCATACTATGTAAAATTACAGTGTTGGTTTTATGCCCTGATTTTGGATGACAATGTAGACTTTTACGGATGCCATAGCCCCATGGGTGTCAAGTCAAACTCACAAGATAACAAACGTTCAGATTCCCCATTTTAATAGCTTTCTAAACTTCTGGGCTAACCTCAGCAAAATTGAACCTCCTAGTCCTCATAAATCCAGAGCAGCACCGGTGGCTTTTGGCAGGTGTGCAAAAGAGCTGGAAATAGCATGTACGTTAAAAGCTTTGCTCTGCCATCTAATCAATCTCAACAGCTGTCGATCGCATCCTATGATATAGTGCAATAGAGATTATCACCTAAATAATTAGTAATACTATGGTGGCATAGCACAGTAATACAGTGGGGGGATATATATAGTAAAAGTGTGTGGGTGTTTTATAACCTGATAGGCCTCTTGGCTCCCGTTGTCTCCCACACATGTGGGGTTGTGCATGCTACCTAGCAACGCTGGATCCAGAAGCACAACATGCTACAGACAACGTGAGGACCACGGGAGTCTCACGTGTATGAGCAGCTAGGGAAGAATAGTGAGGGGGTTGGAGAAGAGAAAGAGTTAATTCATTTTATTTTTTGTAGAATCACACAGAATCACTGCATGTTAGGGGCTGGAAGGGACCTCGAGAGATCATCCAGTCCAACCCCCTGCCAGAGCAGGATCACCTAGACCAGGTCACACAGGAACTCATCCAGGTGGGTCTTGAATACCTCCAGAGAGGCAGACTCCACAACCCCCCTAGGCAGCCTGTTCCAGTGTTCTGTCACCCTCACAGTGAAATAATTCTTCCTCCTATTTCCATGGAACTTCCTATGCCTCAGCTTCCACCCATTGCCCCTTGTCCTGTCATTGGACATTGCCAAGAAGAGCCTGGCTCCATCCTCTTGGCACTCACACTTTACGTATTTAATAAACATGAATGAGGTCACCTCTCAGCCTCCTCCTCCCCAAGCTGAAGAGCCCCGGCTTCCTCTTTTGAGCCTGTAACACAGTGTGTGCTGGTAAAGAAGCAACACCCTCATTATGAAGAGGCCTTCAGAAGCACTAGGACAGAGAGGAGACACATAATGGACATCTGCTGTTTTCTTCAGTTTTCCTCAGTGGTGTAAGAAGTTTTGAATTGCTCAGCCAATTACTCTTCAGTTAAGTTTTGTTTTGCTAGGAATGGAAAAGTACTGCTAGACTCCTGCTTGCATTGTGCTGTAGTTGAAAGACATGTAAACCCTATGCTCTCACAATAAAGTGCATCCTGCCTTTTCTGAGCTTTCCACATTGTCCAGCCTCTCCTTCTAAGACACCATGAGGTCTGTGACTCAGTATGATACAGAGTAGGTTTTCTTAGTGAAAGTCTCATAGCTGTCTAGAAGACCATGAAAGAGAGTAACTGGGGTCTGAATCAATATTTGACTCTGAACATTTGAGCCATATTCAGAAGGATGTGAAGTGATTGGTTATTAATGGTATTTGTAGTCCACTTTTCCAAACTCTTTGTCAGCAAGCTGATCACAGGATCACAGGATGTTAGGGGTTGGAAGGGACCTCCAGAGATACTTGAGTTCACACACACACACACCCCCCGGCCAGAGCAGGACCAGAGAATCTAGCACAGGTCACACAGGAATTAGAGGCTGGAATGGGTCTTCCAGAGATCAAGTCAAACTTCCATACCAAAGCAGAATCACTTAAGGTAGTCCACACAAGAATGCATCCATGTGGGTCTTGAAAGTCTCCAGAGAAGGAGACTCCACAAGCCCTCTGGGGAGCCTGTTTCAGTGCTTTGTGACCCTCAGAGTGAAAAGGTTCCTCCTCAGTTTGAGGTTCCTCCTAATTTTCAAGCTCCTCCTCATGTTGATGGGCTGAGACGCATTAGAACAGAGATTCACCCAGCACCTGGCTTCAAACTGACAGTCTTCCACAAGCTACCTCATGAATAAGTGTCTGTGAACATTTTCTAAATCTTTCTTCATCTTGTCTGTGTCTCTCTGGGATGGATTCTGTAGTGCAAGGCTGTCAGTGGTAGCACACTTCTGGCACATCTGGAGGAAGAGTTTATTACAGCCACTACGGTAATTTAGGAGGCTCTGGTTGCAACGATGAGGTGATCCAGCACATTGGTGAAGATCAGGGCATCTCTGTGACAGAGATATGGCTGGAAAAGCAGCACCTCATGAGCTGATAGAAATGCTTCCTTTAGGTCAAAGGAAAACACATTTTCAGGACCCTTTTTCCATCCCTCTTTTGTGTCTCTTTTGTACATTCTGTAAGTATAATAGACTATATTTCTGAAGACTTTGAAACTTTTTTCAACATCTGCCTGAGGTCACAGCAAGGGGGATTTTAATGTGTTTAAATTGCGTTGGGTGGATGTTTCCAAATGTCACAAAACTATTTCCCATGTGGGTACAATTGGCAGCCTCCACAGAGGAGCACAGTAGACATAATCCTTTTTTAACCAAGATGGACAGCAAACATAATCTGAATTGCAGTTTCTGAAGCCGTTTTTAGCTTCTGTAATTCTATGCTGCACTGAAAGGGGAAAATATAAGGAGTGAAAAGGGGAGCTTGGTGGAACCCATATATCATGCCAAAAAAGGGCAAAGTCTCTGCTTGACATCAGTAGTGCATCCAAGCTTCACAATGGGAACTTGGTGGAGATGAGGTTCCATAATTCCCACAGCTACTCCCACAGAACATTCTCTTCCCCCTCCTTGTTTATATTCTATCACATTATATATAGGAACAGACACGATGTATAATTTTCATTAGCAAGTCTAATATTGCTCTATGTTTCTATGTTTATATGCTAGATCCAGAACAGAAGCCATATGTCTACCAGGATGATTCAGATTCCTGAGATCTTAAAAAAATAAAAAAGCTTGATTTAACACTTCATAAGAAAGTCCATGCAACTTACAGTGTAGTTAAGAAAATAGGTCTTGAAACCATTGTGGAATTTGGGAAGCCAAGAGATGTGATAATATTTCAAAACACAATCTCCATTAAAGGCTTGATTTAAAAGAAGTCACTGACATTTTTTCAGTCAGTTACAAATGTTTGTTTCAACAGCTTTTTTTCTCCAAGCTCATTTTTGAAATAATCTGGTTTTCATTACAATGTGTTCTGTGTTCTCATTTCCATCAGTCCTGTGCCTAAAGGCATGGCTGCTTTTCTCTGTCACTGGGACTGACAAGAAATTGAGTTGCTGGGTTTCCTTCCAAATTCCTTCCTTCTGAATTCCTTCCTTCTGAATTACTTATGAATCCCTTCCCTTCCCTTCCCTTCCCTTCCCTTCCCTTCCCTTCCCTTCCCTTCCCTTCCCTTCCCTTCCCTTCCCTTCCCTTCCCTTCCCTTCCCTTCCCTTCCTTCCTTCCCTTCCCTTCCTTCCCTTCCCTTCCCTTCCCTTCCCTTCCCTTCCCTTCCCTTCCCTTCCCTTCCCTTCCCTTCCCTTCCCTTCCCTTCCCTTCCCTTCCCTTCCCTTCCCTTCCCTTCCCTTCCCTTCCCTTCCCTTCCCTTCCCTTCCCTTCCCTCCCCTCCCCTCCCCTCCCCTCCCCTCCCCTCCCCTTGTTCCTTATAAACAGACAAACAAAAAAAATCCTGTCTGATGTCTGTGACAGCCAGAGTTTTATCAAAATACTAGAGGATGATGATGTCAACGGCAGAGCAAGGAAGGCAACCACACAGTGAAAGGGCTTCACTGAGGTGTGCAGGATCATGTCAGACCTAGCTGCGCATCCCAGCCATCAGGTGAGAAACCCAGAGTCCAGGTGCAATCACAGCTCCTGGTCACCTGGTTTATTCTGGTCTGAAAGCTAATCAAAAGATCTCTCCTGAATCACAAGTACTGCATGTTTTTACTGTTTGAACTCAGAAGCAGTAGGGCAAAAGTCTCTGGTCTTCTATTGCTGTGAATCAGGCATGGTTACGCAAAGCTGGGCTGACAGCACTGCCGTGAGACTGGTGTAAGGCTACCCAGAGTAGGACTTCCCTTTGTGCCACGTTTTGAGGCCACCAGTCCCTCTCTGGTGAGCAGGCACAGGGCAAGCCCCACTGAAGGTGCATAACAAGGGCAGTAGCCATCCTGGTGCAAAGGGAGAGTGCAGACCTCTGAGCAAGTCTTATTTTCTATTGACTCTTTGTGCTTCATTTTAAATGTTACGACTTCCTTCTACCTGTGGTACTACCTTATCCTGTGCTGATAGCAGGAAGCAAATATAGCTCATTCTGCACAAAGGTTTCTAGGAGTCTCCATAGCCAGCACTGCACCTGTCTGAAGATCATGCATCCTCCCTCCTTAGAAGTATTCCTAGGATCACTGATGCTGGGGGTAGCCATCATGTACCTGCCTCTCATTGCTCTCTTACCCAGCACAGGGCTGGCATGGTGCTGGCATTTGTCCCCTTTTGTTAATCCAGGGATGTGGATGAATCCTCTCCCAGGTAACAAGTGATAGGACAAGAGGAAATGATTTCAAGTTGTACTAATGGAGATTTAGATTGGATATTAGGAAACATTTCTTCACTTTAAGGGGCACTAGGAATTGGAATGGGCTGCCCAGGGAAGTGGTGGAGTCACCATCCTCAGAGGTGTTTAAAAGACATTTGGATTAAGAGCTCATGGACGTGGTCTAACAGTTATGTACAGGAGGATGTTAGGTTATTGTTGGATTTTATGATCTTAAGGTCTTTCTTTTCCAACCAGACAGTTCTATGATTCTATGAGGCAAAGCCACTTTCCACAGAACAGAGGGATGGAACATGCAGAGACTGTACAACTGAATACAAGCTGAATTAACTAAAATGGAACAAATTAGGACAAAATGAAAGGAACCAGCAAGAATGTTCCCATTGTTTCTCCCCATGCTTTTTCTCCACACAATGAAATAAATTACTATAGCCTACATGCACAGGCTGCTAAATCTTCTTGACACAAAATTTTTCAGGCTTGAAATCTCAAATGAAAGATAATCTTGTATTTCCTTCTAGTCTTAAGCCCTACAGTAAATATCCAATTGTCATTCTGCATGAAAACAAAGGCCTTGAAACTAAATCAGGGAAATAAATAAGCCATGTTTTTCACATTCTTGATTCATTACCATTTTACCACGTAATTCTTCAGCTCAGTCCTTCACCCTGAAAGTTAGAAGTTTACATACTCCTGATTAAAGACTCACTTGAAGGAGGGGGTGGCTGGGATAATCTAAACTTCCAAACTAGCCCATCTGCTTGGCATCAGCAACTAACATCCCAACATGCTCCATTGTATCTCATCATGTCAGTAGCCTGTTTCTCCTTTTGAAAAGGTGAAGAGAGAGTCAAGAACCTTTATCTCCAGTCCTAGTTCTGGTGCGCACACTCAGATGTCTCTACATCAGCATGCCTCTAGCATGGAATTTGCACAGAGAAAAATCACCTAAAATGGCTCATTTTAACAACTCTGTTGGTGCAGCACTCTGCTGTGAGGTGCTGAGGGCAATCCTTACCTTCGAGCTACACTTGTAGAGGGGGTGGCTGATGGAGTCGACATAGTGATGCCTCATACAGCGGCTGGGGTCGGAGTCAATCATGAAGGAGCTGTCTGTTTTACTGTCCGAGTCTCCCATCATGGCCAGGAGAGAGAGCATGGAAATCGAAGCCGCAAGTACTTGATTTCCCATTGTCGAGGAACTTCTCGCTGATAACAGCAGAGGGAGGCAGAGCATTAAAAAAACTCCAAATCCTGACAGCCCGTCCCTTTCCACGAGAGTGAAAAGTCTGGTTTAAGCCTCTTCACTGTCATTCTTCTCCTCGAGTTAGAGTTTGCTGAGATTGTAATCCATCAAAGAATCTCCTGTGTAGCTGGGATAAAACCAGCATAAATCACAATCCTGACCAAAAAAATGCCTGGAGAAAAAACAGATGTAAATAATGTTAAGGCTCCCAAGATTTTTGCTAGCTAAAGTATACTCTCTGAGTGAGCGTCATTCCCACAGCAGGTAGAGTGTGTATGGCATTAGGAAGGAGATGTCAAGGCTTAAAGCATTGCTCTGTCATTTTACTGGAGAGAGCTTTTTTTAATGTCCCAAGTGGCATAGTGCCAATCTTTTTCACTTGGTGATGTCCTTAATGGGTTTCCCTCCAAACTGGTCATTTATAACACATCAGAGGTTTCTGCAGATTGAAAGGACAGTGTGTCCATGGGGAGCAATGCTAGGCTGCCTCCTGCATTACAGATGGGAATTTCTGGCCCAGGTAGCACATGGAAAGGCTTGAGGAAGGTTGATCCCTGGCTCTAGGGGCTCCATGTTGTTCTCCTGCAGCTGCTGTGCTACAGAGACAAGGGGCACCCCCAGGATGGAGGGATGCTGAGAGTCCAAGCCCAGGCATGAGCAAAATGGTCCCCTGGAAAACTTTCTAAGCACTGTTTTGCCCTGCGTGGAGGACTGCCTAGGTCTCTGGCTTCCCTGACCTCCTGAGTGTGAAACTCACACACATGCAGGTTTTACTTACTTACTCACTCATCAGGCTGCACTTGCTCAGTTTCACACTTTTCCCTGTTAATTAAAAAGTGGCATCTGAAAAATATATTTTGTTCCATAATATCCAAGTACATTCTACCTACCAACTGGGAACAAAAATAAATGCAGGTGGGCTCAAGTGGATATCCACCCAGGCATCTAGATTTCTGGTGCATGTTGGAGATCCCCCAGAAAATAGGCACAGGGCAGCCCCTGAAATACTGTCCAGATCTCTGTGCTGCAGGGAAAGTAGGACACCTCCCTTAGCTGCTTTATCACAACCCCCTGAGTTTCTCACAAAGCCTGTTGTCTCAAACAGTTTAGTTTTGCTTTTACTACAAACAGCTATAGCTTGGAAGAACTGTGGATTATCCATCTAAATGCAATCTGATGAAGCAAAGGATAATCATAAGCAAAAAGAGCAAGGACTTTCAGAAGAAACTTACAGTAAAACTATTTCCTGGTCACTCAGAAATGCTCCCTCACAACCTCTTGTCTATTTAAACAGACAACGTGTGTCTTTATTGCCTTATACAAGCCTCTTTCAAAACTGTTTTCTGGTTTGCTGGTGATACTCAAAACTGACTAATAGTCATCTCCTAAGCAGCCTGAAATGATGAGGCCTCCCCATCAGAGTGCTTGATGATTTGTGTGTTGCTTTATAGCTCACTCAAACACTTGTGTGAGGAGAGTGCATAGCAGTGAGAAACACTTCCAGAGCTCGTCCAAGTTGGGAGTCAGGATTTGCTGAGCTCGAGTGACATATAAAATCTCATGCTGTGAAGAAATACAATTAGGGATGCTCTGTGTACTAACCATTGCTTAAAGCCTTTTTTGGATTTCAAGCTATCATCCATGTGCCTAAGTAGGAAAGGAAAAATGATGTGAAGTTGAATTTAATAAACAACTTTTTTCCCCCAGAGTCTAACCCATGACCTGGTATATTTTTCTGAAGCAAATGATTTTCAGTGGATATGTCATTTAAAAAATACTATGCCTTTGCAGTATATAACAAGCTTAAACTCATACTAACCACTTAGAATCTTGGATACATTTATGCAGTCTCATTCATGTCAATAAATATCCCTCCAAACACTGTAGCAGGCTAAGAGAGGAATCTCTCAGTCATGGGAGCTGGGAGAGACTTGTTCCCAGAAGTGAACTGTACTGCTCTGATTCATGCAGATTGATGCCCAAGGATTAGCTAACAGCAGGAGTGATGAACTTTTTTTTTTTTTTTTTTTTTAAATTTATTTAACCTTTTACCTACATTCCTATTCTTTATAAAGAGGCTGACCAGAACATGCTGCTTGGCAAAGTCTCTCTCCAACATAGTTAATCAGTATTACACACCCAGTAATTCCCTCTCTGTCCAGCTAAATTTACTTGATATTGGACGGTCTCCCCTCATGTAGTGTTGCTTCCAGGGATCCCCATTTCCCACTCTCTCTGTCCCACTGTTAATTTTGTGCTTCCATATCTCTTTGTGTCTTAATGATTTAATACAGTGAGAGAAATCTGGAGTCCTGGCTCAGTTTTCAAAGGCTTATCTCTCTAGTTTTCTTCAGGAAATAATTGGATGACATAGAGTCTGCTTCATGAAAAGATCCTGAGAAAGCTGGAAAGAAGGAGGGGGAAATGTGAGAAAAGGAAGATGTCTGTACCTTCTTCGTGATAAGCACAGCACAATGCATAAAGTATTAAGACTTTCACAATCTTTTAAACTTGCCCTGATACTTCCCTAGGAAAAAAAATAATGAAATGTAACAAGCTTTGGTAACAAAACTTTTTAAAGAAGAACAAAATACTGTAATCACATATTTGCTAATAAGAAAGGGAGACCACAGAGGTAAATGTGACCCATCTTTTGTGAGAAATCTGTGTACAGTTGTTGATAGACATGCTGGCAAAAAGAATGTGTAGGTATTGGAAATAGGACTATTTGCAGATGCCATTATCTCCTGACGTACCTGTGTGAAGCATACCTTTATCAAGTATATGTGCTGTATAGAATTGAGATGTATGGGGGGACAAAAAGCCTCACAGGGACATTTAAACATATGGAAGTCAGTGTACAGATTTTTGATTGTGTAAAACACCATCCAAATATGTTCCCTCAGGTACCTCACTGATGAAATGTGCTGGCATGACATTTTCCATTTCCAGTTGATAGTGTGTAATGGCATTTCACTTTAACTTTTTTGTTGTTGTATTCCTTTTGAAATGCTATCTGAAATGATCATATCCTAGACAGTACGCGGTATTGGGATTGATATATGTGGCTTTCAGTCTATCCCTCTGTCCAAAACCAGCTGCAAGTACACCTGTAATCATGAATCACTAATTTCACATAGATTTTTTTTATTCTTTCATTTCAGCTACTGCTTCCTCAATTTCTTTTCCTGTGGAAAAAAAAAAAACCCTGTTGTGAGCAGCTCATTTGTCAAGCTAACAAAAGGAAGCTAAAATGCTGCTTCTTTACAGCATCCTGTAAAGAAAAAGATGAAAAGGTGACTTACTATTCTCAGGCTGAAAACTGCCTGCAAACACATTTGGGCTAACAGTGGATGAAAATCACTGCTTCCCATTTTTTGGTGGTTTTTATTTTCACAGTTCACTGATACAGACATTGCACGCTGTTAGAAACAAGCTCATGGTGCCCTTTCCATGTAACTAGTTTTCAGGAATTCATAGAGACATAACATGCTAAAAACTGTTACAGCTGTTACCTAAAAAAACGGCAGGGAAAAATAGAAGCCATCCCAAAGGCAGACCGCAGGAACATACAACCCAAGACTGCATTGCACATGGACACAGGGGCAGTTAGGATTATTCCCCCACTTTCTGTTGCTATTAACTGCTTTTTGAATGCTGAAATAAAAATTTCATATCATACTCTTATTTACAGAGTAGCGAAGGTTAGGATTTTGTTTTGCTTTAAGGACAGAAGAGAAGTCTGTCATCTGGAATTATTTAGCCAGTCACTCGGTGAGAACACGAACAGAAATTCCCTTTTGCTATGTATCTTGGAAAAAAAGAGCTGAGCAATTCTCCAAAGGCCTATTGGATCTGCATTGCTTTTACCCAGGAAGGTAGGAAAGGAGCGAGGGAAAAACTCATTTATGGTGAACTTCTACTCAGCTGTTCCCTGCTACTGAGCCCCCTGAATTAGGCCTGGATGTGTGTTCAGCTTGGCCTTGGTTTAACTGTGCATTTTCCAAGTTTGCATCTCCTCCTTGACGATGAGGGCACAATTCAAGTCATTCGATGCCTTTTGTGTTTTGGAGGCTGCCAAAATCCTGATGGAGCAGCAGTGTGTGTGTATATATAACTAAGCCTGGCCTTGCATGCTGTGCATATTTAGTAAACACAATTACTTGGATCCCGCCATGTGGTTCCCTCATTCTGAATTTGTTATGTAAACAGAAGAGTTGCAAGACTACTTAGTTTCTCCAAACTTGAGCCCTACAAAAACTGTCACTATATATGTGTCTATATTTATTTGTGTGCATGGGTAGCTCACCACTGCTGTTCTGACAAAAAAAAAAAAAAAAAAAAAAAAAAAAACATCTTCTATGAGTCCAAATGTATTTCTTAGGAAGTTTATCTAACCTGGAAAAGTTCATGCCAGAAAGGTGATAGTTCGAGGATTTGGTGCTCCAAGATCTGGACTTCAGTTGCAACAATTGCATTGGTCAGACTACACCATCAGGTTACACCAAGGCTTGTTCTGCAGAGTTAAACTACCCACTGCCATGAGAATGGCCATGAAAGGGAATGGGGATGAGAGAGCAAGGAGGAGCAATCTGTGCTGGAGACATCCTCTGGTCTTTCAGTCTTGGGCATGGAGTAAAGCTGCAGTGTCCTTCCTGCTGCCACCTGGCCATGGTGCTAGTGTGGTCTGCAACAACCCATTACCACGATTTCAGAATAACAAAGCTGTGCTTTCAGAAAACTTGGGGAGCCATTTATCCTCTTCCTGCAATGAGTTGCTGAGGCCTCAGATGGGCTGTCAGCTGGTGGACACCTGTGTACAGAGCTGCCCCACTCTCCATCATAGCTCCCAGGTGGCAGCAGCAGCTGGACTGCCCTTTTGCCCAGGCTACCATTTTGAAGAGGTCCCTGTGTCCTGAAGCCACATGTTTGTTCTGCATGTCCACAGCAAAAATCCACACCAAACCCACATCTCTGCTGGGACATTAAAGACACCTGGAGGGGCTTTCCAGCCCTGTGGCCACCTGGCCTGTTGTGGTCTGTTCTCAGGTCTCCTGCAGTCTCCATGCCACTCAGACAGTTCCCAGCCTGCACCATGCTCTAGCACTGCTTGCACTGTGTGCTATGGGACAAAATTATGTAAGTGATCATTTGAGCAATTTAAGAAGACAGTTTATATAGTAGATGACCTAGGATGCTGTGCCTAGTCCTGCTTTCTGTTGAATCAGCTCAGAGGCTTGAATCAGCTCCAGTGCATGTTTTAGCTCCGTAAATAACTGTCTTCTCATCTAGTTATTTTACTTTGGCCATTTCTGTTCCAGCAGTGAAATAGCTGACCTCCTCCTGGTTGGACTAAATGATCCTCTTCCAACCCCTAACATTCTGTGGTTCTGTGATTCTGTGATATATGCTATCAAAATCCTTGCTCTGAGCCGCAGCCACCTTTCAAAACACCTGACAAAGTCACAGAGTGTCCATGTGGCAGCTGGGAAGCAGCAGGTGAACACTTAAACAGTTTTTTTTTCCCCTCCCAAGACAGGGCAAATACCAAACTAAATATTTCAAGTGAGAGCCTTACAGGTCTACATAAATGAAATGCTTTCCTGAGGCCTTATTATGCCAAATGAGCATTTGTCCTGCTGACATCCAGCTGTGCTGAAACTTGTCCCCTCTGACACCAAGGGGAATGTGCTCACCCATAGCACAGGAGGTCCATCCCCCTGTTACACAGGAGGTTGCAGAGCAGTGTGTACCTGCAAGGAGGGTACACAAATAACATGCACTCCTGGACAGAGCTGGACACAGCTGGGAGGCAAGACAAGAGGGGAAGGGAACAAGGCAGAAAGAAAAGAGGCTCCCAAGGAAGGACATAAATCTTTTCATTGAAGTGTCCACAGGAGACGAAAACATCTTCTGGTGCTACTGAGGCTGCCTGTCCTACCACCTGCCAGCCAGTAACTTGCAGGACGTTGTCCTGTAAAAACCAAGAACATAAAGTGGAGATGACCTCAGAGCAGTCAGAAATGTCAGACACACTGGTGGCAGCTGAGAGAAGGTCCTGCACATTTTTTTCTACTGTGGGTTTTTTAATATTTCAGGAGATGAATACCTGTGGCTGAAAAAGTAGGAAGACCAATGTGTTTATAGCTTAAGAAACAGCATTAGCAATTACAGTAAATATAATGGAAGCATTATAATATAATATAATGCAGCATTACTGCTGTAAGCGCCTCTCAGAGCATCAGCATGAGTGTGATGAGAATGCATGGGACTTGTTCCCCAGGCTTTGATGCAGCAGCTCCTCTAAAGCCCCCATAAGTGTTCATGCAGTGGGGTCCCAGTGCGTGAGGTGGAACAAATTAAGCTGAACAGCACTTGAGCTGCCTGAGCTTCCCTCTCATTTCTAAGTTTCCAAGAACATTTCCAGTCTTTCAGGTAGCTAGAAGAGGGGGAGCAGCCAAGGCCTTCCTGCAAGGCGGTTGAAATAACAAACTCTAGTGGGTACTGCACACACTGGCACCCTGCCAGCAGACAGGCACAGACCAACATGGAGAAAAGTTTCTTCATACACTTGCAAAGAATAACTACTGGTGCACAAAAGAGTGCTTGTATTTTTATTCTCTCCTTTTCCTGTTTCCAGGAAACTTTAAATAGATTGATTAGGGGCATGTATGGGATCTCTCTCTAATGAGCTACTAGAGTCATTTAATGGTGAGGTGTTGCCAGCCTCAGATTCTTTCTTCATTCTTTTATCTCTCTGAATAGCAGAGTGGTCATGGTCTTGAGCATGGGATAGGAATTGTGAGGAATACAACTTTCCGTTTGCTCATGCAGAGGGTGCCGGATGGGATCACCCCTCGGTGAAGTACCAGGCACAGAGCTGAGCTGTGTGAGTAAGGCTGCCCATCCTTCCCAGGAGGCAAAGTAGCAAGGGTGGCTGCTGGCTAAAGCATAAATATTCCCAGGCAAGCATTAGCTATAGGACTTGCTTCAGTAATTACCTCTGCTTTAGTCTTGTGACCCAACATGAGGCAAAATGACTCTTGGCCAAATTGCACGTTGCTGAGAGGTCTAGGGCATTCAGGCATGCGTCCTCTACCTGTTGGAGTGTGTTGCAAGCAAGTGAGCAGTTTTTGACTCTATCTTTCATATAGTTTCCAGAGAACTCAAAGTACTGACATTATCAATAGGTGCAGGACTAGGAATGGGTTTCCTATTCTTTAACACTAAGCACAGACATTCCTGCCACAGGGACCATCAGAGACTGCTTTGCATGCAGGAGATAGCATGATCAAAGGAGAAGTTCTTTCTTTTCTAACCCTAGAGCAAAATCCTCTCTTCTTTTATACACCGGCAAGACTCAGACCATCATCCATATAATTCAGCCTCTGATAATTAGGGAACATAAATATTTGGCTCATGGTAACAATTTCATGTCTTCTAACAAGAGGAACAGGGTTCTTCTGGGTCCTACCCTCTTTGAGCCATGCTGCTATGACAGTAATGCGATTGTCACCGCCATGGTATGCTTAACCTTTGCCAAACCAGAGCTGAGGCATTAACTTAGATCCTCAACTCACATGTCTTAAAGGGCAACATAACCTGTGCTGCCTCCACAGTGCCAGACCGACGCAGTTTGCAGCTCAGTAATAATGAGCACATAAACGTGACATGCGTGAGCTGTAACAATGATTGATGTGAGCAGAAAAATAACAAAGAGGAACTGAAAAACAGTGATGTGGTGGAATTCCTGGGACTGGTATATCCATGGCACCAGCAGCCCGCTGGCCTGACACCAGCAGAAAGGTTATACTCCTCTGTGGGAGAAAGGATCTCCATGCTGCACAATGGAATTCCAGCAAACAGGACAAGGACCAATGAGTGTCTGGAAGTGGTAGTGCCACTGCTGCCTGGGTAATAGTCTGAATTAGATTATGTGAGAAAAGAAGGAATATATAGACAGCCAGCTGCTCAAAGGCTTATTACAACCTTGCTTTTATTGTTCTGCTAAGTTAGAGGTGGGGCATCAGAGGGATTCCTAACATACCGCTACTGAGAAATTTTAATATGTTCCACGCTGACACATATAAAAAGGAAATAACAGCTGATCATAGTCAGCAGAGACTGCAGCATCTCTTCATATATATGCACAGAAGCAGGGACAAAGTGGGGTGCTCTTGGCCAGGGAGACTTGAGTACCCAAGCTAACCTGACCCAGCTAAGCCTTTGAACTGAACTCTCTTGCCTTTGAACTGAATTTCATTGAAAGGAGTGTTGAGCAGGGAGCAAAACAGTAAAAATAAAGGTGACCTGGGCATGGCTACTCACCCCATCCTGAGATACCAGGACATGGAGAAGGGCAGGGGAGCTGAGAGGCTGCACATTTAACACTGATGAAAAGAAACACATGTTTACACAACCGACAATGATCCAGTGGAACAAGATATCATAGAGGGCAAAAGTTTAGCTGGGCTCAGCAAAAGGACCTGTTATGTATGTGAGGGTTACAGTTGCAAGGGTTTTATTTTTAAAAGGTTTCTGGAAGGGTTATAAACTCTCAGGACTCTGAGAGTTCAGTCGATGGGGTTAGGGAAAAATCCTTTGCCACAGCAAGTTACCCTATAGCTGCCTGCCATGGGGTCTCTATGTCTGTCTTTGATGTGGCTGCTTCCAGCCACGCTCAAGAGGTGGATTGCTCAAATAACATGGGACTGTGGTACAGTCTCATGTAGCAAAACTTTTCTATAAACTCATAGAGACAACTCTCTCCTCATACTCTGCAGGGCATTAGAGGCAGAGGAATTTGTAGTATTTGTAACACAACTATCAAATATTTATAATTGGAATTACAGTGGTAGCATGGTGGGGGGGGGGAGGAGGAAAGGAGTATTTTCTTCTTCTTCTTTCAGTTAAACAAGTAATCCACTAGACTTGTTGCAAAAATAAATGTCTCAGTGGCTTCATGCAATCTTTGCACCAAGGGGTAGTCAAACCCCTTCAAGGTCCAAGAACAACCTTGAGCACTTCCTAGTGCATCTGACAACAGAGAGGCCAGGAAGGGGAAGCAGTAGGCCCAGAGGAAATGGGGAATGAAGCCGAAGCCGACTCCAGGGAGACTCCCTGCCAAATGGGTTGCTGCAGACATCAATGTGAGCCTTCACTGTGGCTCACTTGGAAACAAGAGATTGCAATGTTGGCAACTCAAGCAAAGAACAACATACAGATCCTATCATAAGCCTTAATGGCAAGTGAGATTTGTTCAGATGGGGCAGATGACTTTTGTGGAGATCAACCATATGTAGGTAGCTACCTGGAATATTGCTACTGCAAACCGTACACAAGACTGTCTATAACAAGTATCCTGCTCTGCAAGGGGAAATAGCCAGTGCACATGCATCTGATCAAAACCAGGTGCTGCACAAACCCAGGAAAACCTGCATGGGACACCTTCAGGTAGAGATCTGAGCTTTTAACTAGAGTAATCAGCAGCAGTCTCTAAATCAAATTGCAACTCACTAAATCAAGTTGCATTTTATTTTATAAGCTTGGAACACCTATTCCTTCCATATTTGCTTTTAATGGAAAATCTTCAAGCATCTTCTTATAATACCAGCATTGCAAATAAGAATTCATTATTGCACCAAGAGAATGTCAGTGTGTGTGTAAATCACACTGGGAACCCCTGACTCAAACTGCTACGGAATTACTTACCAAATAGCTCTATTTAGGTAGAGGGAATTATTCATGTGTATAAACTGCCCACAGATATGAGTAAGGTCCCACAGCCTGAGTAAAAGTGAGCATCATTACTAATTCCAAAGGATTAAAATGAAAGAAAGAAAGAAAGAAAGAAAGAAAGAAAGAAAGAAAGAAAGAAAGAAAGAAAGAAAGAAAAAAGAAAGAAAGAGAGAAAAGAGAGAAAGAGAGAAAGAGAGAAAGAGAGAAAGAGAGAAAGAGAGAGAGAGAAGAGAGAGAGAGAGAGAGAGAGAGAGAGAGAGAGAGAGAGAGAGAGAGAAAGAGAGAAAGAAAGAAAGAAAGAAAGAAAGAAAGAAAGAAAGAAAGAAAGAAAGAAAGAAAGAAAGAAAGAAAGAAAGAAAGAAAGAAAGAAAGAAAGAAAGAAAGAAAGAAAGAAAGAAAGAAAGAAAGAAAGAGAGAGAGAAAGAAAGAGAGAGAGAAAGAAAGAGAGAGAGAGAGAAAGAGAGATCCTAAAATGTAGATGTTCCTTGATGAGGGACAAATAACAGCACTTTTATTATTAGTTCCACATTTATTGACTCTACCAGGCAGCTGGGTTGCTTCTATTACAAAATAACTTTGCAATGAGGAACTGGTTTGAAGTGAATTTGTCCTCACTGCTGGTTTTAAATAAAAATAGTAATTTGCCTGTCCTTTTCCAATATGCAGACTTTTCACTAGGACAGTTACAAAGCTTTAGGAACTGTTAGCAACTTTTAGCATATAGGAAACTTTCTTTTCCCCCCATCTTTAAAGAGCTGCAGAAACCTTAACAAACTACTTGTCATGCCATCTGCTCAAGGCAGAAACAAATAAGCTGTGTTATGGGGAGGCTATGGGAGAAATGTAAATGAACTGGAGGGGTAGCAGACAGCCCCACAAGAGTCTGTCCATGCACACTGACTTGCAAATTGAGATTTGCCACAAGAAAATTAACCCTCACTGAACACACACCCTATGTAAGCCTGCTTTACTAACACTGCAGCAGTCAGGTAACAGACTATTGATGTTGCTGTTCACATAGTTTGTCTTTGTTACTCTGTTTTTTTGCTACTGGACCCATATTTTTGAACTTTTGTAGGATGAATTCACTCACCTGAATCCTAGGATGGCGTTGGGGCTCTCTTTCTCAGCCAAGCTCTCCTGGGGCAGCGTCTATCCCTGCCCCTTGCAGTTACATTACACTGACACTTTATCACTGAGCTCATAACAGTGAAACTCTTCTTTTGTCCCCAAGACACAGAGAACACAGCCTCTGATGCTGATACACGGGAAAATGATCTGCTAGCAAATGAGGAGAGCCCCCTCTCCCCTTCAGCAGGCGATCTGGGGTCCTGCAGCATCCTCCCTTGTCAGCTACCAACTGCACAGCCACGCTGCAGTACACGTTGCACTGACAGGGTCAGCTACCTACTAAATATATCCCTCAGCGCTACACAAAGGCAAACACTGTGACTTTCCTCATGGGTTTCAGCCAATCAAGAGTGAATATTAAATCTGTCCTAATCCATAACCAGTGCTGTGCAGTCCATAGTAAAGCTTCCCAGAAGTTTGGATAAATAATAATGTGCAAATTAAGAGGGCTCCTGCAAAGCATGATACACAAAGCTAGAAATAAATACTGCCTGTTGTTCCAAATTATTCTATCACTCCAGCAGATGACTGGCAAGAGAACAGCATGCATAAGTACTGATAGAAGTAAACAGTTCAGCTTTAAACTAGGAGTCTTGCCTGTGTTCATAGAGCCCTATTGTAATGAGACAAAGAGGGTGCTGGTGATACCAGCACCATCTCGATGAATTCAGGGCAGAGTCCACTATGTCCATTCACTCCAATGCCGTACAGCTAGGACCAGCACAGAGCTGCAGACATGAGCCTGGCACGCTCACAATACACAGAGGTTTAATCAAGTTACTCAGAAGCACGCTGGGCTGCGTATTTGACTGCACACAGGCATTCTTCAGACAGGAGATCAAGATACAAGTAGAGAAGGAGACACAGGTACTACAGCTGTGTCGATTTCACATCAGCACCTTTAAATTTAAAAAAATGGTACAAGGAGAATGTGTGTTTGTCAAAGAAATCAAGCACTCGGTTTAAGTCCCTGTAATACTCAAAATCTGGAGGAATCTCTTATTTTTTTGTGCTTACCTTTGGGAAATGCACTGCTCCTTTCTCCCTCGAACTCTTCAGAGAGCTAAAAAGAGGTTCTGTTACTTCCAAATGCTTTTGTTCTTCTGTCCCTCCGTCACATGGCTTGCCTTTTATATTTGCAACACACAAAAGTTAGAGCTGTTGTTTAGGAGAGAGAGGGAGAGGGAGAGAGAGAGAGAGAGAGGGAATGTCAAATGGAAAAGTGCCATTGCAGTCATATATCAATCAGGGCAGCGGCAGCAGCAGCTCACTGGCAAATGGGAATTCCACAGAAATGTGAAGCTCTTGTTATCTGAGAAATCACAAAACACCACCAGCCAAGCTCCACTCTGCAGGGACTTCTTATTATTGGCAAGCCAGGAAATAGAAGGAAATGTGGGCTCTTTTTCTGTTGTTGTTATTGTTTCGGATCGGGAGATACACACGCTGTGGCACATGCAAGCCAGTGGAATACAAATCCTGAACCAAATTTCTTCCTAAACAAATGCACTGTGTGCGAGATCAAGCAGACCACAGAGAGGCAAGGTAACAGAGCTAAGCAAAGAAGCTGAAAGTTGTGGTTTTAAAAAATTGATATCTGTTTGCAAGTCAGAAATCTCCATGGAGAAACTACCTATTCCCCCAAATAGTCATTAATCTACTTTTTTTTTTTCCCTGACAAGTTTCTCTTAGAGTTTTTTAACCTGTGATTGTTCTCAGGTATCCTTAACTCAAACTGTGCTGCTTCACTACAATTGGTGACCGCAATCATCTGACGAATTCTGTCTCTCCAGTTGGGTAAGCAGATAACCATTTTCTGCATAAATACTTGCCTCCAAATCTGTGGTTCAGACACTTTCAGTCACCTGCCCTGAAATTCTGAAGTTTCTCTCAAATAAATCCAGAAGTTTGTTCACAGAAGCAAACATTGTCTCTCTGCTTTACCTTCTTCTGAAGGTTATACTTCAAACATTTTGTATAATTATTGTTGATTAATGCAAAAAAACTTAATGCCCTGAGAGGCTGAAGGCAATCTCCATCCACTGGAAAACCTCTCTTAAAATGAGCACATGGCAACATGGGATGCACAAATTCTCTTCTCCACTTCCACAGAGGAGAGTATTTCACTTGCCTTTGAAGCTGCCCTGGCTGTCCTGCAGCACTATGGGAAGCACAGACCTTAGCTGGTTAATTAAAAATTTGGCAACATAGCTGCTCATTCACAAGCTGGATCTGTTCAGAGCCACTGGCCAGCAGATGGACAGGGTCCTGTGTCAATTCTGTTTGAACTCTAAAGGAAAGTTGGTATTTGATGGATGATGTTATTACCTAAATGTCTTATGTGGTATAAGATCAAAGGACAGATGGAAATTATGCCTCAAAAATAGAATCATCTAAAAGAGGAATAGCTTGTAGATGAGTAAGCATCATGGAAACAATAAAGGAGACATTCTTTGGCTAGCTTTGTACACAGTCAGGTTTGGCTGGTGGCATAAACAAATGATCCACTCAGGATCAATATTCTCAAGATGATTTTTGCATTTTTTCCCCTCATATTTAGTGTTTACATTGCTTTGCCTCTTAAGCCAACCCTGAGTTTCTCTCATTGACTATACAGGTCCCAGCTCTCTGCCTTCCTCGCTGGTGCCACCGCAGTCACCCAGGGTGGATGGTGACAGAGCTCACCAGCATCTTTCCCTCTCTGTAACTGCAGGCTGAAGTGTAACTGATGCTCTGGCACTGGCCTTACTTTAAACAGACACCAACACCCTCTTTTAAAATTAACGTTAATTGGCCATTTGGTCATTATTCAGCCAGATTGTGCCTCTGTTTCCATGGGCAAGAAGGTGACACAGATACTCTAGAGGTTTGCACTAAGAACCTGCCGTGTGCAAGACAAGGGCCTGACTAAGTAGCTCCTGGATTAAGTCTTCCATAAGACAGTAGATATCCTACTCAGGGAACTTACTGAAAATGATGCTTAAGTTTTTAACTGGTGCAGCTTAGTTTTCTTATCTGTGTGTAATCTGCAGGTGACAATATATATATTAATTGTTTGTGGGATCCTAAATATACTTTAAATACTCAACAGTTATCAATAATGCTCAAAAGGATACTTTTGAGTAGTGCTCAGCTGTTTTCTACTGCAGCTGCAAATTCTTAATACAGGAAAACCTACTAAAAAATAAAATTAAAATTAAAAAAAGGCATTTAAAGTGGCTTTCCATTTTTTATCTTCAGCCTCAAGACCATGTTTGACAGTAAGTGGAAGTTAATCAGCAGGCAATTGATTTCTTAGGCTGGTGACTTATAAACTGATGCTCTTGTTTCTGGCCTTCTGAATGAACTTACACACGATCACAAGGACAAAAGTAGAAACATTAAATGTATCCTTCCCCTACCTCAAGAACACTATGGCCCATAACTTTTTCATAGCTGTTCATAAATCTTCGGCCTTTCTCAACCACTGTGCCTTAATCCTACCTATAAACCCAGTTATTTTAAAGGAACAAATGAAAGCGGAAAGCACGGGAGCTCGGAGCTCAGTTTTCAAAGATGATCAGACATTTGAGATGACCTTAGATATTGGATAAGATTTCCAGAAGACCTAAAGTGTCCTACTCCCATCACTCCTGATCTGTGCTCCCTTCAGGAGGATTTTAGCTCACTTAACAGTAATTGCCTGAAAACTAAGCTTAGGATCTCCCAGCAGCAAATGGGGAGTTTCCTTCCCAAATTACTTTCAGTTCAGGCCAGTTTCAGGTCGGTGTGAGTGGCAGTTTTTCTCTCTGTGAACAACCAAAGATACTCTGCTGACTCAATTGGACTAAATATCTTGTTTTTTTCTAAATATATAAAACTAGGTGAGACAAATTCATCCTTGTAATTTTGAGGAGATGGAGATCCACCAAACTCCTTGGTTGCATCCCTGTGACAGGCACTACAGACCTGCAACCTTAATTTGTAGGTTTCCTCATTCCACCACTGTAGGAGCTACTAGACTTATGCTTGCCTTTGGAAACACATTGTACTGCCATTACCCACAATTCAGTGGGCTTAGATTGTTTGCCCTGTTTGCATCATCAAGCAATGTGTTGCTTTGCCAGAAGAGCAGGATTTCACCTCTCCATCATCGTGTTGTGAAATACATTTCAGACTTCTGCAGCAAAGACAATTGTTCGTTTTCCAGTGCTGCCATTTTGTAGCCTTCTTTGAGTGCTGTGTTCAGGTTTGAGTGCCTCGGAATAACAGAGACACCAAGGTGGTGGAGCACATCCAGAGAAGGGCAACAAAGCTGGTGAAGGGTCTTGAGAAGAAGTCTTACGAGGAGCAGTCGAGGAAGCTGGGGTTGTTCAGTATGTAGAAAAGGAGGCTGAGGGAAGACCTTATTGCTCTTTACAACTGCCTCAGAGGGGGTTGGAGAGAGGTGGGTGTTGGTCTCTTCTCACGAGACAGGACAAGGGGAGATGTCATCAAGTTATGCCAGAGGAGGTTTAGGTTAGACATTAGGGAAAATTTCTATATGGAAAGGTTATCAAAGACTGGAACAGGCTGCCAAAGGAAGTGGTTGAATCACCATCCTTGGATGTATTTAAAAGATGTCTAGATGTGGTGCCCAAGGACATGGTGTATTAGTGGCTCTGCTAGAGTTAGATAATGGTCAGACTTGATGATCTTAAAGGCCTTTTCCAACCATAGTGATTCTGTGATTCCTCAAGCAACTCCAACATTCTGAGATAGTAGATAACAGGCCTCCATACCATCAAATGTACTGTTGGAACAGGCACTGCTTGTCATCTGTGTTGGTTATATCTGCAAAGACCATGAATGGAGTACCTGTGCAAGGAAATTTTTTAGTGTATGTGTTCATGAACATACATAAACCCACACACTAGTAATTCAAGCAGTTAGAGGGAATGAGATGTATAGGAATGTGATTCAGGGAAGGTCCATGCTTTGTTCTGTTATTGAAATGATAAAGGGTGGTTTACATTTAGGGCTTGACTATTGGTATTCTTTTTGTAGCTGCAGATTAGGGGGAACTCACAGCATTGTGATGACAATCTACAATAATAAGCAATAGTTATATAATGAATATACACTTTGTGCAAGCAAGAGATACCCAAAATTCTTAGAGGAAGTATTTTCTATTGTTTTAATAATCAAAACAGCTATTAGGCATATAATATGCCAAATAAATAAATTTCCATACTCACATACAGCAGTGTAGGAGCAGGTGGCACAAAAGTCTGTTTAGGCACTTGATATTTTTCATCTTTTCTTCCTCTCTGTTGTGCATTATCTCAGATTTATTTTGCAGGGATATTTAAATACCTAAACTCATATATTCTTCTGTAACCTAAAACTGGGCCTTTTCTTTCCGTGTTTGTGTGTATCCATCAATGTGTGTGGTTAAGACACAGTACCTGAAATGTTTATTCAGTGCCTTACACATACACCATTATTACAGCAAGGCTCCCATCATCTAAAGAATAAGGCTGCTATAGAGAAGACAGTTAAAACTGGGCCTAAACTATATGCTTATTCATTTTGTGACAGAAGTCAGAAAGACATGTTGCCCTTGGACTATACCCAGACTTTAGGTTTACTTGAAAACAGACTGCAGTAAGACCAGAAGTTGGTGTCCTGCTAGCTCCTTCAGCAAGAAGGAGTAGATGGTCAAGTGGGACCCACTTGTGGTATGCTACCTACAAGGCACAACTGATGTTGGAGTATTGGTGCTTAAAAAAGACAAGCTGAACAGCCTGACAAGGAAAACAGTGTAACAAGGAGACATCTTGGGTGAACACCAGCTTGAACACCTCTGTGAGAGGCAGGCAGCAATCAAGCAGAGAAAGTTTAGCATGAGTGATCCAAGTGCACAGTCACTGCTCTGCCCTCCTGACAAAAGTTGCTGCCTACTGTTGGTCACACGCAGGCTCCCCTGTGCTCATCACAGAGTTGAGATCAATAGTTTGTATAGGATGGGTGAAGAAGCCTGGATTCCTACACATTTTTAAGCCCATGACCCTCATGGTTATCCTCTCAGGTTTTGCTTCTGCATTATCTTCAGCTCTCTGTCCTCTGCATCTCTGGATGCAGTGTAATGCTGCACCTTGCCCTTGGCTCCATCCAACAAAGTTTTCAACTACTTTTAAAGCCCCTACAAGACTGTGGAGCAAGGAGCAGCATGCCCTCACTGGTTACCAAGCACATGCCCATCATCCAGCATTCTGTGGCTCCTTGCTTCTTCAGACTGCCAACTTCTCTGTGTTCAGTTTTCTTCTGCAGGACAGCAAGAAGATGTAAGACTTATGGCTAGGCACCACAGCTCTTTGCATGTCCAAGAAATTGTCTAGAAATACAGTTTTCTTTGAGATCTCTGCTTTGCTGTTCCAATTGGTTGACATTGGGCAACATTGAAAAGCCAATGGGAAAAACAAACAGCAGGGCAGACAGAGGAAAGAGCAACTCAATTCTATGAAAAATTCTAAATAAGAGATTAAAGACATCTTTTTTCTACCTCTAGGCTGCTGAAAGGTAGGCTCTCTTTCTCTTAGAAGAGACTGTGGCCACTGTGGTCCCCGTTCCCATCATCTTTGAAGTGACCGGCTCCACTTCTCAATGCCCTTTACCACAACTTTATATCTAATGAAGAAAGAAGAAAGCTACCATGTTTCTCTGAATCTCAGAAACATCCATCAAGAGTTCTCCAGACCCTAGTGGGATTTATGAACCCCTCCTGAAATCAGTCACATCTAGGATCCTCTTATTGTCAGTGGAAAGCACAAGGGGTACTGCCTGCAGGGCTGTGCACTTGCTGATGATAGGATGAGGTGGAGTTGCCTTTTGACAGTGTCTATTTATCTCTATTAATAACAAAGGGAGCCAAGAGTGACTGGATCAGATTTAGCCATCCAGCTGTTGGATGCCTTGGCTAGGACAGATGAATTCCACCTTTAAGTTTGTTTCAAATTATCTTATAAGCACATGTGGTGGATAGATAACATACCAGATATCTATAGTTGTACACAGGTCAATGCTAAATATTTTGCTTTTTTTGCCAAGGCTGCAGGGGAAGTTTTGTGTCAGTGTGGGATAACAGCCCTTGATCTTCAGAGTGTAATTTGCAGTGGTTTTCTTCCCTCCAACAGAAGTAGAAAAAGCCTCTCTGTGAAGGCTTGTAGTCTGTCAAATGCTTATCCAAGTATCAAAACGTAGTTATGGTGTGTCCTAGAGGATCCCCAAACCACATTTAAAAGCAGGCTATATGAACCCCAGTCTCCTGTAGACAGGAGTTACAAACATGCAACATGGAGTTTAGGATCTCAGATCCTTGATTCCACACTGGAAACTGCAAGAATGATCAGAGGGCTGAGCATCTCTCATATGAGGACAGACTGAGAAAGTCGGGACAGTGTGGAGAAGAGAAGGCTCCGAGGAGACCTTATTGTGGTCTTCCGATATCTGAAGGGGGCTTACAAGAAAGCTGGGGAGGGACTCTTTAAGGTGTCATGTAGTGACAAGATTAGGGGGAATGGATCCAAGCTAGAGAAGGGTAAATTTAGATTAGGCACTAGAAAGAAGTTCTTCCCCATGAGGGTGGTGAGACACTGGAACAGGTTGCCCAAGGAGGGGGTGGAAGACCCATTCCTGGGTGTTTTTAAGGCTAGGCTGGATGTGGCTCTGTGCAACCTGAGCCCATGGCAGGCGGGTTGGAACAAGATGATCCTTGGGGTCCCTTCCAACCCTCACAATTCTGTGATTCTGTTTCTCCCATGCTTCTTTAGTAGTTTCATCTCCATCTCCCCATGCAGGTGATGTGTCATGCGTCTTGGGCATCAAACTTGTTCTCTCTACCCCGACATCCCAAATGACAAACCAGAATATTTCTGCTGTTTCCTGTGTTCCTCAAGAGATCAGAGTTTGCCAGAAAGCCTTAAACAGTGTCCAGTGGCACAACTGGTAGTTCTGCCTAAGTACAAACCAAAAGTTAATGAGTCTAAATGTAGTTTACAGTAGCTTTCCTTAGCAAGGGTCAGGTTCTGAGGGGTTTCTTGTAGCTTGCATATCACTGAGGGTCAAACTGTAGCTTCATTTCTGGGACACATGGCAGGAGAGACAGAAAATACTAACTAAGGTGGCAGAAGTATCTCCACTTAACTGGGAAGGGCATCATTACCTTCCTCAGTAGTATATCAGGTTTGAAATGCAATTTGGACAACGTTTCCATAATGACAAAATCCTTCCCATAAATTCATTTAGAGCAGCAAAAATGACCTGATAAGATACAGCCAGATAGTAATAATGGCAACCTTATTTTATTGCAGTCTCCTGCCAATACCCACGTGATGTGATTTTCTCACGGTAAAAATGCAATAAGCAAAGTGGAAGAGACATTTTTCTGAGTTACTTGTTATGAAAAATTAAAGGCAATTATTTTGTCTACCACCCAGCTTCGTGAGGCCACTCCCTGTGCAAAACTTCATGTTTCTAAAGGAGACATTAAATGAGAATCAGGCTCGGCTAAACAATTTGGGTTAAAACTGCAGGAGAACTTGCTGTATGTGAAGCTGCTGAGAAGAAATGCCATTTAGAGCAGGAAATTGGTGATTCATAATTGTCATTAACTCTAGTTACCCTCTAATGTGCATGCTGTACTTCATGTGAAATAAGAAAGGCCCTTCCCTTAAGCAAGTTCGAGTTAATGTTTAGGAAACCATTTAAGCTATTACTAGGACAAAAGTCATTACAGTGGAATGGTTGGATGCTCAGACTGCGCCCTCATCTGCAAAACTTGTGCATTTTATGCAGGTAGCACCTCAGACATATGATGATTTCAACCAATTCACTGAAATCTCAGCTTCCCTTTGGACTCAGATGAACTCCTGGAGCTCCAGCAGCTGGTGGAAGCAGTGCCACAAGGACATGTCTGTACCCATCTGCATGCAGACCCCGGCTTCAATGCAGCATATGCCGATACTGGAGAAACCAACATTGCAGAAGGCAACTTGTTGCAATTCAGTAGAGGAGGAGACAGCCCAGGGGCTGGACCCTCATCCAGTGAGAGCTGGAAATGCTTTTTGACCTTTGGTGCCCTAGGTGGAAATTTGGTGCCACCACTGTCAGGTCTTTAACAGCTGAATGCTGGATGCTTTATGGCCTCCATAGTAGAGATGAAGCTCACAGACTGCTCAGATTACTGCAGTTTATTCCATCTAAATAAGCATAGGAACTTAATTATTTCACCATGTTATAAGTCTAGAATAGGGAATTGAATGCATATGGTTATGAATTTTGATGTGAGTGAAGTTTTGGCAACTTATACCATTATTATGGGAGGGGTTTTTTTTGTTTTTGTTTGCTTTTGCTTTTTTTGTTTGGTTGGTTTTGTTGCACTTTTTTTTAATAATAAAAGCAAGCACATCTTTCTGATATGGAATATGTCTCAAGCTGCAAGTGTAAAACAGAGGTGGACTTTAGGTACAGAAAGAGAGTAAAGACTTGCATAGTTATGAATTAAAGCACCTTTGAACCACTTCCTCAGTACTACCTTTACAGAAGAGTGATTTGGATTTCTGTCTATAAAGAGAGATGTTCTGCAGGTCTGATGCTGTGTACAACTAAGGACCCCATAGAAAAAGCCAGCCACTCTCCACGGCTGGTCAAGTTCCTGGGGCCTCACTGACAGGCTACAGAAAGCCAAGGGGTTCACCATCCTCCTTGACGCCAGACTGGCCTGTGATGAATAAGACAACAGAGGTATTTTTGGGGCAGCAAAAACTGAAGGACACATTCTCAGGAGCAAGTCAAACTGAGAAAACATCCTTTGTGTAAGACTAAAGGTAGCAAAAGACCTGACAGACCTGAAATACACCACATCTGAAAAGGTCACCAAAAGAGAGCGTAAACCGTGGTGTAATGAGCACAGTAAGTATAAGAGATTGACAGCAAAAAGCAGGAGAGGCATTAGAAAGAGCCATTATTTGGTATTTCTAAATTGTCTTCAGGTTTGCTGGGCAAAGAAAGCATTGCAGAAACGTACTTCATCTAAAAGCTAAGAAGATAAATAAGAGGCTTTCTAATAGAGGGTACAAAACCACTCTCACATTGCGGGAGACAAAGATAGAGCTTCAGGAGCAGACTCTGGCAAAAGCCTCCCTTGCAATTACTGCCTGGGGCAGAGCCTACAGTCTACTGCAGGAAGTAGAATTAACTCTGGAGAAAGGAACTAGGATTTGCCAAGTGAAGGAAGTCAACCAGAACAGATTTGGACTCATGTAAGGAAGGGCAGAGACTCTGAAAAGAGCCCTGAAATGGAAGATTAAGCCAAGACTACTGTGCTGGGAGACACTGGAAAACCACATCTGATGCACATGCCTTGACAAGCTGCAGATATGCCTGGGATTTGGGAAAAGATGCAAGAATCACAACAGTTTATTTTGCCTGAGAAAGAATCATCATGAAGCTGTGGTGCACAGCATGAGTGAGAAGGATTGTGACAGCACCAGTAGAGGGATGGGGTTTATTCACAAGAGCTAAGATAAATACTGCAATACATATAAGAGGACAACCAGCCCATAGGCAAATGACTATAATCAGCTTTCAGCTGGATGGAGCTGCACAAGCTGATAAGGTGTCTGACAGGGTTATGAGCACTGAAAGAAATGCTACAGGCAACATAAGGTAAGAAAAGAAATGGCTCAGAAGAGCTGTTCCTCACAGAAGGAGATAAAGGCATGTACAAATGAAAGACGAAGCTCTTAACAGTGTCAGGGATTTCCAAAATGTCCCATCCTTGATCTCAGCCCTCCTGTGAGTGCACTGAAGTCAAAATAATAGCAGAAGAGGCTGGGGGACTCCAAAGAGCAAAAACATTCCCTGCAAACTGTAGAACAGCATACAAAAGCACCTCACCCTCCCCTTTCCCACTCCAGAGGATGGCTGGAGACTTTCACCTTCTGTGCTGGGAATCAGCCATCCAGGGAGGAACTCAGGCCTGGAGGGAGGAAAATGAAGTCAGCACATGAATAGAGTCTACTTTCTTCTCCTTACATGGGGGAATGACTTTCAGAAGATGGCTGATACCACACACTACATCCGACACACCAGGCAGTGCTCTTGGGGAGGAGCTGCTGTTGAAACAGAGTGTATTTAGCATCCTCATTTCCTTGACTGACTGCCTGGTGAGGTAAACTGAAGGTGTTTCTCAGGAAAAGAAACCTCTGAAGAAAACTCACCTTTTGACTGTATAAAGCTTCCTTGACTCCATACATAATCCTGTTGTCTGAATGGAAGAACATCTACAGATCTGAGCTCAGGAAATGGCTCAGGCTCCCAGGTCCGCAGCAAAGCTACCAATAACTGCCAATCCCATGGCACAGAATCTCATGCCTGGCAGGGGGAATAGCACAGTGAGGATGCAGGCAGATCCTGATAAGGCTGAAATTATTACCAATACATCTATCCCAGCAGACAAAGAAAGGATGTAAAGTATCATTGGGATGGATAGCCTCAGTTAGATTTGGTGATCCTGAGGGTCTTTTCCAACCTGAATGTTTCTGTGATTCTGTGTATGGAGAACCATAGCACCATCACAGTGAGAAGGCACGTGAGTAGCTCCAGACAGCACTCACAATGTGGATGGTTTAATAAAGGCTTTGTGATAGAGGAAGAAACCTTTAAAGAATCCTTGACCCTGCACTACTGTGAGAGTAAGCATAAAGCCAAGTTTCTTACAGATACCTCTAAGCAGAGGATGAGTGAGCCCCCTGCCTGGTGATCAGCCTTTTGAGCATTGTGCACAAGGTGCCTGGCCACAGCACTGAGACAAAAGGAAAAGGCAGACCTGGATGCCATCTTATAGATCATGAACTGTGATTCCAAAGATTGCCTAGGCTTTCCCCTCACAGTTGAAGCTGTTAACCAGGATGAAGGGACTGGCTTTTCCCACTGCCTAGTAAGTGCTGAAAAGAAAACTTTCAGTTATGAAATAAATTTCTGGAGTTTGACAGACACAGATAGGGCAGTAAGGGGTATAGGCATGTTGCTAACTAGAAGAGGATGGTGCAGGAAATTCAGGTGTGTTTTCCTGTTGGTTTACACTGCATGAGTGTTAGCCCACCATTTGGCTGTCTTCTGGGCCACCAAGAGAAGGAAATAGGACTTCGTGATGTTGCTGTGAGCCCATGGCCTTGGGGCTGGAAATTAAACACATTAATAGAAAATACTTGGAAAATAGGCAGAAAGGCGAGGGGTTGCCACACACATTTTATCTGATGTAAGAACACCTGACAAGGGCACAGCCTGATGGGAATAAGTCAGACCCTGAGGAATGTGTTTGGAAATGCAGCTGGCCATCCTTGTAAGCCCCTGCCCAGTTTGTCCTGTTGCAGCAGGCTGGAGCTGAGGTCCAGAGCCTAGGACAGCCAGTGACTCAGGAGAGGAGGTACACTTCTGGATTTAGATCAGTTTGATAGCCTGGACTAATTAATTGCTGTTCATAGAATCATAGAATTGTTTTGGTTGGAAGAAATCTTTAAGATTATCAAGTCCAACCCTCAGCCTAAGACCACCATAGCCATTAAACAATGTCCTGAAGTCTCATCTCACACTTGACCAGCACAGAAGCAGGAAACTTTGTTTCACTTATGACAAAGTCGTAACTTCCTTGGCATGGCAGATCAAATTCTTCCCAGTAATTACAAAACTACCAAACATTTTTGTTTTCAAAGCCAGACTGGGCAAGTTACCCTGCAAAGGCGAAGTGCTTCAAGACAGTGCTTCAGTACCTCATTGTGTGCCAACCAAACAACAAAGTCCCACCCCTGGGTACTTACTCCCTGAAGCTGAATCTGCCAAATATGTCAACACACACACATGCCCCATCTCCCAATTTTCATGTGCAGGTTGTAAGAATGAAAATATGTAACTAAACCTAGGTTGCCAGGAAAAGATAAAATTCAAGGTATAGAGTGGTTAGTTAGCAATGAACATGGAAAGATGTCATATGAATTTGGAGTTACATGCCTACATAAAAGAGCAGAATTAGTCTCAGGCAAAGCCAGCATCTTCACTTGACAGTGAAAGGCTCTTCAGAGACTCAGCAAGCACCACTAACCCACTGAAGATATGGCATTAACTTTTGTGGTTTTGATTCCTCATTGCTGCTTTTTTTTTTTTTTTAACCAGGTAGAAAAGGAGATTTGTTTGGAATGCTCTTCTAAGAACCAGCTGGAAATACAGCTGTGAGTTGGATACTTCCTTGCTGGGCTGTGAAAATCACTTACAACTCAGTCACTGGATGCAGAATAAATGAATGAGTGAATAAATTAATTATAGAGGTTTCCCAGGTTCCCTGGTTTCAAAGCTGCACAGGCTTCTCTGTGACTGTCAACACCTTTGTGCTGTGGACTGGCTTGATCAGAACTGGTCCAAAGCTCATAAAAGCTGCAGCTATTCACCTCCTCCTCAGCTGTGCCTTTCACAGTTCCATTGGGTGCAGCAAGGTGCTGGGTAGCTAAAACCTCTGTAAGATTAGTCTGGAATTGTAATCTCCTACCAGCCTGTAACAACTCATTGCAACAACTGCAAGAGATGCTTTGGACCAGGAGTGCTTCATCTCATTTCTTCATTGAAATGGTTGACAACCACTGGAAGTAGGCCAAGCCAATTCATGTATGTGGAGGACTAGGAGCTGTAGTGCAGACAAGACACTCCATTTTTTGGTACTATGTCTTCTAAAGCTGCTTAGAGCACAGCTAACATGGCAGGAGAAACACCTGTCAAAGAATCACAGAATGGTAGGGATGTCTGGAGACCATCTAGTGCAATCCCTCTGCTAATGCAGGTTTTTCTAGATTGGGTTGTGCAGGAATGAATCCAGGCAGGTTTTGAAAGTCTCCAGGGAAGAAGACTGCACAGCCTTTCTGGGCAGCCTATTCCAGTGCTCCTTCATCCCCAAAGTAAAGAAGTTCATGGGTGCTTGGTTGCATGGTTTAGTTGTTTAGGTGGGTTGGATTGGTTGATGGGTTGGACGCGATGATCTTGAAGGTCTCTTTCAACCTGGTGTATTGTATTGTATTGTATTGTATTGTATTGTATTGTATTGAAATCTGCTGTGAGGAACAGAGAACTACTGGATAGAGTGAAATAGAGGGCTACAAAGTTGATTAGAGGATTGGGTCATCTCTCTTACAAGGAGAGACTGAGAGACTTGGGGCTCTTTAGCCTGGAAAAGAGATCTGACCAATGTCTTAAGGATGGAGGACATGAGGATGGTATTCATCCAAATCTCTTCCCCATTGAAATGGGAGTAAAATGCAGCCTCCAGATCTCACACAGAAGTGAAAAGTTTGGGTGACAATCCATTTAGAAAGTGCTGTAGTGTAAAAGCCTTTGGGCAGGAGAGCTTCACTACTGTGACAAGGCAGCACAGACACCAACCTCACCTACCAATGGCTCTGAACCAGAAAGCTGCTCCTGGTAACAATCCTGCCCACAAGCTTGGTCACTTCTCACCAGCAGCATCCACTACTGGACCCTATTGGAAATGGGGCACTCACTGGGTGGACCTCTGTCTGGTGCAGTGGGGTCATGTTTAGGGTTCTCCAATTGATATCATAAGATATGTTGCAGCATGGCACAGCATGGCATGATAGCTTACTGAATTAAGTGAATGGAGTGATGATGTCCAAATGAAAGGGGTTTGCTTCTTCAGAACAGAACTTCTCAAAATTATTAAAATCAAGCCTTCTGATAAAGAAAAGCAATATCATGGTTTGCTGATTTTGTTTGTCTGAGGATTTGGGTTGCATTGAGGTTTTTTGTGAGATTTTAACAGCTTCATTTCATTTGCATTTGTGCTGTACTGTAGGGGAGAAAATGATGCTGTTAGAAAAGAGGAATTATCTCTTCTAGAGTTTTATAATAGTAACATTACAATTCAGATTCCCTGTAGTTGTAAATCGAATCTATTTGTTTCAATGGCTTGTTCTACAGAACTCAAGAGGCCAACTCTATCTCTTCAGTCTGTAATGAATTGAAGGATATTTTTGTTCAGCACAGCAGTCTCAGGCTGCTTGTACACCCGAGCATTGATGTCTCTATAGAAGCAGTTTCTTTAATTACCATTGCCAATTCTAATTTTCCAGGTGAATGCAGCCACCTTGCTAAAATGCTGAAATAATTTATCAGCTGTCATGAAGAGGAGAGTTTGTTGGCAGGGAGACATGCTGTGATCCTGAGGTATTCCATTTATGGTGTGGTAAGATAAAGCACCTCCTGCTATGAAATTTGGAAGACTATATAAAATTTAATTTATGTGCATAAACATCTTGTCTGACATAGGAGCATTACAGAGCAGAACAAGCAAAACATTTTGTAACATTTATGGCAGCCACAAAGTTATGACAGAGAGCAAATAAGGTAATTTCTCTTCCAAATAAGCAACTCCTCTCAGGAGCTGTGCAGTGGCTTCATTTACATGGCCTTAAATTATACGATTGCCTATAGGCAACAAATCAGTGTAATGTTACCAATCAAAAATACAAAGATTCAGAAGATGGTAAACCTGTTCAGTATTTCTGATGTGTACAAAAGAACAGAAATCTAAAAAATTAGAACTACATCAACTAGTCAACATCTTTGCAGATCTTCAGCTGTTAGAACTCCATCAGCAGCAATACCATACATGCAAGGAAGAGGTAGGACCATCATCTGGATAGACAAGCTTTAGTGCTCACTAACACACATCACCATATCCATATCCCTCTGATGCTCCAGAGTTGCCATCCAGCTGATGGTGTGTCCTAAAAGCAAGCCAAAATCCTGCTGTTCCTTAGCACCTGCTAGATGAGCAAGGGCCCTCTTGAAAAAAGGGGCAGAGATAAAAATGTGGTTGGTGCCAGAGGAAGCTGACAAAAACAGGCTTGACTTTTGGGACTGCGGTGACAGCACTGCTTCACAGCCACTGTGTTGCACTGATGGAGGTACAACCCCTCATGGTACCTGGAGTGTCAGGACCCTGCACTTCCACTCCTTTATGAACAGAGTACTTCTGTAGAGCAGCCTTCATGTGGCACAGACCAAAGACATACTGCAGAATCAGAGAATCACTTCAGCTAGAAAAAACCTTTACATTCATCAGGTTCAACCATTAATACTCATTGCAATGACTTGTTGAATTCCCTTGTCATCTGTGTTGAGGGACCCCTGTCCCTCACATTGTTTGGCTTTGTATCTTGGGCTAGCAGGTGAAAGGCTCTGATAAATAACTAATTCCTGTGTGGCATCATGTCTCCTGCAATACTCAAAGGTAAGACAGAGCAGGAGCTTCTGAATCTCATTTGAAAGTGTTTGTTCTTGTCTTCAATTCACACAAAGGTGGGAAGGTCTGACTGAAGCACTATTTGGTATTGTTTCACTTGTATGAAGTGAGTGTCTGGCAGGATCAGGTAAGATCGTTGTTCACCCAAAACTTACCTTCTAGCTTTAGCCATTGTGCCCAATGCCCCTCACAGGGACAAGCAGCAAGGCACTGCCACCTACAAAGCAATGTGGCAATTTTGGTGTCTGTGAATTGAAACTATATATGAGAAAGAAAAACACAATGCGAAGGTTGAACCAACTCTGCCTTGTGTTAGGCAGCAAGGGGCTTTCTCAGGGGGAACTTGTCACACAGTCCAGGAAGGGAGGTGAGAAATGCGCTCATACCACATCCCAATGCATCCAAGGGATGTCTGTGTTATCCAGTCACCTGCCAGGCACCAAAAACCAGGAACCAGAAAGTAACTGCCTTCAGGGGCTATGGGGTCTTGCTGTCTTGAAACAGCAGGTCATTTGCATAGAGATCTGGAAAGCTGGGTGAAGAGCTGGAAGTCCTCAGGAATCTTTGCGTGATGTTTATAACTTAGTCCATGTGTGTTACCATACTGTTCCTTTTCCCAGAACAAGCTAGAGCAAATACAGAGTTGGCATAACCATTTTTTTCCACCTTTGCAGTGTAACTGCAGAGGCTGTGCACACAGATCAATGCAATGTACAGTTCTCATTTAGATTCAAGTACAGTGCCAGTAACTGTTAGCAAGGGTTACTCAACCCTGCAAAGTGCACTTTATTTCTTGTTTGCTTTCCAGATGAAACTTATGGTTCAGTCCCTTTTGTGATGGAGCAAACCAATCCATTTATAGCTTGCTTCTTTTTGTTTATTTTTTTCCTCCCCTCAACAGTGAACCCCAGCCTAAATGCAAGGATTTTAAAGAAAGCCAAAGTGAGAATTCGCCCAGACATTAAACATGTTTAAATGTCATCTTCCATTTTATGCTGTGTCCTTATAAATTAAGTTATCCAAACACTGTGCTGCAAATCTGTTTTTCAGAAGAAAAAAATAGAATTCCAAGCTTTTGCCTTGTTTCTTGCTTTCTACTAAAGTTTGAGGGGTTTTTTTGTTAGAACTCCCTGGAACAGGAACAAAAATAAGTCAGCTTATTGCTGGAGAGCAAAGTGTTTGATGGGAGAAGGGCAGGGAGATAGTAAGAATAAACAAGGCCAAAAAAAAAAAAAAAGAAGGTTCATATTTACTGAATCTCTAACTTCCAAGCATCCAACCTACAAGTGGTATTGCCAGCCAAGCCCAACATTTCTACATTTTCTTTTGACAGTTGAAGATTAAGTAAATCATGTTTACGTGTGATAGTACCAGCAGATACTTGACTCCGGTCTCTCCCCACCTCTTCAGGACTTGTCGCCAAAGTGATACCATGGAAACAGCATTGTGGAGATGGCAGGGAATAGGCGCCCATACAGGAGACCACCACTGCTAACTTAACCTCCTGAGTTAAGGGGGCATTGACATACTCTCCAGCCCTGCATCTCTTCTGCGTTGAGTGGTTGCTGTAAATCTGCGTGCACCTCTCCTATGAGGACAGACTGAGAGAGTTGGGGCTGTTCAGTCTGCAGAAGAGAAAGCTCCAAGGAGACCTTATTGTGGCCTTCCAGTATCGGAAGGAGGTCTACAAGAAAGCTGGGGAGGGACTTTTCAGGATGTCAGGTAATGATAGGACTAGGGGGAATGGAAAGAAAATAGAAATGGATAGATTGAGATTGGATGTTAGGAAGAAGTTCTTCCCCATGAGGGTGGTGAGACACTGGAACAGGTTGCCCAGGGAGGTGGTAGAAGCCCCATCCCTGGAGGTTTTTTAAGGCCAGGATGGACGTGGCTGTGAGCAACCTGATGTAGTGTGAGGTGTTCCTGCCCATGGCAGGGGAGTTGGAACTAGATGGTCCTTGAGGTCCCTTCCAACCCTAACAATTCTGTGATTCTATGTGCAAAACTCTCTAATAGAGATGCTTGTTAGCTCTAGGTTTGTATTTTATTTGTCCCTTCAAATTTAGTAAGGGTACAGTTAAGGACAATGGCTAATGGCCGCTATGTTTTATAAGGTAAATATGAAGCAATTGACTCTAAGTATCCAGTGTGTAGTGCTTCATTGAGGTGTGATTAGAAAAGCACTAAAAGTCTACTTAAAGGTACTCCACTTTCCAAAGATTTCTGAAACTTGTCTGAGAGAGGCTTGCAAAAGCAGCTTATTGGCATCACTTTCATTTTTGATCCTGCTTCTTGTGGTTTGAATTTCATTTCAGCAGCTTTGCTTGATGGTAGGCAAGAACAACCTCAAGGCTTTCTTTTTCTTGAGGGTTCCCACCCTATGTGGCAAATGAAAACAGATGCATGCCAGACGTGCAAGGAAGGAGGGAGGAGCAGGAGGGAGGCAGGGATGGAGGGTGGAAAGAAGGAAGAAAGGGAAGGAAAGGAAAGGAAGAGAAGGAAGGAAGGGGAGGAATGAAAAGAAAGAAGATGAAGAAAATGTGCAAGGTTTTTTATAACCTCGATTTAACATCCAGTCTGAGCCAAACCTGTTTTACAGAATATGACTCCTTGGGGGCTTACAATGCAACTACTACAGGGAACCCAGCATGATCTGACACAGCATGAACTATCCAGCAGGCTGCTAAAAATACAAATAGCTCTCAATGATGGGAGAATCAAGCTGTAACTGCTTGGAATGTGAAATTATAAAATGTGAGATTATAAAATATCATGACCCAGATTGAAATTCAATATATTTGTTGAAATTGTCAGCAAAGGCACACAGACTATTGGAAAATAGTCAGTGCATTCCCTACAGTTGCTAACAGCAGCCCTTGGACAAGGCAGGATGTTGCAAGTTTAAAATAAAAATAAACCAAAAGAGGGGATTCTGATATCAATCCAAAAAGTATTAAGAAATGGAAAATGTAATGGAAGACAAGTGGTGAAAAGCCAGCCCTGGAGGGGTGAACAAAGGCAACTGCAGCCTATAACACTGATAACTCAAAGGGAAAAAGCACCTAACCCTTACCCAGAGGGGTCTCCCAAAGACACTTTGCTGCGTGGCAATGCCCTTGTGAAGCCTGTGCTGCCTAGGGATTGCAGTATTTGAAAGGCTTTGCTATCAGAAACACTCAGATAAGTAATTTTACATGCCCCAAGTTAAATATCCAAGACAGAACCAGTCAGTCTGCCAGGCTAGCCATTAGGGCTAGTGAAGGTAAGTAATGCCACTAAAGTCTCCTTGTCCAGGTAAGGAGTTAAACAAATGTTTAGACCAAGCACATGGCTTAAGCGTTTACTTGAGTGCTTTAATACACTGAGGCCAAACTAATGAAATTCAACTGTTTTTCATCCTGACACAGAAAAGTGTCCTCCACATCATAGCTATGAAAGCAAGTAAGATAAAAGGAAAGACGAAATAAGAAAAGAGGTGCTACTTACCTGTGTTATGCATTTTCTCTTTTTTATGGAGCCATTTGTAGCCATTCCTAAGCATGGTCTGAATTAAGTCTGGATCACAAATAACACCAACCATGCAGCTGTTTGCATCTGGCTCACAGGTGTTTGACTGGAGTTTGCCAGGAGCAGATGGATGTCTTAGAAGGGCTGTTCAGGACTGAGATGCAGAACCAGAAAGGAGGAAAGGGAGAGGGGTTTTACTGTTCCCCACCTCTGGCACCTCCCTATTAAACCCCCTGTTATGAAATACAAGTCAACTTGAACAGAAATACTGGTTGGAAAACTCTCCTGATTTTCCTCTAACGTAGTGAAAACTGCAGTAGCAAATACAGACAGGACAAGTTAACCAAGGAAAAACAAAAAAAACATTAACAACATCACATGGCAATGCAGGTAAAGGCTGCAGCAACAGGAACTCAAGCTTTTGGCTGCACTGGGGTTGCAGAGTCTGTGGTCCTGACTGCATGTCCTGTCCCAGGGGCCAGAAATGGGTGCATTGGACTGAAAAACTGACAAATCCTCCCAGGTGTCTGGCAGCTGAGTTTGTACAGACACTAAGGAGCCCTCTGCATGGGTGTTAAAAACCCTCTGGTGTGATGAAGACCTTAATGCTTCAATTTCCCCACAGGCTGATCAGCCAGTCCCATTTTTGAAAGCCTGTTCACTGTAATCTACCCAGATACAATCTGCTAGGTCTGACACTAGACAAAACTATCCAAACTTGCCTGGACAGCAGGACTTTTGCCCACCTGATAATGTGAAGCCAAAGGAAAACACAGGCTGCAAGAAGGTTACCACCACTACCACCATAACTTGCCTGCATTGTCCCACCCCTCATAGGAGGAAAGAAGCAAGCTATGGGTCAGGAGGATGCAGGAGACAGGAAGGGGGAACAAGCAGGAATTCATTCACCCCTTATACTACCAGCCTGGCACTTTCAGAGCCAAGTACACTGAGGCTTTGGCAAAGGATCTTCATTCAAGAAGAACAATGCAATAGACACGGGTGTAACAAAGAGGTCTTTGTGAACAGCACTGGCCTGTAGCACAGGATAAGGACTTCTTTTCAGGCTAGCTGCCTGGAATACTGAAAGAGGACAAACAGCTTCCCGAGTCACAAAAACGTGACTGAAAATCCCAGTATATTCCCTTGCCTGGGCAACTCCTCAGCCATGCAGCCACTTCTTCCTCCACGGGAGGATTTGAGCAAAGAAAAAGAAGGAGATGCAGGAAGTCAGACAATAGGCAGAACAAGCAGCTCTTTGCATGCACGCACATGAAGTGCTGGCAGCTGGGAGCCTGGCTGCTGGCAGAGGCTGGTTGGGGGCCTGGCTGCTGGCAAAGGCTGGTCAGCTGCCTGGCTGCAGAGTTTGGGAAGCCCTGCAGCACACAAAGGTCGCACTGAGACGACAGTTCTGAATTCAGTGCTTTTGCTCTCTCGAGCCAACAAAACACCAAAAAGAAAAAATAATAAAACCAAAAACCTCATAACTTTGGCAGATCAATTGCTTCCAACTTCCTGAAGAATTATCACAAGGCAAAGAAATGATCCTCAGCCCATAACTCAGCCCTGTCCATAAAGTCCCCCAGATCGGCACCATTCATTCAACGACAGCCAAGCACCACCTGGGCAATGACATCCCCAGTAAGAGCGGTGCAGCCTTTCTTAAGAACCTGCGAAATAATATCTAGTCACAGATTCCCAACCCAAACACACCACCAAACTCATCCACTTCCTCCCTGACCCCACCAGTTTTGGTTTTTTTCTCCAATCAATTCAGGCCAAAGGCACCTGGGTTAGTCCCAGATGCACCAGCTTCTTTGTAACCAGCTTCACAGAATATTTTCCTTTTTAAAGCCAACATTCAGAAATCACATGTTCACCATGTGGATTGGAAGCTTGTGCTTTGTTTTGTGTTCTCCTAGCAAATTCATTAATCAGCAATGCCATCAAGCTGTCTCTGAAACATCCTTACACCCCTATCAGCTTTATGGGTGCTATCATTAGAGAAGTGGCACACCCAGTCTTTCATGCACAAGCATGCCTGCAGACAAACAATGAGCTTGCAACCATTCAAAACATTTTCTTCACTGTACCTTAAAGCAGACCCTTCAAGGACAGATAGTCACTTAGAGGAAAGCAGTGATGGCACTTCATTGGTGCAAGGTTGGGTTTTGCTTATCAAAAAACCTACTTTTACCTCACAATGAATGAGGAACCAGAAGCTTAATTCAGTGCAGAAACCAAACCAACTGATTCTACTCCTCAGTTTTCACATGCTAAACCCTAATGGGATCCACATGGAAAATCAGCAAGCAACGACAACTAGCATTAGAAGACCATGTGTTGTGAAAGCAACTTCTCCTAGCATCTAACTTCCTTCTAAATAACCCCCAACAAACCCTCAACAAACTCATCATCAGAAGCAAAACAAGGTGAACGTGGCCTTAAGAAATGAAGAGTACTGAGCAGAAAATAAATCTGCAAGCCCAACTCTGCAGCCACTGCCATCACTGCCCCCTCAGCAGCCCCACTGCAATCCAGGGAGCCTTCACATGCTCGCCATGAAACATGACACACATTACACCCGTGCACTACAGGACATTGAAACTATGCAGTTGGACAACACGTGTGCTGGAGTGAACTCTGCCAGACAATTAATAAAGGACCATAGCATCCTGTTACCATGTAGAGAATATTTTTCACTACACATTCCCCCTGACCTCTTAAGGGTCATCCTGAATGGTGGCTTCTGATGCAATGCCAAAAGACAACCCTGAAAAGGAGAGTGTTTACTAGAGTGAAAACAAAAGTTGTGGACTCAATAAAGTCCATGTATTTGATCTTCCTTCTGTACAGCTGAATGATATTTATTCCACATGGACTACCTGCTTGCTTCTTTTCCCCTTGCTTTGCTTTCCCCTTTGCTTTGCTTTTCACCTTCCCCTTGGGAAAAAATTATCATGACGCTTGTCCTCATTTGAGCCACAAGCTGCCCAGGGCAAAAGGACAGGAAGTTATTTTACCCTGAAAGGAGGAAAATAAAAACACTCACACAGAACTGGAGGTTTAATATGAATACTATTATTAAAAACAAACAAACAAGAAACAACAACAAACCAACCACCAACTCCAAAGATATAAAGGTACAAAGGAAATCATAGAATCATAGAATTATTAGGGTTGGAAGGGACCTCAAGGATCATCTAGTTCCACCCCCCCCCCCCATGGGCAGGGACACCTCACACTAGATCAGGTTGCTCAGAGTCACATCCAGCCTGGCCTTAATACAAATCAAAATCAGCCTCAGCCCAGTTCTCTACCTGGGCCTCCCAGGCTCTTCTTGGTGGTGGCCAATGACAGGACAAGGGGCAACAGGTGGAAGTTGAGGCTTAGGAAGTTCCATGTAAATACGAGGAAAAATTTGTCACTGTGAGGGTGACAGAGCACTGAAAAAGGCTGCCCAGGGAGGGTGTGGAGTCTCCCTCTCTGGAGATACTCAAAACTCGCCTGGATGTGTTCCTGTGTAATCTGGTGTAGGTGATCCTGCTCTGGCAGGGGGGTTGCACTGGATGAACTTTCAAGGTCCCTTCCAACCCCTGAATTTCTGTGACCCTCACAGGGCTACAGCAAGGGCAGGACCCCTGCAGGGCTGCAACAAGAGTAGGACTCCTCCTATCCTAGGTGTGGCCACTTTGCCCTCCCCACCCACTCCCATTTTAATCCCCACCAGGAAAGCCAGAAGCCCTAAGATGAGCCCATCTGGGCTGAGGGATCCTCCTCTTGTTGCCGGTGAGTGCCCATGGTGCACACTGGGTGATGGTGACAACAAAGGCCGGGGGCCCCCAGTTAGGTAGGGCAATGATTGATGACCAGTCTAGTATCATTCACGGGTGCTGGGGCTGAGCTCCTCTGTGTGGTATCTTGGCTGGTTGAGGGTCTTGCCCCTGGCTTTGGATGGGTGCAAAAATGGTGGGTGGGGAGCAGGAGCTGTTCAGGAAGGGGGGAGGATGGTGCAGAGGGAGCAGGAACTGCTCTGGGAAGATGAAGGCTGATGGTGGGGGAGGGAGGTTAAACTAGATGACCTGTAGAGGCCACTTACAATTCTGGTGATTCTGTGACTCTAGGTTCTAGTTTTAAACCCCTTGCCATGGGCAGGGGCACGTTTCAGTAGCCCAAGTCAGCATCTTTAAGGGTTTTGGTGTTTTTTTGTTGTTTTGTTTTTTACTGTACATAGAAATCAAGACATAATATGGTAGCTATGATGGATTATGGATTTGAAGCTACCTGGTTTTGAAAATAAGGTCTTCTGTATATTGTCATAAGAAATGAAATAATTACATGAAATTCAAGAGTGAATAAAAATTATTGGCATAAGAAACATTTCAAATCCCACCAAATTTATGCAAAGGGTTTGGCTATTTCAATACTATTGCTCAGCAAATGTTAGTCTTTATCTGTAGGCTTTGGCGGGGGTTGGACTTGATGATCTCTTGAGTTCCCTACCAACCTCTAATATACTCTAATACTGTGATGTGTTTAAAGGTTGTTTGGATGTGTGCTTGGGGACATGATTTAGGGGTAAATCTTGTAAAGTAGGGTTATTGGTTGGACTTGGTCTGAGGGTCTTTTCCAACTTTAATGTTTCTGTAATTCTGTGATTCGTGCTCAAAATGGAAGATACACAAAGAAAAAAAAAGTAATGGAAAGCAAACTGACTTAAAGCTGAGTCAAATCCCTGCTCCTACCTCTTGGTTCACAGGGAAGCTCTTCCCACCTCCAGGGGCTTGGCTGCACTGGCTGTACCTCTTGACACCTATGGTTGGTGGTTGCTCTCTTCTCCATGCCCATCTCCCATGTCATTGCTTCCTGTACAATGTTCAACTCTGCCCAGTGAAAGGGCCAGCCAGAGCCCCGAGTTTGCAGCAGGAACCGCTCTGACCCACTCTTGGCTGCAGAAGCAGCTTTCCTGACACACACACGAGATGCAGAGCTCTTCTTACTTTCGGGAATGTGCCTCTACCAAGGAATAAGTAAAATAAATGTTCTCTGGTTGCATATCTATTTCCATGTTTGCATATGCATGCCTTCCTCTGGCACCATTCAATGCTTAGGCCTGCCAAACGCTCCCAGCTTTACAGGGTCACACTTTGCTTTTCAGGAGCCTTTTCTTTAGAGGACAGCTACATCTACCTGCTTGCATTTCCTCCCTAAACTCACAGATACCATGTACAGAGTCATAGCTAACTAGGAAGCACTCCAGAGACCATCCTTGCATTGCTTAAAAAGAAAATAAATGACAAGAAATCTGAAGAATAGCAAATCCTGCAAGACTTCCTTGTGTGTGCTAGTGTGAGCTAAGGGTCTCCAGATATTTTGCCCGTGGGACTCAAATTAACTGTCTTCTCAGCTGTTTCATCTGTATTTTCTTTGAACGTACTTTCCACTCAATCATTATAGCACAGCTTCATTAAGTAGTACTTTTTGCTTCATTTCCAAGGTACTGCTTCACAAGCTAGTCCATTTTTCCCCTCTAATTCTCACCGATGCTGCCAGTGGCACCTGCAGAAAGGTGCTGCTTCACAGTTCCATCTGTGAGCCCAACAGTGCTGATTTTTAGTGCACCATATTCTTCCTCTTACCTAAAACTTGCAGCTTCTTATCTAAAACTCTTTGCTGAGTTAAGAACTGGCTGGATGGCTGGGCCCAAATAGTGGTGGTGAATGGAGCTAAATCCAGTTGTCAGCCAGTCACAAGTGGCTGGACTCAGTATTGGAGCCGGTTCTCTTCAATACCTGGACGAGGGAGTTGAGTGCATGCTCAGTACGCTTGCAGATGAGACTAAACTGAGTGGGAGTATTGATCTGCTTGAGGGTAGGAAGGCTGTGCAAAGGGCTCTGGACAGGCTGGATCAATGAACCAAGGTCAATTGTATGAGGTTTAACAAAGCCAAGTGTCAGGTCCTGCACTTGAGTCACAACAACCACATGCAGTGCTACAGGCCTGGGGAGAGTGGCTGCAAAGTGACCACCTCCCAGACCAGGGAGGTGGTGGAGTTGCCATCCCTGGAGGTACTCAAGAAATGTGTGGACATGGCACTTCAGGACATGGTTTAATGGCTATGGTGTTCTTAATCTGGTGGTTGGCCTTGATGATCTTAGAAGCCTTTTCCAGCCAAAATAATTCTATGATTCTATTGCTGTGAATTGATCTTGGTTTACATGGTCCTTGACACTCTTCTACTTTATGGCACCAGAGAGTTTGGCCCAGAGAGTGCATGCTATGGAGAAAATCACAGGCAGCTCTTAAAAACAGCTATGGATGGGTCATATACCTTGGGCATTTCTGAGAAGGGTTCAGAGGCAACTCCTCTGCAGCAATTGAATGCTTCAGGGCAGTGGCATCACCCATGGAAATAAGGCAAATTTACACATCACAGCATGTAGCTATGAGAACTCTCACCAGATGCTTTTTGAACAGGAGGTGTTTGACAGTGCCTGGGGCAGGACACTGTAGATGGTGCTGAATGAAAATGTCTGCCATTATTTCCCACAGGGAAAAAAGGAGGCAAGGAGATACAAACTACTTCAATTTCCAGGCTGGAGTAACATCTAGAGTTCACTAGTGCCCAGGCAACCTACTCATGCAAAAATAACTAGATTGTCACCTTTTGAATATTTATAAACTCTGTGTGTCAGGATCCAGCTGTGTGGGATGCCCTTCAAATGTGAGACCTAATGAGCGTGCAGAAGCATTTGTTGGTCTCACTGCTCAGCTAGTGATTTGGACAGCAGCCCAAGAAATGGTGCTTTAGGGTAGATTATTACCAAAAATGGTACTGAACCATTCACTTACACCTGAAGTGTAGTACTTCCCAAGTGACTTGCAGGTACAGGAAAGATTACTTCTTCTCCTTACCTGCCTGATGTGAAATTCAGCAAGGAGTGCAGCCCTTGGATGTGTCCATAGCAGCTGTGGAGGTTGAGCAGTCTTCAATCTGAGAGCGGAGTGTTTCCATCCCTTTCCTTCCACTCCCTCAATAAGTATATGTTCATTTCTGGGTGATGCACATCACATGGAACAGAAGGCACCCTCATCAAGCATATGGATGGTACATGCTGGAGGGAAGGGATGCCATCCAGAGGGACCTGAACAGGCTTGTAAGGTGGGCCCATGTCAACTTCATGAAGTTCAACAAGGTCAAGTACAAAGCCCTGCACCTGGGTCAGGGCAGTCTCAAGCACAAATACAGGATGGATGGAGAATGGCTTGAAAGCAGTCTTGAGGAGAAGGACTTGGGGCAGTTGTTTAAAGAAAAACTCAATACAAGTTGACAGTGTGTGCTTGCAGCCCAATAGACCAACAGTATCCTGGGCTGCATTGGAAGCAGCATGGCCAGCAGGACAAGGGAGGCGATTCTCCCCTCTACTCTGCTCTCATGGGACCCTAACTGGAATACTGCATTCGATGCTGGAGCACCCAACGCAAGGACATCAAATTGTTGGAGTGGGTCCAGAGAAGGGACATGAAGCTGGAGTACCTTCTCTATGGGGACAGGCTGAGAGAGTTGGGGCAGTTCAGCCTGGAGAGAAGGCAGCTCTAGGAAGACCTTATAGTGGTCTTCCAATACATGAAGCTGGCCTACAAGGAAGCCAGGGAGGGACTTTTTACAAGGGCTTGTAGTGATAGGGATAATGGCTTTAAGATAGAAGAGGGGTTTAGACTGGGTATTAGTACGAAATTCTTTACAGTGAATGTGGTGAAACACTGGAACACTTTGCCAGGGACATTGTGGATGCCTCCTCCCTGGAGGTGTTCAAGGCCAGGTCGGATGAAGCCTTGAGCAACCTGTTCTAGTGGAAGGCATCCCTGCCCATGGCAAGGGGGTTGGAACTAGATGATATTTAAGGTGCCTTCCAAACCCTTCTATAATGCTGTAATATCAATGCAGAGTAGGGGAGAAAACCTTTCCTTTGAAATAAAACTTATGTAATGACCTGCAAGTAGAAGATTCGTACCTGCCAGGGTTGCAAGGAGGAAGAAAATGGAAAGAAAAAAACAGATGTCATCCAGTGGGTCTTGAGAACTGTCATCAGAGCTGTGAGAAATATTTTCTACCCCAGGATATTGACAGACCAAGCCAGGCACACTCACCACTCTGCAGCCACACACTCAGAAAAGAAAGGATCCCAGTTTCTGACAAACTGTGGGCATGGTGCCAGTTGCTTGGTTTCTGAGAACTGAGAAGGGGGAAAGGCTGCTCCTTGGAGAAAGGCTTGACAGAGGGATGGGAGTTGGTCATTGCTAAAGGAAAGATTTAACCCTTCCAGGGGTGTTCTTGCATAGAGTTGTGGGGTCAGCAAGTGTGCACAGGTAGGAACCAAAACTCAAAGTGACAAATCCTGGCTTGCACAAGTTGATGAGGCTCACTTTTACTAGTCCTTGCCATCAAAGGCCTCTATGCAGTAACTTTGGAGCAGGCAGCCACATATTCAATAATTTGCAAAATGCTGCCTTGTCAAAGACGCAGTAGCAATTGTACGATCACCAGACATTTAGACAAAGGCATTTACCAGATTTCACATGGTAGTGTTGAAGTCGCCATAGGTCTTATGCAACAGTGTAGGCAACACTGCTCAATGGTGCTTTGTAACATTCCTTGTGCCAAAAACATTGCATCATCTTGAAGGGGGGTGGGGGTGGGAGGGGAATATCAAGGGCCAGCTTGTGTACTGCCCCCAGCTTGCTTTTCCTTGTGGTGGGTTGAAAGTTCCCCCCCCGACATAAAATTGCCAGACCAGCTCAGTTAGAAAGCAAATGAAGCTGTATTTACAAGCAAACCTACAATCTAAATGTGAAATTAAATGCAAATAACATGAACAAAATATACAATATTTACATATATGTACAATTTCTAAACAACACAAGAACCCCCCTGGACAAGCCAGGGGGCTAGTAATAGCTTCCTCATTCACTGCTCCCTTCTCTCCCTCCTGTACAAGGGACAAGAGAAAGAGCAGTGAGTTGCTCTTAGTACTTAACCATAACAAGAACACATTCAGGGTCAGCAAAGCCAGCAGAAGCGCAAGTTAGTACTTGCCAGAGTGAGGAAGCTGAAAAGAGAGTGAGTTAGTGTACAAAACTAACTTTATGGTAGATATCTGTCCAATGGGATTATTCAGAACTTATCATTATTTTCCTTTTTACATCTAATAATAATTTATTTGCATTCTACTACCTTCTGCTCAAGATCTGTGGAAAGTTTTTTAAGCACGGCCTAAAACTACCACATTTCTCTACAGCCAAATGTAATTCATGTTAATTTTTCAGTCTGTTTTCTCCCTCTGGTTTGTTTGACTCTTGGTTGTGCATGGATGTCCTTTGATTACTTTGGTCCATCCGCAGACCACCCATCTGCTGCTTTACAGACGAGCAGAAAGCATGTACCACAGATTGAAGAACACTTTCCTTTCCCTCATAGAGCCTTAGCACTACAACATGTTAAGAGTTCAAATACAGTGTTGTGTTAAGAAGTAGTAACTGTGAAATCCTAAGAAACTACCTAGCAGGACATCTCTAGCTGGTAAGCCTTACCTCTAAAAGATAAGACAGAGGGGCAAAAGAATATTGCCTATTACAGAGAATGCGAAAAAGCCACCACCATGCATGAGGGGACTGATGCTTTCACTGAAGATTGCACTGTGGTTTGCTAAAGGTATGGAAGGAAATGTATATGAAATAAGGACAAAATACTGCTGCTCAGTTTGCTGACTCCTGCTAAAGGACACAAACCTCACACAGTTGCTACAGCTGTGAAGAACTAACTTGGATAAGAGTCCATGCATGATCCCTTCCCACATCTGATAATTAGTCCAGTCCGCTCAGGCTTGCCCAGGTTCCTGACCTTTGTCTCTGCTCTTATCTGATGCACTCACACTATCTTTTCACACTACAGAAAGTCTTCTCAGGGGTAGTCTGTACACTAAGGATAATACATTCCTCCTTGTGCTATGCTTAAGATTCTTGATATTCACTGCTGAAGAAAGCTTAGTGCATGACTCTGTGCCCTTCTGCAACCACCCATTAGAACACTTACCCTGCACGTGAAGTTGTAAATTTCTGTGGCTCCAAAAATAAGCAGTGTCATCTGGTTGGGACCTATGAACCTTAAAGTATCAGATGAGTGAGCAGAGAAAAGACTCTCCTTCTCCATTAATATGAATAAATAATTTCCAGGGTGGAAGCCTAGGCAGAGTAACTTGGACTAGAGATGCGCACTCTGCTGTTCTTGCAAAAGCGGATTATTCTGGTTTGAATGTTGCAAATACATGAAATTTATGAGGAAGCAAATACCAACATGTTGCTTTGTCCCCTTTTTTAAAGCAGTTGCTAGATTTCAAATTACTACAGCAACAGGCTTAAACAATACTCTGGAATTTGTATGTATTTATCCCATGATCTAATAGTGCTTCATTGACTGTGGTACTCTGAAGGTTGCAGCATTAAGTCAGAGCTTTATTCTTTTAACATATGGGTCCCAGCAAAGAAATTTTGCTCTTGAGCTTTGTGCGACACTAAAGTGCACCAACAGTAAGTTCCATAAATAGAGGCATTAGTTACCCGTTATTAAATCCCACAGCCTAGGTATGGGTTTAAAACTAATGGAAATAAAATTATAGACATAAAAAATGAGGTTGCATACATCCAGATGAGTGTTAACGAGTCTGAAGGCTTGTGAGAGTTATGTGTTATTTTACTGTGATTATAACATATGTTTATCTTTAAAGAAGGCATCTGCAAAAGGTATATTGCACAGGGATTTAAGACATGTGGGTAGGTGCAAGTAGAGCAGGATTAGGTGACTGGGGGACCAGGCTAAGATCAAAGTAATTACATCATCACCAAATTCAGGAAACTCAGCAGTGAATCTCAAAAGAACAGCAGAGATCTCCACCACCTGACATTTTAGGAGAGGTAGATGTGGGGATGTTGCACTATTCTTTTTAATTATTATTATTTTGGAGGAAGTAACTGCTTGTGACACTTTGTGAAAATACAGTGGAAGATGGTGGTTCTGTTGGTCAGCTCAAGCACCACTCCCAGCCCCATGTATGGAGACCCCCTCTCATGGGGTGTGACCGTTTTAGGCTGTGCCTTTAAGAAAGGGACAGTTGATGGAACAATCTGGCTGAATGTTTTGAAAAACAAGATATTCTAAACTAATTTCATTGGTAGAATGCAACTTTTAAGTTTTAGCTCTGTCTCAGTCAGAGTTCAGTCTGTTTCCCTCCATTCCTGTGGGCCTGTTTTTCTCTCTCTGAAGCAACAGCTGCTGGACAGAATCGACCTTGAATTAACAAAGCTAACCAGATAAGAAAACTAATTCTTGCACACACTTTGAGCTAACAGAATTTTCTCCTTAATTGCCTTTCTCTCTCTCTCTAACCCTTTTTGGGGAAAAAGGGGAGGTAGGAAGGGAGAGGGGGTACAGGGGGCACACCCTCCTCTGGCTGTGGGTCTTCTATATCACATTCACTGCTGTATATTTCTGTATATATTGTAAATACTGTATATTTGTGTACATATTCATTGCATTCCATTAATGCTTGTAAATATAGCTTATTTCATTTGCCTCTCCGACTGAGTTAGTTGCGGTTTCTTTGTGTCTGGGGGGAGAACTCACTCACCCTGCCACATGGGGCTAATCCAACTCCCGGACCCACGTATGGAGACCCCTCCCATGGGGCTAATCCAACTCCCGGACCCACGTATGGAGACCCCCTCCCATGGGGCTACCAACTCCCGGACCCACGTATGGAGACCCCCTCCCATGGGGCTAATCCAACTCCCGGACCCACGTATGGAGACCCCCCTCCCATGGGGCTAATCCAACTCCCGGACCCACGTATGGAGACCCCCCTCCCATGGGGCTAATCCAACTCCCGGACCCACGTATGGAGACCCCCTCCCATGGGGCTAATCCAACTCCCGGACCCACGTATGGAGACCCCCCTCCCATGGGGCTAATCCAACTCCCGGACCCACGTATGGAGACCCCCTCCCATGGGGCTAATCCAACTCCCGGACCCACGTATGGAGACCCCCTCCCATGGGGCTAATCCAACTCCCGGACCCACGTATGGAGACCCCCTCCCATGGGGCTAATCCAACTCCCGGACCCACGTATGGAGAGACCCCTCCCATGGGGCTAATCCAACTCCCGGACCCACGTATGGAGACCCCCCTCCCATGGGGCTACCCAACTCCCGGACCCCATGGGGGGGCTAATCCAACTCCCGGACCCATGTATGGAGACCCCCTCTCATGGGGCTAATTTAACTCCCAGAATTACATAGCAGATTTTTACCTTGACTTATTTGCAGTAGCCTTTCTTCCTATGGCACGATTTTTGCAACAAACTGCTTTTTGGGAACACGTGGCTCACTGCAAACTGGCCAGTAGGTGTGTGTAGGTCTACCTTCTGGGCTGGTCATGCGCTCATTGAGTACTGCTGGCACTCCTTGCAACCCCAGGGACAATGCTCAGAATAAACCAAGTGTAAATGAATATTGAGATGCAGGTTTCACTAACTGAAGGCAAAAGCATAGTACCTGGCTTTCAAAGGGAAGAGAAAGATCACCTGGGGAATGATAGAGCAGACAAATGAAGTTTGACATCCCTGAAAAATACTCAGCCAAATTATTAGACAATCCTTCTGTGGCTCAGGCTAGAGAAGAGCAGATTTAGATTGCATGCTAGGAGCAAGTTCTTTACCACGAGGGTGGTGGAACACTAGAACAGCTTGCCCAGGGAGGTGGTTGAGGCCCCATCCCTGGAAATATTGAAGGTCAGGCTCAGCAGAGCTCTGGGCAACCTAGTCTAGCTGAGGATGTCCCTCAGGATGGACTAGATGAACTTTAGAGGTCACTTCCAACCCAAACCAATTCTATGACTCTTAGAGGATAACAAGGGGAAGGGAAACAGCCAGCTTGGATTTGCGAAGAGTAAATTGCACCCAACCAACTACATTGCCTTTTCTGGCAGGGTCACAGTGCTGGTGGATAAAGATATGCTGTAGATGTGGTATATCTTGGCAACAATAAAATTTCAACAGCGTGAGGCTGGAGAGGCCTGAGCAGCACTTTCACAGAAAAACAAATAAACAAAAAAGAACCCAAACCAGAATTCAAAGCAGTCTGCATAAAATAAACCAGATCTGAAAGCAGCAGGGTGAAACTCAGACATGGAGGGTGGCATTCAGGAAGGAAGATTTGAGTGCCCAGGACAGGCTGGTGAGATGGACTGGGCTGTTTCACAAACCGGTCTGGGGATTAGAGCAAAGCAGGGAGTGAACATGAATTGACAATGTGACACTGTTGGAAAAAGGCAAATGTCATTCTGGGACATGTCAGCGAGCATCATAAACAGCTACTCTGCTCTGAGGAGCCCTGAGAAGCAGGCCTGCCCCCAGACCTTGGCAGCAGGCTCTGAAGAAGACACAGGCAGATGGGAGCATATAGGAAAGAGGAGATGCAAGGGACTGAAGTGCGTGATTTATGGGGAAAAGAAGAAGGAATAATTTGTTTAAGCTAGGAAAAGGATTCATCTGTAAATAATATTCAGAACAACATTAAATGCTGAAATTCATAAACTTGCTGGCAGGGGGTCGCTGTGCTAGGGATTTCTAAGACACTTCAGACAGAAGTGGGGAGCTGGTCCAAAAGTCTTGGGAATGAATGGGCCACCAGGAGCACTTGGGCTTGCTTCACATCATGGAATGGACCACCTCCTCGTTACAGCTTCAGAATCCCACCCTCTGGCACACTGGCAAATGTGACATGTATCTACAAGGAGAGTCAGAAGGAGGATCCAGAGAACTACAGACTTGGGAAGGTCACAGAGCACACCATACTGAGTGCCATTATGCAGCATGTGCAGGGAAACCAAGTAATCGGGCCCAGCCAGCATGGGTTCATGAAACACAGGTCCTGCTTGATGAACCTGATTTCCTTCTAAGACAAGGTGAGTCACTTAGTAGATAAGGGAAGGTCTGTGGATGTTGCTTGCTTGGGCATTAGTAAAGCATCTGACACTGTCTTTCACAGCATCCTCCTGGAGAAACTGGCTCTGCACATGGCTTGGATGGGTGGGCATTTCACTGGGTACGACAGTGTCTGCATGAGTGGTAGAGAATGGAGTTAAATCTATTTGCTGACTGGTCACAAGTAGTGCTCCCCAGGGCTCAGTGTTGGGGCCAGTTCTCTTAAGTATCTTCATGAATTATTTGGATGAGAGGATTGAGTGCATCCTCAGTAAGCTTGCAGCTGAAGCCAAATTGGTTGGGAATGTCAATCTGCTTAAGGGTAGCAAGACTCTGCAGAGGGATCTGGACAGGCTGGATCCATGGGCCAAGGTCAGCTGAACAAGTCCGTGTGCCAGGTCCTGCACTTCGGCCACAACCACCCCATGCAATGCCAAAGGCTTGGGAGTGAGTGGATGAAAAAATGCCCAGCAGAGAAAGACCTGGTGGTGTCGACTGGCAGCCAGCTGAATATGAGCCAGAAGTGTCCTCAGGTGGCCAGCAAGACCAAGAGCATCTTGCCCATACCAGCAACAGTTTAACAAGCAGGATCAGATAAAAGATTGTCCTCTTCTACTCAGTACTGGTAGGGCCACACCTTGAGTAATGTGTTCAGTTTGAGGATCCTCACTACATGAAGGACATTGAGTTGCTGGAGTGGGTCCAGAGAAGAGCAAGCTGGTGAAGGGTCTGGAGAACAGGTCTTATGAAGAGCAGCTGAGGGAACTGGGGTTGTTCAGTCTGAAGAAAAGGAGGCTGAGGGGAGACCTTATTACCCTCAGCAACTACCTTAACAGAAGTTGTATTGAGGTGGATTTTGGTCTCCTCTCCCTAGTAACAAGTGATAGGATGAGAGGAAATGGTCTCAAGTTGCACCAGGGGAGGTTTAGACTGGCTATTAGAAGAAATCTCTTCACTGAAAGGGTTATCAGACACTGGAATAGGTTCCCCAGGGAGGTGGTTGGACCCCCATCCCTGGAGATGTTTAAAAGAGGCATAGATGTATGGAGGGACAAGGTTTGGCACAGGACTTGGTAGAGTTAGATAATGATTGGACTCAATGATCTTTTGAAGGTCTTTTCCAACTGATCCTATGATTCTTTTTGACTGAGATCCAAATCCACCAAAGCTGCCAGCTTTGCTGAATAGCTGTAACCCTGCTCTGAGCTGACATGACTGATGAAAGGAGCAACAGGGACCCTGTCCCATGCCCTACATTTCAATGTATGATTTCTTAGGCAATGATGAGGGTGCCATGATGGGCTTTGGGTGTACAGGGTAAGAAGGACAGGATCTACATATCAGTTTGTCTGCCACATGGCACCTCAGGACCAAACCAAACCAAACCAACCAAAACAAAACAAACCAAACCAACCCAAACCGAAAGTGAAACAAAAACCCAACTCAAACCACAACAACAAAAAAACAACCCACCCAGAAGACAACAGCAAATCATTTCTTTCTGTGGAGCAAAGGGTGCCTTCAGAGGCAGGTGGATTAACTCTATAAGACAGTGAGTCAGTCAGCTGAGAAGGGCTGAATGATGGGTTAGTGCCATTGTTTTCTTTCTAGGAACAGACTGGAGAGTGAGGATGGGTTACCCTACCCTCAGCATCTCTGGTTGGGGTTGCCTTTGACAAGTACCACTTTTCTTGGGGATGGGAAGGTTAGAGGGAAATCACACATTGCCCAAGTTTTGAGCCACAAGCATCCCAGGGCAAAAGGAATACCCTTGGGCTTACCAAGGCAAAAGCTTCCAGAGCCTTCCACAAAACCCTCCACCCCCTCAGCATGCCCAAGAGTAGGCCAGGTTGCACCCCACTACACTCGGGTCTACCACAGGCTTCAACAAGCTCTGTGGCACAGCTGGAAATTCCCTGCTAGCCAAGGCCAAGAGAAAAACCTCTCCCCCACAAACCATGACGCAGCAGCATGTGCATCCTGACCGGGAAGCAGAGGTATCTGGTTGTACGCTCCCTTAAATAGAGAAATACAGGGAAATGGAATAGTATAACAGATTACAACATCCTGGGACAAACTGCCCATAGACCTGGGACTCTCTAACCTCTGGAGGACTTTTCTTTGTGGTTACACCAATTAACTCTTGGTTTCCCTTAACCTACAACACATGTCTCTGGCAATTGTCAAAATTGTGCTTGCTTGTCTTGGGGAAGCCAAGATTGCATTTGCTTTCCCTGTGCTTCACATGACATGCCTCTCTGCCTGGGTTCTTTCTTGAACAACTGCAAAGCAACCATGAAGTTTGTTTCCTCTGTTGCTCGTGATAAAAGTGCACAGGGTCAGAATTTGGCTGGCAGCTGCACTGTACAAACCAACATGCCCACTGATTTTCTTACTTGCACCCTGCATCTTAGCTGCTTTTGTACTGTCCTTCAGTTTCCTCTCATGCTTACATGTGGTGGGTTGAAATTACCCCCATAATAAA